>JARQOC010000005.1:176977715-177038159 GCA_033576535.1 Allobates femoralis
TCCTTTCCAAAAACGCATGCATATTTTTTAACATGGGACCATATGAGAGACGCATGTGGTAATGCATGGCACATATAGGCACCATGCGTTAACGCATGTGTTAAGGCATGCATTTTTTGAGAAAAAATGACTAAGTCCCAAACATTCCAAAAAACATCCAGGACCACAGGGGACACTATTGGCACCCTTAGAAGAACGGATTCCGTTTTCTATGGGCTTAAAAATATGGATTTGTATGTGTGACCCTAGCCTTAGAAAGCTCTTTGGTCTTGCCCATGTTGTAGAGGTTAGAGTCTGACTGTGGAAAATTGTGTGTGGGCAGGAGTCTTTTGTACAGGTGACAATTTAAGACAGCTGTCTTTAATGCAAGTATCGAGTTGATTAGGAGCTTCTAACTGGTCTGTAGGTGCCAGAACTCCTAGTGGTGGGTAGGGGATCTAATACTTATTTCTCTCATCAAAATGCAAATTCACTAATATAATGTGATTTTCTGGATTTTAATTTTGATATTCTCTCTCACACTATTAAAATGAACCCGCACTTAAAATTATAGACTGTTTATGCCTTTTTCATTGGGCAAACTTACAAAATCAGCAAGGGATCAAATAATTATTTCCTTCACTGTATAGTCACATTTATGTTAAATTACACCTCAATAAGGAAGAGCAAATACATCTTTTTAATTTGGAGCTTCCTGCAAATTGAAACAGTTTAAAACAAACTTTTTCCTGTTTTTCAAATTTCCTCTCCTCTACAGATTATATATGAAATTCTATAGTAACTTTAGCTGAAATGACTTACTGTTTCTGTACTCTAAATATAAAATACATTGTTTTAAATATGTCCTTAAATATTAAAGAGCGTTGCAAAGGAGAAAAAGATCAGGATTTATCCGCGCTCGACCACAAGGAGATTCATGATAGGAAAGACACAGTTTATTCACACACGGAACACACAAATTGCCGACGCGTTTCGTGGCCTCCTGGCCACTTCTTCAGGGCATAAACTTACAGTCCAGCACACTAGGAGCCATTAAATACACCATGTTGATGACATTACATTGACATCAGTTCCTGAAGGAATGCCCACTCAAAATAAAACCAGTTTTTAAACATATAAATTATCTAGTAAAAGTCTTATATACAATGGAAATCTAAACACTAAAATCAAGGATAAAATCAGATAAGTTTTGAATAATATAAAATTAAATAAATCAATATACATTTAACAAAACACAATTGTATGAGGACCCATGATCTAAGATAGAGCTAAAAGATTGCATGTCCTATTATCTGATGTATCCATTTTAGTGCAATAGCCTTTCACCCGCATTTAAACCAGGACCTCATCTCCATAAAAAGTTTTTTTTTTTTTTTAAAGAATACCTAATAAAAAAACAGGACTTGAACTCACTAAGTCTGGGTTTAAGTCAATGGCTCTACCACTAGACCAATTACCGTATATACTCGTGTATAAGCCGACCCGTGTATAAGCCGACGTCCCTACTTTTGCCCCCAAAATCTGGGAAAACCTATTGACTCGTGTATAAGCCGAGGGTGGACCCCAGCACAGGTATACAGCCCCCAGCAGTGTGGTATACAGGCCCCCGCAGTGGTATACAGGCCTCCCCAGTGGTAGTATACAGCCCCCAGAAGTGTGGTATACAGCAGCCTCCCCAGTGGTACATACAGGCCCCAGCAGTGTTACAGCAGCCTCCCCAGTGGTATATACAGCAGCAGCCCCAGTGGTAGTATACAGCAGCCCCAGAGATATATACAGCAGCCCCAGTGGTAGTATACAGCAGCCCCAGAGGTATATACAGCATCCTCCCCAGTGGTAGTATACAGCAGCAGCCCCAGTGGTAGTATACAGCAGCCCCAGAGATATATACAGCAGCCCCAGTGGTAGTATACAGCAGCCCCAGTGGTAGTATACAGAAGCCCCAGAGGTAGTATACAGAAGCCCCAGTGGTAGTATACAGCAGCCCCAGTAGTAGTATACAGAAGCCCCAGTAGTAGTATACAGCAGCCCCAGTAGTAGTATACAGCAGCAGCCCCAGGGGGTATATACAGCAGCAGCCCCAGGGGGTAGTATATAGCAGCAGCCCCAGGGGGTAGTATACAGCAGCAGCCCCAGGGGGTAGTATACAGCAGCAGCCCCAGGGGTATATACAGCAGCAGCCCCAGTGGTATATACAGCAGCAGCCCCAGGGGGTAGTATACAGCAGCAGCCCCAGGGGGTATATACAGCAGCAGCCCCAGTGGTATATACAGCAGCAGCCCCAGGGGTAGTATACAGCAGCAGCCCCAGGGGGTAGTATACAGCAGCAGCCCCATGGGGTATATACAGCAGCAGCCCCAGTGGTATATACAGCAGCAGCCCCAGGGGGTAGTATACAGCAGCAGCCCCAGGGGGTAGTATACAGCAGCAGCCCCAGGGGGTATATACAGCAGCAGCCCCAGGGGGTATATACAGCAGCAGCCCCAGTAGGTATATACAGCAGCAGCCCCAGGGGGTATATACAGCAGCAGCCCCAGGGGGTATATACAGCAGCAGCCCCAGGGGGTATATACAGCAGCAGCCCCAGGGGGTATATACAGCAGCAGCCCCGGGGGGTATATACAGCAGCAGCCCCAGGGGTATACAGACCCCCCCCATTAGTATACAGGGGCCCCAGCTGTATACAGCAGCCCCAGCTGTATACAGCCCCCCCGTGGTATCCAGGGCCCCCCTTGCTGCACCTGTAAAGGAAAATGTCAGTATACTTATCGCTGCCGCCGCCGCCGCTCTGCTTCTCGGTCACCGCGCTGCTCCGGGTCTTCATGTTTCCTGTTCCTTCTCCGACGCTCGAACAATGACGTCATTTCCTGAGCGCCGGAGAAGGAACAGGAAGCATGAAGACCCGGAGCATCGCGGTGACCGAGAAGTGGAGCGGCGGCGGCAGCGATAAGTATACTGACATCTTCCTTTACAGGTGCAGCAAGGGGGGCCCTGGATACCACGGGGGGGCTGTATATACGGGGGGGGGGAAATACCACGGGGGAGATGCGCTGTTATAGTGAAAGTGAAAGTGGGAGATTAGTGAATTACCGTATATACCCGTGTATAAGCCGAGGGGGGACTTTTCAGCACATTTTATGTGCTGAAAAACTCGGCTTATACACGAGTATATACGGTAATCAGTTTTGAGTTCATCTCTTGTCTCCCCAAAGGTAAACCATACCTTGGGTTAACCAAAGCGGGTCTGTTAAAAGTCGTAAACCATCTTTCTATAAAAATATCAAAATTTGACTGACAGTCCAACCTGTACTTGATTGAGTATACTGTTCCCTCATCATTAAAGGAAGAAAAATGAACAGTTTTATGATTTATACTGGAACAGCATAAAAAGTTTTCTTGTTACATTTGAACGCACCCACTTTAGTTGTCCTACATGATATATTAGATCCTGTTGTTACACTTGTTTGTTTCCTTATTCTACTAGGTGCCAATATGCTTTTTAAGGATGGTGCCCTCCTATATGTGACCAGCGGAGCTGGAGGTAAACATTTCCTACAGATGGGATCATTCATAAGCACCCCCCAGTGTTTATGGATAATGTTTTTTATTTTCATGTTTTGGGAGGAAAAGGTGGTGATGGAATATGAAGTGATTTCCTGTGTTGATCATAATCTTATCTATATATGCAGATAAGTTAGAGGTCAGAGAGTCAATCCCAGAGATAATTTGTCTACCTGGTGGGGAATCTACATTTTTATGTATCTTTGGTAAATGATACATGTGGGCCATGCCCGGTTTCTTTTTAATCAAAAAATCTTTTTCCAATTTATTTAAAATCCCCTTGTCAAATGCTATTTTAATCATCTTATTATAATCAACAATGGCATTAGAATATTCCTGATCATTACTTTTCTTATAAGTCTCACCATCAGACAATATACGAGAGGCCTAATGGTCGACCTATTATCTCTGGGATTGACTCTCTGACCTCTAACTTATCTGCATATATAGATAAGATTATGATCAATAATGTTTTTAATCTCAGGAGCCATCTTAGAGATTCAACACATCTGATCAAATTACTTGATGAAATTCAGTGGAAAAATACATACCCTTTTATATCTATGGATGTAACTGGATTATATTCCAACATCCGGCATGAGATTGGTCTGACATGCTTTAAGATGTATGTGATGGAGGACACCCGCATACCTGATCTCCAAAAAAGTTTTCTCCTTGAAGGGATGAATTTAATATTGAAAAATAATTTTTTTACATTTGAGGACACCATTTTTCAGCAAATTAAGGGCACAGCTATGGGGTCAAGGGTTGCCCCCACTTATGCCAACCTCTTTATGGCGGTTTTTGAAAGTTGGCATGTTTTTAATAATGAATACTATGGGAATGTTATCTTGTACAAAAGGTTTATAGATGACGTAATAATTATTTACGATAATGTAAATAATACCTTGAAATCATTTTTAGGTGTTATTACTGACAATAAGTGGGGTATTGAATTAACCCCAGAAATTGATGCCTTGACAATGAACTTTCTTGATCTAACCATTTGGCGCGATGGGGATAAAATTAATACTAAAACCTATTTCAAGGCAGTGGACACCAACAGTTATATCCATTTTAATAGCAATCATTATGTCAAGTGGCTAAAGAATATTCCCAGTAATCAATACAAGCGTATTAAAAAAAATGGTACATTGGAGAAGGATTTTAAACAGCAGAGTGATATCCTGCGAGAACGCTTCTTGGAAAAAGAATATCCTAAAAATTTGATTAAAAAAGCTTATAATGAAATTAAGGACACCCCTCAGGCTGATTTACTCCAAAAATTGGAAATTGGAAAACAGGAAATCACTACAAATTTCATCACCACCTTTTCCTCCCAAAACATGAAAATAAAAAACATTATTCATAAACACTGGGGGGTGCTTATGAATGACCCCATCTGTAGGAAATGTTTACCTCCAACTCCGCTGGTCACATATAGGAGGGCACCATCCTTAAAAAGCATATTGGCACCTAGTAGAATAAGGAAACAAACAAGTGTAACAACAGGATCTAATATATCATGTAGGACAACTAAAGTGGGTGCGTTCAAATGTAACAAGAAAAATAGTTTATGCTGTTCCAGTATAAATCAAAAAACTGTTCATTTTTCTTCCTTTAATGATGAGGGAACAGTGTACTCAATCAAGTACAGGTTGGACTGTCAGTCAAATTTTGTTATTTATCTTGTAGATTGCATCTGTGGCAAGCAATATATAGGGAGGACGATCCAACCACTACACAAAAGAGTTAATTCAAATAGACATAACATAAAAATAGGATTTTTAAAACATGGCCTCTCGAGACACTGTTGTACTGTGCATGGGGGACGTATGGATCTGAGGATTACCCCGATAGACCATATTCCCACAGACACCCCTAATAGGGTGCAAGCCCTGAACAGAAGAGAAAACTTCTGGATTTATAAAATGGACACCCTGAACCCTGGTGGTTTGAATGAAGTATCCGACATGTTTTAACTGAAATATCAGTGTTTTTTTATGTCTCTAATAAATTGACTCATCAGGGTTTTTTTTACTATATTTATATTGTGCTATCCTTACGGTGCGATTATGTGTGGTCCCACCTCCTTCGGGCCATCCTGTCTGGGGTGTTTCTAGTGTGGGTCCTCTGCAGTTGTGATCACCTATGGAGTCAGATTGAAAGAAAATCCTCTAGAAGTAATGTATAATATTGTTCTAAACTGTTTTTATTGACAGGTGCACATATTGTGTCTTCCTTTCCTACCCTTATATCTGTATTCATATATATATTTTTATAGAATGATGGTTTACGACTTTTAACAGACCCTCTTTGGTTAACCCAAGGTATGGTTTACCTTGGGGGAGACAAGAGATGAACTCAAATCAGATTAATTGGTCTAGTGGTAGAGCCATTGACTTAAACCCAGACTTAGTAAGTTCAAGTCCTGTTTTTTAAATTAGTTATCTAAAAAAAAAAAAAACTTTATATGGAGATCAGGTCCTGGTTTAAATGCGGGCGAAAGGCTATTGCACTAAAGTGGATACATCAGATGATAGGACATGCAATCTTTTAGCTCTATCTTAGATCATGGGTTCTCATACAATTGTGTTTTGTTAAATGTATATTGATTTATTTGATTTTATATTATTCAAAACTTATCTGATTTTATCCTTGATTTTAGTATTTAGATTTCCATTGTATATAAGACTTTTACTAGATAATTTATATGTTTAAAAACGTTTTATTTTGATGTGGCGTTCCTACAGGAACTGATGTCAATGTGATGTCATCAACATGGTGTATTTAATGGCTCCTAGTGTGCTGGACTGTAAGTTTATGCCCTGAAGAAGTGGCCAGGAGGCCACGAAACGCGTCGGCAATTTGTGTGTTCCGTGTGTAAATAAACTATATCTTTCCTATCCTGGATCTTCTTGTGGTCGAGCGCGGATAGATCCCGATCTTTTTCTCCTTTGCAACTATGTTTCTTCTACGGGATCTGCAGCGGCCAGGCTCTTTATGTTGGTTGTGACACATCACAACCTCATCAGGTGAGTGGACCACCATAGTTATTGTGCTGGTGTCCCTCGTTTTACCGCCTTACTGCGCTCTTCTTTCTCTTCTTTTTTAAATAATAAAGAATCACTCCCATCAAAGTTTTTATCCTTTTAACATATTGCAATTACCATATTGTATAGCACTGTGTACTTACAGTTGCTCATTTTGCCTTTCTAAAAAGTTAAATCTTTTCTGTTCCTTAAAAAGGGAACCAACCACCAAGATTTAGTGCTATACAGTGAAGCCAGTTCTTTAAAGGCACCGAGATGCTGAATGCAATAATACCATTACTTGAAAGATTCCTGGTTTGATTGCAGAGAAAAATGTCATAAAACTCCTATAAATCAGTGCAGCAGGTGATTTACGTGTGAAGCTTGGGTTTCTTTTACTTGGGTTTGTTTTTTCCATTACTCTCCTGTGGGCTTGACTTTAAGCTGTAAGCCAATCCTCCTCTCCCTCTCATCCACACTTTCTTTTACTTCCCCTATCCTCCAGCAACATGATAGTGAAAGTAAAAGGAAAGGATGGATAAGGGGGGGGGGGGGTGTCTTACAATGATTTACAGGAGTTTTATGACAAATTTCTCTACAATCAAACCTGGAATCTTTCAAGTAAAGGTAAGATTGCATTCAGCATCCCAGTGCCTTCAAGGCACAAGTTTCACTTTACAGCACTAAATCTTGGTGGTTGGTTTTTTTTAAGTCTATGACCTCACATGACTTCTTGTTGTCGCTGTAAAGTCTTTGGCATGGAGGAGGAGAGAGAAGGGAGAAGCTGTCTCAGGAGTTGAAGAAGAGAATGATTCATGGACGGACAAGAGACTTCCTGTTTATAAATTGAGCAGAGAAAATAAAAGAACTTACTGAGTAGAAAAGAAAATGAGCAATTGTAAGTACACAGTGCTATGTAATATGATGATTGCAATATACTAAGAAGATAAAAGCTAATGAGAGTGCTTCTTTAAAGAAGTTGTCCAATACTGTAACAACATATTCTGATTATATTTGTTTCCCCCTGTTAAAATAAAAGTCTCTGTACTCACCTCCCATGGTGGCCTCCCACCTCCCAAGTTTCGTCTGAAGGATCCGAGCGTGGTGGATAATCGGATGTGTTGGGGCGTAGAATTCCAGAGGACGGGGGATATTCGGGAGAAATCTTGGAGGCGGTTGTGTTAGAAACAGATAAGTGTGGAGGAGAGGAGGAAGTCTTGGGAGGATCAAATATTATGTGAGGGAAGATAGTGGGAGATTATTTCAGATATAGGGGGGAGACAGGTTATGGATGGCTTTGTAGGTCAGTGTTAGTAGCTTGAACTGGGTTCGTTGGGGAATTGGGAGTCAGTGAAGTGATTTGCAGACAGGAGAAACAGGCGAGTAGCGAGGAGAGAGGTGGATTAGTCGGGCAGCAGAGTTGAGGACAGAGTGGATAGGTGCAAGAGTGTTAGCAGGGAGGCCACAGAGGAGGAGGTTACAGTAGTCAAGGCGGGAGATGATGACAGCATGTACAAGAATTTTAGTAGATTGAGGGATGAGGAAAGGACAGATTCTGGAATTATTCTTGATCTGGATGTAACTGGAAGTGGCAAGAGTTTGGATGTGTGGTTTGAAGGTAAGGGCAGAGTCGAGAGTTACTCCGAGGCAGTGAATTTGAGAGGTGGGAGAGGGCATGATGTCATTTACCCTAATAGATAGATCAAGTGGTGAAGATAAAAGATGGGATGGAGGAAAGAAGATGAGTTCCGTTTTGTCTATGTTGAGTTTTAAGAAGTGAGAGGAGAAGGAGGATATGGCTGACAGACACTCCAGGATTCTGGACAGCAGAGTGGTGATGTCTGGGCCAGAGAGGTATATCTGAATATTGTCAGTGTACAGGTGGTACTGGAAGCCATGGGACTTTATGAGTTGTCTTAGGCCAAGGGTATAGATGGAGAAAAGTAAGGGCCCCAGGACATAGCCTTGTGGGACTCCAACAGAGAGAGGGCAGGGTGAGGAGGTAGTCTGGGCATGTTAAACACTAAATGTGCAGTTGGAAATGTATGAGGCAATCCAGGAAAGGGCAAGGTCTTTGATGCCAAGGGAAGAAAGAATCTGTAGTAAGAGACAGTGGTCGACTGTGCCAAAGGCCTAGAAGTAAGAGGATTGATAATAGTCTGTTAGCTTTGGCTGTGAGCAAGTCGTTAGTAATTTTGGTTACAGCAGTCTCGGTGGAGTGGTGGGGCTGGAAGCCGGATTATAGGTTGTTAAGGAGAGCGTTAGATGAGAGGTGGGAGAAAAGTTGAGCATGGACGTGTTGTTCAAGGAGTTTGGAAGCAAATGGGAGCAGCAATATGGAGCGTAGCTCGTAATAACAGTCAGGTCAAGGTTTGGCTTTTTGAGGATGGGCGTGATGGTGGCATGTTTGACAGCAGAGGGGAAGGTACCAGAGGTTAGCAATAGATTGAAGAAGTGGGTTAGGGCTGGGATGAGTGTGTTAGTGAGGTTGCAGAGGAGGTGGGAAGGGATGGGGTCAAATGCACAGGTGGTGAGGTGTGATTTGGAGAGGATATGAGTAAGCTCTCCTTCAGTGATGTTGGAGAGGGAGGTTATGAAGGAAGGCCTGAGGTCTGGAATATGGAGTGGTTGTGGTGGTGGAACAATAAAGTTTTTGAAATATGTGGCAAAGTCCTCAGCAGAGATGATGGAGGTTGGAGGGGGCAGCAGTGGGCAGAGGAGAGAGTTAAAAGTGCTGAACAGTTGTTTGGGGTTGTAGGATAAGGAAGATACAAGGTTTGTGATGTAGGCCTGTTTAGTAGAGGTGAGGGCTGTTTTGAAAGCAAGTGTAGCTTGTTTGAAAGAAGTGAAGGCATCTGGCAATTGAGTAATTTAGCTAATTGGTACAGGAATGCTGCAGAAAATCTTCATCATCAACAACTTATCAATTACTCATTGTGGGAACATACATTAAGGCTGTGTGCGCACAGTGTGGAGTTAGTGCTAATTTTGTTGCATATATGGTACTTGTACGCAGCAATTCTGTATGAAATCTGCAACCGCGTAAATTGCAATGAAAGTCAATGTACACACTGCAGACCTGTCCCAATGCTGCGGAATTTCCTACAGTGGAAATAATACATTGTATAGTACAGGAAACTTTCCAGCATGTCAATTCTTGCTGCAGGTTCTTCCACAATAACACACCAATTCCATGTCTCTATCTCACCCAGCGCAAGACCCCCTGCCTTAGAAACAGGGTTTGTGCCCTATGTTATAGTATGTTAATATGATTAAAAATGTATTGGGATCATGTATATAACAAGTGGGGACCTGGTGAGCGGCTGCATAATTATTTTAAAGCTACTACTTTAATAGAAAAAATTTGAAGCCCCGTCAGCTTTTGCACTAGAGCAGGTACTTTTCTGCCTCTTCTATGCAATTGACATTGGAGCCCAATTCTGAAAGTACGCACAGAAGTGTAAGAAGCGGCGTAAATCACACTCTTATGCCAATTCTAACAGTTCAGTGAGTAGAGACCCTTCAGAATAGGCATAGCTCGCTGCCAGTTTCCACCCCTGCCTAGACCACCTGAAGTGGACTTCCATCACAATCAGATAATTGTAGTATTGTCCTCTAAAATAGTCCTAAACCTATATTTAGTTTGTACATTTCTTAAACAATCAGCCACATAATTTGTACTTGATAAATAACTGTAATAGCTATCATAAAATAAAATAATAAAGTAATAAAAAAAATTTAAAAAAGGCAATACAACCCTAAACACAGCTCTTTTATAAAGCAAGTATATTACAAACAAGGGAATCTGGCAACAAAATGAACTTTCTTCAGTGTTATGATCTTTGATTTTTTTATTTTTCTGTTTTCTTATCATACTGGAATAATACGACAAATATATTCTGCACTCTGAAAAATTTATTGTCTTCATGCTGTGATCCTCCAAATCTGAAAGAGGTTGTCTCATCAGGGGAGCATATGTGCAGTTGTATATGTAATCACACCCTGTGCCTAATCACAGTACGAGCCGACGTGAATAAAATGCTTACCGACATCTGCATCATGAAGGTTTTTGGTCTTTTCAGTTTTGATGATTTTGTGAAATAAAACGCATGTGCAGATACTGCAGGTAAAAGTGGCATGTTTGAAAGCGGCATATTGGAATTTGTGTCTTTTAAGGGCTATGCTAAGGTCTGATTTAATGCAGCCAATAAATAGATGTAGCCGACATGTTGAAGACTGCTGCTATATGCTACACTATGGGTGACTAAATTGGATGGGAATAGGAGTATTATGCAAATTGCATACATATAGAAATAACTCATAATAGAGAGAGAAAGGGGACAGAAACGCCAGTGGCACTATTAAAGGTAGCAATCTTAAAAGTCATTATTGAACTAAAAACTTAGAAAAAAGAGAGTGAAAAACCGGGCACTGGTTCCAGGTGTGGGCTAATCAGCGCCTCAATGAAGACTGCAACAATTAGGCTTTGGTGTTGCTTTGCTCTAGCACAAGTCCATTATGTATAAAAAAGGAAAACGAGTGGCACTCACCAAGTTGCTGTACGTGATTTTTAATCCATCACAGAGTTACAGGTGCAGGGAGGGAAGAGGTGCAGGGCGGGACAACAGTCGGCTGTTTCACGCGATCAGTGCTTCAACAGGTCCAATTCAGCAGCGTTTCAACAGCTTCATTTTCAGACATTTGATTTGGAATTTTTGCTCTTCATCATTTGAAACCACAGGAATGATTTGGATGGGTGAGAGGCTTTTGATAGGAGGACTAAGAGGTAGAAATTCTCCTTGTAGAGAACACCAAGTGGTGGTAGTTTGCATGCAAGTGCAATGATTGCACCCTCCTTTACTCCACACCCCTGTCATCCCTACAGAGGAAGAGACGTCACGTGACCGGAGTTCCTGCGACAGCATGAAGTCACCACAGGTCCTAGAAGCACAGGACCTTGCCGGAAAGCTTAAAATAGATATTTTTATCATTCGGACACTTTCTTTTACTTAAAGAAAGGGTCCGAAACGTGAAAATATCTATTTCAAGATTTCCGGCAAGGTCCTGTGCTTCTAGGACCTGTGGTGACGTCATGTTCTCGCGGACGTCCGGTCATGTGACCGGAGTTCCCGCGAGAACATGACATCACCACAGGTCCTAGAAGCCACAGGACCTTGCCGGAGGCTTCGGTGGACCGCGGACAGGTGAGCATTGATTATTTTTTTATTTTTAACACTTTCTTTCTTTTAGGGAATGTTTATTTTGGCTGAAAATGCGGCAGATGCGGTTTTCTGACCGCATCTGCCGCATTTTTGAACCAAAATCAAACATGTTCGAAATTCGCCGAATTTGAACCAAATTGTTCAAATTCGGCGAACGACTCGAATAGCGCCAAAATCGACTCGAATTTAAGATTGGCGAACTATTCGAATCGAACATCGCTCATCTCTAGCTGTAAATCCCTTTATAGAGAAAAGCCATTCTTTAGTTACTGATGTCACTGTCAATACCACTAATGTACTGAATCTGTCCGAAAAAATCATTCTCTAAAGAGCAGTTAAAAGCATTATCTTTTGGTCCTAATTTTGTGCCTACTAATGATTTCAACTTGTTTAATACCCTATGGATATCAACCGCTTTGTGAGGAATCTCACCATAAAAAAAAACACTTTTTTACTGATAAAGTTGTTACTGATTCCCCTGACAAGGCGGTATTAATTCATCATTATCGGTCTTTAGATTTTCCTACACAGTGTGCCACTCTTTATTTGGAGGATCTTGATATTGAGCAGTCACAAACCAAGAAAGTCAGCAATACATTTAATTTTGCTACAAAATATCTGTTTTTTTTATCTCATTGAATCCCGTCCACAATGTATGGACAAATTCCAGTTGATTATCAAACGGGTCTTGAAAATACTTAAGGATTCTATCATTCCACAACGACAGGCTTTAGTTGAATTAAAAAATATGCAGGATGTAGTGTTCCATTTGTCTGACAAAGACAGTGTCATGGTAATTATGAATGCATATGATTACTGCACACAAATGGAATTAATGTTAAATGATTCCGCCATTTATTCCAAACTGGATACTAATCCAAATTAAAGAATTATAGGAACAGACAAAGTCTATTATAGCTGAGGGTGTGTCATCAGGTGTTTTGACAAAAACACAGTCTGACTACATCACTATTACTGATTCTGTCATTCCAATCATGCACGGTCTCCCAAAAATACACAAAAATGTCATCACTCCACCTAGGGGCCAAACATTTCCGGAATTGGTTTGGTCACTGAGCACCTGGGTGAGTGGCTTGATCATTTACTTCAGCCACTCGTCAAGCGGACTCCAGGATACCTAAAAGATACAGGTGATATTTTGGAGCAGCTATCTGACATGATTTGGAGATACAATTTTGTTTGTATTAGTTGTGATGTATACATACATCTATTCTTCTTGATGTTGCAGTCTCAGCTTTGAATTTTCATCTAAATAAAGCACTTATGAACTCGAATTGCAGCATTTTATTGTAGACACTGTTTCATTTTTGATGAACAATAATTACTTTTTGTTCCAAGTCTTACACTCAGCACCATGGAGTGTTGATGGGCGCAAAATTTTCTCCTTCTGTAGCCAACCTTGTAATGGCATACTGGGAAGAAAAAATCCTGTATTCTGCTGTAAATCCCTTTTCTAAATTAATTTATGCTATTTTTTGCTATTTTAGATACATTGATCATCAGCGTCTTATCTGGAAGGGTCCGGTAATTTCCATCAATGATTTTGGTACTTAAATTCCAACAATTTAAATCTAACTTTTATGGTTTATCATCATGTGGAGACCATTAACTTTCTCAATCTGAAATTAAGCATTGTTCCAGGTCAAATTGTGTCCACATCTTTATACCTTAACCTTCTTCTGGTAACACAGTCCTCCATGCTAAAAGCTGTCATGCTTCCCACACAATCCATGTGGCTCCCGTGGATGAACTCACTCGTGCCCTCAGGAATTGCAATACTGCAGTTTCGTACCAAAATGAATCAAACATTATTTACCACCGACTTAATGACAGGGGTTACCCAGCATGGATGCTTAAACAAGCACATAATTTAGGCTGGTTTCACATCATGTTTTGATCTAATCCGGGGCTGTCCGTTGTGGACCGGACAGCCCCGGATCGGATCAGCACAAAGAACCAGAGGGCTAATATGCCCTCCGGTCCGGGGTGCAGTCGCCCGCAGCTGAAGCTGCTGATGAATCAGGACCACGGATTGCGGGGAGCTAGCCATTGTCCTGAAACAACAGCGGCATGCAGCCGCAGGTGTCCGCTTCCCGGATCCCCCCGGACCAAGGTAGTCAGGCCTTATACGCTGCCATGTCAGGGAGCGCTAGATTG
Source organism: Allobates femoralis (assembly GCA_033576535.1). Classification (NCBI taxonomy): domain Eukaryota; kingdom Metazoa; phylum Chordata; class Amphibia; order Anura; family Aromobatidae; genus Allobates; species Allobates femoralis. The sequence goes on from JARQOC010000005.1 coordinate 176,991,709, forward strand.
CCCCGGATCCGGTAGGATTCGGCTTGGGGAGATTTTTCTCCTCGGACACAAAAATCGTGCATGCAGCATTTTTGTGTCCGGTTGAAAAATCTGAGTCCTCCCGGATTTACCTGGACACATGGAAACCGGATGGCAGATTGCTGCCATCTGGCTCCATCCGGCCCCATAGGCAAACTATGGGGCTGAAATGTGATCCGGGCATATCAGGTTCTCATCTAATCGGCCTGGATCACAAAAAACGTGATGTGAAACCAGCCTTAGTTGGTTTAAAAAACCATAAGGAACTAATTCAACAGCACCACCTCCATCAGTCTATCCCAGAGCCAAGAAGGAGATAAAAAGATTCCATCTATAAAATGGTTACACCAGTTCAGTACAACCCATATTTTAAAGAAATTTCTAGTATCATTCAGAAAAATGGACCTATCCTATATGAAGACCCAGGGCTTGCCACTATTTTATCATCAGGCTGTAATGTTGTAGACAAGAAAGCTCCATCTTTGAACAACATTTTATCTCCAAGTTTTTTCAGTCAGAAAAAAACTTCTTCAAACTGGCTGACACATAAAGCTTTTTACAAATGTAGTTCACATCGCTGCCGCACTTGTACTTTAGCGCTCAGATGTACATCTTTTAGAATACTGCTCATTCCCAGTCATATTCCATTCATGACTTCATCAACTGCATTACCAAAAATTTAGCATATTGCATTACCTGTACTGCATGTAATCTCAGTTACATCGGGTGCATAACCAGAAAACTAAAACCCGTATTAACGAACATGCACATGACATAACTAACTATAATCCAACACTGACCGTTAACAGGAACATGTCAGCTGCTTCCAAGTATTTCGTTTTTCAAAATAACACGAATATTGCTACTATGCGAATTTTCGGTATAGAGAAATTAACCCCTTCAGTTAGGGGCGGAGATATTAAACACCAATTACAAACCAGAGGAACATATTGGATTTTTTTTACTAGGTAGTAGACACCCTGATGGTCTAAATTTAAGACGTGATGTCATGTTCCACTACTAATATTGAGGATTCAATATTGAGGATTTTTTTTTTTAGATGAATTATTAATCCTTATGATATACAATTTCTATTGTCTTACTCTGTTCCTGAGTCAACTAAACGTTTCTATATTCATATAGATTTTTTCCAACATAGTAAGACTGTGTAGTTAGTTCCATTATAATGCACATGTTCAACTGCATTTATGCATGAATCCTCAAAAAATTTGCAGAATTAAAACATATTCCCTTAATTTTTATACTACCGTATATACTCGTGTATAAGCCGACCCGTGTATAAGCCGACCCCCCTACTTTTGCCCCCAAAACCTGGGAAAATCTATTGACTCGCGTATAAGCCGAGGGTGGACCCCAGCACAGGTATACAGCCCCCAGCAGTGGTATACAGGCCCCAGCAGTATAATATACAGCAGCCCCCAGTGGTATATACAGCAGCCCCAGTGGTATTGCAGCCCCTATATACAGCAGCCCCAGTGGTATTGCAGCCCTAGTGGTGTATACAGCAGCCCGTATATACAGCAGCCCCAGTGGTATTGCAGCCCCAGTGGTATTGCAGCCCCTATATACAGCAGCCCCAGTGGTATTGCAGCCCCAGTGGTATTGCAGCCCCTATATACAGCAGCCCCAGTGGTATTGCAGCCCCAGTGGTGTATACAGCAGCCCCTATATACAGCAGCCCCAGTGGTATTGCAGCCCCAGTGGTGTATACAGCAGCCCCAGTGGTATTGCAGCCCCAGTGGTATTGCAGCCCCTATATACAGCAGCCCCAGTGGTATTGCAGCCCCTATATACAGCAGCCCCAGTGGTATTGCAGCCCCAGTGGTGTATACAGCAGCCCTATATACAGCAGCCCCAGTGGTATTGCAGCCCCAGTGGTATTGCAGCCCCTGTATACAGCAGCCCCAGTGGTATTGCAGCCCCAGTGGTGTATACAGCAGCCCCTATATACAGCAGCCCCAGTGGTATTGCAGCCCCAGTGGTATTGCAGCCCCTATATACAGCAGCCCCAGTGGTAGTATACAGCCCCTGTATACAGCAGCCCCAGTGGTATTGCAGCCCCAGTGGTACTGCAGCCCCTATATACAGCAGCCCCAGTGGTATTGCAGCCCCAGTGGTAGTATACAGCCCCTATATACAGCAGCCCCAGTGGTATTGCAGCCCCAGTGGTAGTATACAGCCCCTGTATACAGCAGCCCCAGTGGTATTGCAGCCCCAGTGGTACTGCAGCCCCTATATACAGCAGCCCCAGTGGTATTGCAGCCCCAGTGGTAGTATACAGCCCCTGTATACAGCAGCCCCAGTGGTATTGCAGCCCCAGTGGTACTGCAGCCCCTATATACAGCAGCCCCAGTGGTATTGCAGCCCCAGTGGTAGTATACAGCCCCTGTATACAGCAGCCCCAGTGGTATTGCAGCCCCAGTGGTACTGCAGCCCCTATATACAGCAGCCCCAGTGGTATTGCAGCCCCAGTGGTACTGCAGCCCCTATATACAGCAGCCCCAGTGGTATTGCAGCCCCAGTGTAGTATCCAGCAGCCCCGGTAGTAATAAACAGCCCCCCCTCCTTATCACGTCCCCCCCAGGCTGCGGCAGCTGTTAAAATAACAAACACTGTATACATCACCTTCCGACGCAGCTCTCCGCTCCTCCGGTCCTGTGCCCTCCGCTCGCCGGCTTCTTCTTCCTTGATGTGCCGACTTCTGTGACCGCGCGCAGGAAATGACGTCATCTCCTGCGCCCGGTCACATGACACCGGCACATCAAGGAAGAAGAAGCCGGCGAGCGGAGGGCACAGGACCGGAGGAGCGGAGAGCTGCGTCGGAAGGTGATGTATACAGTGTTTGTTATTTTAACAGCTGCCGCAGCCTGGGGGGGACGTGATAAGGAGGGGGGGCTGTTTATTACTACCGGGGGAGCCATATTAAGGAGGGGGGCTGTGCAGTGCAATATGCACGGCATCCCCCCGCCGCTGATGGACGGGGGATGCCGTGCATATTCATTGCACTAATGAGGCGGCCCCACGTGACCGCATGCGGTCACCGCGGCCCCCTCCTGCCTCCTCCAGCCCCCGGTCACAGCCCCCCCCCACACAGCATACCGTATGACCCGTGTATAAGCCGAGGGGGGGACGTTTCAGCCCAATTTTTGGGCTGAAAAACTCGGCTTATACACGAGTATATACGGTACATGTTTTCTTCCAGACTCTGAATAATCTTTATTTGTTACTATAAATTGATTCTGTTTTTTATCTTTCTATTTTGCTCCCCATGTTCATAACAGATTCTTTTTCAAGTAAATCCTCTTGGAAATTTGTTCATTATTGTTGTTTTTTACCATGCTTTTTTTTCTTATGTGTTGTGTTGCATCATTTCTTTATCATGTATTTTTGTTTTAACATACCTAGTCTACACTCCAGCAGTGATTTTTTAGGCAATTTAATTACTACCCCAGCGTTAATTACTCACAGGTTCTTTCCCATCATCCTCTCTGTCTATATAGTATTTGCTTGTGTGCACACTTACAGGCTTGACAATGGACTTCTGTCCGAAATGCGTTGCCTTGCACAACTGCTTCCTGCCGTGCCATTTTGTATGTTCATTGTTTCCTGACTGTGCTGTAAATGGAAGTCTGACAGAAAATTTAATTAGTGATGGGCGAGTCCTAAATTACTCGGAATCGCTTGACTCTAGCGAGTCCGAGCCCAGGACACGCTACTCGTTGCGAGTATAGCGAGTCCAATGTTAATGAATGGGGAAGCGAGTAATAGCGAGTAATGTGCGATTTACAAATCGCAGATGTGTCTCGGAAAGCGCTAGCATTGCCGTTTTGGCGGGTTAAGTGTGTGCTAACACTTGGCAGTGAAGCAGCACACTAGTCCCTGCAAAAATTATTAAGTGCGCACAAGTAATCGCACAAGCAGGTGGCGTACGTGCTATTTGCAGGTAGGAGAGCAGCAACGCACTGGTCTGCCACAGAGAAAATAAAGCTGAAGGGGTTATTATGACCCAAAATCTATCAGGTGCAAAAAAATAAGAAATAGTACCTCAGCTAAGCCTCTGACTTCAGCTATTAGGAAAGCTGTGTGAGTAAGCTAAGCTATAAGGTCGGTCCTGTGTGCACTGTAATGGTGGGTTTACACATCACGATATCGTTCCAGGAGCGCGCATTTCGTGCCCGGTTTTCCCTGAATCGCATCGGCGGTTTACACGCTGCGATATCGGGATACAACGTCCCTACGATGTGTACGCCCCCCGACCCAGGAACGACCATTTAACATGGGAGTGAATGGGTGACGTTGCAGTACACATCGGTGTTGGGCTGTCACACGGGACGATCCGGCTCCAACCGGCATCCGATATCAGGCGGTTGAATAGCACGGTCATTCGACCCCCGATATCGGTTTACCATCGTTCCTGCATCGTATCGGATGTTCACACTGTACAACGCAGGAACGATATCGGGTCCAACGCACGAACCACGTGACTTTTGGTCGGAGTTGGACGCCGATATCGCAACGTGTAAACCCACCATAAAGGCTGCTCCTCCCTGCCTGCCTGCCTGCCTACAGTCCTCTACACAGTACTCCTCTGTCCTCCTGGTAGCTCTCAGAAGAGCTGTTTGGGTTAAATATAAGGAATCTTGAAGTTTCCCTACACTGACTGACACTCCCTATGATCTGCTCCAGCATCTACCTCACCCTGCACTAGCTCAGATCGTCACAGGAATGTGGAGGAAATGGCAGTGGCATACAGCCTCGCCTCTCATACATGACATAGGCATCATGATGGACAGAAGCCAATCATAGTCCTGCCACAACCAACATGGCTGTGGCATTACTAAATATGATTGGCTAACATGCTTGTCCATCTTCACAAGTTTTCTGACCTAACACGCTAGGCTGTCTCGGAAGCTTTGTCGGAACATAACAGATTCTGTATTCGCGAGTCCCGAATACAGTATACAGGACTTGGATTCGTAGACTCGCTCAGACTCGCTCAGACTCGCTGCTGACAGTGGGTATCCGTGAAGCGGTGCGATTGTTTAAACGATTTGGGGAGATTCAAGCTACATAGCGATGTGATATAGTGAGTCTAACGAGTGAGAAAAAGTAAACTCTGACAAAACTTGAATTGCCATTGACTTGCATTGGACTCATTACTGTGTGAGTAATCGCTGGGAAACTCGCCGAGTACCGAGTCCTGCGAGTCCCTTACTACTCACCGAGTAACGAGTCCTAGCGAATAGACTCGCCCATCCCTAAATGTAATAAATTTAATCGCATTTGAATCTGGAAGCTGAACCATTTCAATTTCCTTGCTGATTGCCTAGGCGGATCCAGGATGCCAGTAATCACGTGCTGAGCTAATATTATATATTATATATATTTTGCCCTATCTAAATAAAAATTATGCTACATGGGAACATACGCTAGAGGGGAGATTTTTTTATTCAGTTATTTTTTCAGCCTTAAATACAAGTTATTATTCAGGTAACCATATTACTTAACATTTTTGCCTTACAAATACAAATTAGGTTTGGTTTGGTATGTGTTCTTGTGACTCCAGAAAAATGGCGTAATACTGTGACAAACGTATTCCCAGAATCCAGCTTTGAGTCCGAAATGCATGCAGACATATTCTCCAGGCTGTTTGCATGCAGTTTTAGCATTTTTCGATCCATTGCAGCATTTCATAGCCCCCAGACCTCTTTGCAGAAAAATATTTGCGTTTCCCTTTGACTTGCATTGGGTTTGTTATTTGGTACAAGTTAATGAATATTAAAAAATATTTGGCATGAAAAATCCGAACCTGAATATTTCACTAATTGCTCAGCACTAGTATTTTTCTTTTTGGCTACTATTTTCCACCTTTAACACAGTACAAATATATATTTTTCCTGTATTCATCACTCAGAAATGTGTTTAGTTGCATAAAGATGTGGTACATTGTGATATTTTCCATTTTGATACAGTATCATTTTGATTTGGGGAATAGTAGAAAGTATCATATCTTTATGGAACTAAAGCCTCAACTTGCATACAAATTTCAGCTATTAAAAGGCTTATCCAGGATTTCTAATAAAAAAAAATTGTGCCTAAAGGTACCGTTACACGGGGAAACATCTCAGGCAACATTGCCGTCAACTCAGGGGTGTTGCAATTTTGAAGCAACATCGCTGGAGAGTTGCCCCGTGTAACAGGGTGATATCAATGGCGATAGTTGCTTCAGCAACATTGCCTGGTTTCAGGACAGTGTCCTGAAACCTGGCGATGTGGCTCAGGCGATGTGCCTGAATCGCCCTGTCTGACATCGCAACAGCGATGTTGCAAGCAACTTCCCCTAATGAGTCCAATGTTAAGGATCGCTGCCATGGTTGAATTTAACCCTGTCAGTGATAGTTGCTTTTAATATCGCTGTTGCGTTGCCGGTGATGTCTCCTCGTCTGACAGCTCACCAGCGATCTTGGCCAATGGCCAAAAACGTGCGCGCTCCGGTCAGTTGCCGGCGATGTTGCCGAAGATGTTTCCCCGTGTAAACGTACCTTTAGTGCTAACTTGCAGGTAGCTGCTACCTACCTGATTATTGTGCCCCACACCGTTCACTGCGTTCACGCCCCCCACAAAGTATGCAGAGACTGCTTCTGCTAGAGACAGCATGGCAGGGTAAACATAGTGGTGACTTCTTTTACGCTCTGCTCTGTGGAAGAGGTGGGGCAGCCGACCAAATGCTGATTGACAGCCAGCTTCTTGCTAGTTGATTGGGGGAGCCAGCTGTCAATCGCCATGACTTCAGCTATGACGCTCGCCCATCTACAGAGGGGAGAATCCGCCCCTCTGTGACGTGATTTCAGCGGAAGTGAAACATTGCCGACAGGAGCGGTCTCAGACTGCTCTATGTCAGCTGTGAATGGTTCCATTCATGACAGGCAGGTAGGTGGCAGCTTCCTACCTGTTATTGCTTAGGCACAATTTTTAATTTTTTTTAATAAATCCCAGATATACTTTTTAGCAAACCTACAGAACCCATTTAGTTTGTAATCCAGGGACAGCTTGTAATTAGCATTGCTACATTATATAAAGCATCCCATTTAATACAATGTACTCACCCTATATGTACTCATATCTTCAGCTTCCAAAACAGCTGAATAAAAAGGAAACAGAAAGTAATGGTAAATAGCAAGTTGACCCACAAAAGACCTGCAAAAAACAACCTATCAAACACCTCCAGGAATGAAAAATAAAAATGTGTTGAGTTTTCAAATGCTTTAACACTAAAGCTAAATATTTATGAAAAAATAATAAAAAATGAAAAAATATACATTATTGACTGGCAGAATGATATGATACATTGTGAAGTGTCACACAGTAGGAGAAATCAACAGGGAATAGAGGGATCATCAGGGAATTAATTACCAGCAATGATTACGCAGACTTGCAGCGGGGTCTGAGTATCTTGACTTGGCATAACGCATTTGGTGTGAAATATTTTGCAGTTTTTGAATGATTTCTTACTGTACACAGGGAAGACAGTGTGAGGGTAATTGAAAAGGTTCTGTCATTCAAGTTTCCACCAATTGTATAGAAATGCTTTTTCTTTCTAAAACTTTTCCCTAAAGTACGTACATTAGAATCCCAAATTATACATAGCATCAGCTCTATAATGGAGAAGTTGGTTTCAAGGTCATTTGTAAATAACAAATTTGTACATTTAGATTAAGTCACTAGTAAACAAGCGATTTTCTTGAAAGCTTGAAAGGGGAATAGGTTATAGGAGAAAGGACATAACAGTCTCCAGGGGCTCTAAAGCTGACATTTGTGTGTTTGTTTTCCAAGACACTTTGACATGATAATGTCACCTCACCATTGACAGCTATGAAATGTTTTCCAGCCTTTATGACTATTTTGGTGATGTTTTCTGTGATCTTATGTAGCTGTTCATTACTAGACTTGTTTCTAGTTATATATATATTTCGCAAATGATACTGAACTGTAAATATCACATTATATTGTTATGCAGTAAATGTCACAAAGTATTACTCAAAAACATGGGAAAACAGCCTTAACACGATCACAGATACATTTAAGGGCACATTTAGAAGTTATGTTCATGCTGTGATTTATCCATTTCTAAGTTTATAAGGTTTTTTATTTTTCACAAATAGACAATATTTCAACTTAAACATGGAGGCATAGAACATGGGACTAATAATAACAGTTATGTTTCTGAAATATAAAGTTGCACCCAAAAAATAATGACTATTGAAAACCACAGATCTCCAAATAAACCTAAAATTAATTTCCAATTCCAAAGGTGGACAAAAGAGTACTCAACACTTGAGAACTCCTGTGTCCAAAGAAGGTGAGAATGAAGCTGCTACTGGTTGGTAGCTGGCTTGCATGTTTTAACAATGTCACGTGTGTAACGGCACTGTCACCCTCTTTGAGCATTTTAAAGTATGACCATCAGCTTACACATAATGTAAATGGGGTTCTTATAACCCTTGTATGTGCCTAGACGTGCCCCCCATACCTGAGAAAATAACTTTTATTCTGTCCAGTGCTGGCCTCCTATTGAGCCTGTGAGGCTGCTATTTAGGCCAGGTCGATTATATCCTCATCGCCCCCGGCTGCAAATCTCTCCCTGCATTTTTAAAATTGCCGCCACCATCTGTGACCGGCGCTTGAGTGAAAGCCGAACTCGCGCCTGCGCAGTGTCCGCACTCCATTGAAGATAGTGCTGACGTCTTGCGAGATTTGTGAAGTCTCATGAGTGAGGCTGCCACTCAAGCACCATTCACTGCTGGGTGGCAATTTAAAAAAATTACAGGGCGGGTTTTTCAGCTGGGGGCGGCGAGGACACAATCCACCTGAATTAAATAGCAACCTCCTGGACTCAAAAGGAGGCCAGCGCTGGACATAATAAAAGTTACTTTCTCAGGTATGAGAGGTACATCTGGGCACATAGAGGGGTTACAAATACCACATTGACATTATGTCTAAGCTGGTGGGCACAGTTTAAAATGCCCAAAGGGGGTGAAAGGTTCCCTTTAACCCTTTAGAGCACACTGGTAATCACTCACAGCGCAATCTAAAGTGGTGCGGCAGGAATCACGCTATTCCCCACTGGCATCAGTGGCTCCATAATGCGATCACAAGGCCTCAAAGTGTTAACATGACAACCAGGGGTCTTTTTAGAACTCCAATGCTGTCATAACTTGCTTCCTGTGGATACCCAATGAGCACCTGCAACCGCACATACAATCCAAAAATACAGGAACCAGGAGAAATGTGGAAGAAATCCTGCACTGCTGTCAAATAAATATAAGTCCAGAGGCAGTAGTAATAATAGTAATACCAATATTGCCTCTGGACCTATATTTAATTGATAGCAGCACGGAGTTTCTTCCGCATTTGTCCTGGTTCCTGCATTATCAGGTTAACACTGTGCATGTGATTCCTGCAGCAGCTGTAAATATGTTTTCATGTTGGTTGTGTGACCTTACAAGGTGAGAGATTATCTCTTCCATCCTTTTCCTGTATTTCTTGGGTAACACCCTATTGTGCTTTTTTATCCACAAGTAATTGTGCAACCCCAGATAGTGATCATTTGTGTTGTGCAGAGCTGTTGATCATCACAGCTCTGTACAGCACAAGTGATTGGATTGTGCAGTGTTAGGCTGGCTTCACATTAGCGTTTCCCTCCACAGCGTTCTGCTGAGGGGAATCGCCATGTGTGAGCAGCGGCCGCCAGCTCCTATCTTCATAATGGGAGCGCACGGTGCTGTGCTTGACAGCGCATGACCGTGCGCACCCATTCACTCCTATATGTGATCTGTGCGCAGGCGGATGCCTGCACACAAATCACACAGTCTCGTCCGCACTAGGGACGCGACATGTTGCGTCCCTGGTGCGGGCGAGAGTGTGTGATTTGTGCGCAGGCCTCCGCCTGCGCACAGATCACATATAGGAATGAATGGGTGCGCACGGTCATGCGCTGTCAAGCGCAGCACCGTGCGCTCCCATTATAAAGATAGGAGCTCGCAGCCGCTGCGGTCACATTGCGGACCCCTCCGCAGAACGCTGCGGAGGGGTCCGCAAATGTGAAGGCAGTCTTAAAGTGTCCTAATGGGGCAAGTAAAATAAAGTAGAAGTTTAAAAAAGTTTTAAAAAATATGAAAAAAATTAACAAAAAAAAATTTAACACCCCCTTTGCGCTATTGAAAATAAAACTATTTAAAAACATATTTGGTATCGCCTTGTTCAGAAATGCCCAATCTATTAAAATATAAAATCAATCAAGCAGATCTGTAAGCTGTGTAATGGAAAAAAAATTTCCAAACGACAAAATTACATTTTTTGTTAACTGCAGCATTGCAATAAAATGCAGTAATGGGTGATCAAAACATAACATCTACCCAGCAATGATATCATTAAAAATATCAGCTGAAGATTCAAAAAATAAGCCATCACACAGCCCAAGATTAAAAAAAATGAGAATTCTACGGGTCACGAAAAATGGTGACAAAAGAGCAATTCTTTTTTAGATAAAAATAAAAAGTATGCATGTTGGGTATCTTCAAACTTGTACCAGCCGGAGGCATCATACCAACATGTCAGTTTTACCTCACGTTGAACATGATGAATAGCAAAAACCCAAAACAATTGGCAATTTCGCTTTTTTGGAATTTCACCGCACTTGGATTTTTTTTTCTCATTTTCCAGTACACTATATGGTAAAATTAATTATGTCATTCAAATGTATGGCTCGTCCTGCAAAAAACAAGCCATCATATGGCTATATTGACAGAAAAATAAAAGTTATTGTGGTGCCCCTGTGACCGGTGCCACAGGGTGAACTGCAGCTAAGATAGGTAAGATGGTCAGCTCTCAAAAACATCCACACACACACACTCCATCCCTGAGCCTAAGTTTCTTCATGCTAGGCGAAGGGTGGCGGGAGTAGCAAAGTGTGGGTGGGAGGTAGAGAGAACCCAGGAAAGGGGTGGAGGAACTAGACTCCAAGAGGACCTAGGAAGACAAAGTTGAGCAAATAGATCAAGAGATTCCCTGGAGGATGGAGGAGAAGTGAAGCCTCCCCAAGCCGAGACACCCTACAGCTGAGTACTGACTGAGACAGAGTGAAAGAACAAAGGGGCTTGGCAGCCTGCACCCTTAAGTGCCAGCCGACAACCCATTCTGGAACCCGCGGAGAAGTAGAAGGAGCTAGGTGAGCCTGACTAATCAGGGTCACTGGTGGCTGGGCCAGAGAACCAGAGTGCCCACTCTGTAGATGTAGCCGGAATGCTTCAAGCCCATAATCACGAGACACCCAGTGGGGTGCAGGAATTCCATGTCCCTGAGACCCAACAACTAGGGCCGAATTGGACAAAGCCATCACACTACGGCTAGTGACCCAGAGCGTGGAATGATTACTGTAGAGCCTGTGACAGCCGGACCGAACCCATATACAAAGGAGAGGAGAGAGACACAGAGGACCCATGAAGTACACTGAGGGGAGTGACGCAGAGGAACCATCCCGGCTGCAGTGAGAACCTAAGACCATAACTATAGTGTGAACCAGGTCTGCTACAAATGTTGTAAAGAACTGTTGTAGAGACCGTATTGTCAAGTGAGCAGAGGAGTAAAGTACCCGGTGAATTCGAAATTTGTGTCTGAGACTTATTGGTACCGAGACTGCAGCGGCTCACCTGTGGAGCCACACACTTGTTTTCTAGTACTGCAACTAAGTACTTCTCTCCTGCATCTGCCCTGGGGAACCAAGCCCTACCATGGAGGGCTCACCATCCCGGCTGCCACCTACATCATCATCCCCAGTGGTCTGAGAGGCAGCGGTGGCCCATACGGGCCACGACCCATGGGTGGTGTCACAAATAATTTTTATAAACTATAATTCCCCTTTTCCATTGCTGCACCTGGGCATATGGAGCCGGGTCACATCGCCGTGACATCCCCTCTGCAACTGACGAGAGGACCCAGTTCTGAGTACCCCTGCCCCAGGGTGTGACTTATTTGTTAGGAAGTTACGAGGATTAAAAATTGATTATCTATTTTTAATTTTTCCAATAAGATTTACAAAATCAATTTATTTAGGGTGTTTACATTGACTTATTGGTGCCTGAAAATACCTCAAAGGGACACCATTATAAAGACTGGAGCCACCAAAGTGCTCAAAACCACATTTATAAATATTATAAACCCTTTTTCTTATTAGTGCATCACAGGAATTAAAGAAATGTGGAAAGAAAAATGAACATTTTATTTTTTTCCCAGAAAAATATTGCTTTAGCCTCAATTTTTCTTTATTTTCACAACGTTAACAATTTCTCCTGAGTACATCAATATCCCATATGTTTGGATACATGACAGATCTTAGAACGAAAGGAGCGCTGTTTGATAAAATCACAAGGCCACCGATTCCACCTGAGAACAGTGTGGTCTTGTTGATTGTGGATCGCATTGGCGATGAACGACATCACAATCCAAAGCGTTAACAGCGCCGATCGGATTGCTGATCTGATCGGTGCTGTTAACTACGCATGTCAGCGATCAGATCGAATCAGAGCTCCCATCAGAGGGATAGACACAAACAAGGGTTTACAATTACGCCCTTGGTTGTAAAGGGGTTAAAATTAATCTTTTACTAGGTGAAAGCATCACAATGTAGGCACTGCTTGCTGTGATTTATCAGTTAGTGGGCTGTTTAGTGAACTTTTGATTAAATCAATGTTTTATTAGCATAGATTATAATTGGAGGACTATTTTGACAGATTGTACAACTGTGCCTTCTACATCTGCCCAGTGTACAGGGTAAACTGCAAATCAGTAATGTGTGTGAGGTATACAGAGCTCAGCATTCAGAAAACTGGCAGATAAAACAGTTTTCCATAAAAAGTGCAGTAGACAGTAAAGTAAGTGACACAACACTGGAATCAGGGTCTCTGCCTTGCATCATATTGCTTTCAAATGTTGACAGATTCCTTTTAAGAAAATCTAATTAAAGGTAATCAACCATCATAATCTATTAGTTTTGGGGAAAAGTAGCTGAAAATAATATGTCTAACTTCATGAATCTGACATTCATTTATTTATTTTTCTTAATATTGACATTTCAGTCAAATTGACCAATTGTTACCAAATTACATCACAAATTACAGCTGATAACAAAAATAAATTATCAAAATGAAACAACCCAATTCAGTCCTGCACTAGTAAATTGAACAGGATACAGCACAGTCTCCCTTTAGAGATCCTTATAAAATAAAAGGGAAACTTCTATATCCATACACAGTGACATTTTCCGTTGTTTTATTCCTACCGGAAAACATGTTGACTGGTCCTTTCCAAGTACAAAAGTCATCATGATACAGCATCCCGATATTAGAAAGCCAATTATAAAAATTAATTTATACTTTCAAATAGACATACATAAATTATGCACCTTGAACTTTAGAAAAGATGGCTTTTCTGAAAAGATGATGAATGCTAAACTCGGCAAAGTCCACAGATAGCCAGAAGGCAATATCGTATCTTAGCCACTTGTTATCCTCAGTTGGTTTATAACAGGCATTTTCTCAGAATTTAAACAAGTTCAGAATCAGACCTGGATAAAAAGGATCAGGAAAGGTAACAAATCGTTTTACCCTAATTAGTAGAGTAGTTTAGCTTTTTTTGGATAATTTGGACCGTATCATTTAAAATGGACACATCCCTGAAAAGTATTCCAGGTGAAATAAACCAAAAACAGAATAATTTAAGGTAAAAACTAAGGGTAAAATATGTATTTAGCTGGTTTCTTATCAATGACTGGTGTTATAGCCTGAGGGTAGACTGTAGTTATTTTTGGTTCCCCACAACCACTGAAATCTTTTGATTAGCATAAGTGTACTTCCGAACAGAAGAAGTATCAAGGTCTAAATCGATATATATAGGATGGAATTTATCATAAAAGGATTTTTACTCACGCTTGGGAATAGCTGTACATAATTCATATGTGTCACCTGATGTTTGATCATTTTGATGCAGTTTTAAATTTAACACTCATATCTAAAGTTGTTTCTTTAGTTTTTTTAACCTTCCCCTTACTGGAGTGAGAAACACAAGACTTTCTTATTTTTAAAAATGTCAATAAATAAGTTTGTTCTAAACCTATTGCATAATAACCATGTCCACTTCTCCATCCACAATACAAAAGTGGCAAAAGCATCATAAAAAGGCAAAACTTTACATATATTTATGCTAATAGCATGTGTAATAAGATTTGGTACTTGAACAAAAGTCAACAAATTTCTCAGCCTATACATCTTGGTAAATTTTACCACTCTTTTGCGCACTTAGGAAACTAATCTTTGGTTCTTCCTGCAGCAATACAAGTCACTGTATGTTGTGCAAATAATAGCTAATGCAAATTCCAATTTTTCAGGTCTATGATTTGGGATCCTGCACTTGGAAGGTTAGAAGCAGCAACAGAAACCTCCTTCATTCCCCACATGTGGGTAATATTGACTTCATTAGGTGAGCAGATTCTTGTTAGGCCCCATTCACACACTGCTTTTTTTGCTGCATATTTTTAAGCACAAGCTCATCACAAACCAGGAGTGGGTGATTAAACATATAAGTGGAGCACTTGTTTCTATTAGACCTTTCCTCTGAGTGTGCCACTCCCAGTTTTGATTGTTCCACTCCTGGCTTTTTTTGAGCTTGTGCGTAAAAACACGCAGCAAAAAAAGCAGTGTGTGAATGGGGCCTTAGGCTGGCTTCACACTGCAGTTTTTTCACTTATCAGTGTCCATCCAGTTTGGGTGCCAAAACCAAGAGTGTCTCCAAAACTCAGAACAGGTGTCAATCTTTCAATTATGCTTTTTCTCTGCAAGTTCCTCTCCTGGTTCCTCTCCTGGTTTTGGCACACAAACTGAATGGACACTGATCAGTGAAAAAACTGCAGTGTGAAGCCAGCTTAAACTATGGTAGATTTGAGGGTCTTCAGCCAAAACATTTTATCAGACACTAAACTATTTTCTTATTTTTTCCCTTATGTAAGTTCTAAATAGATTTCTGCAAGCAAGACACTACTGGCTACAAGACCTTCTCCTTAACCCTAGAACGCATACCTGGGACCTCGCAGGCCCGCCAGGTTACTTGTTTTCTATTTTCTGTAAAAGTACTTTAGTTTGAATTTTGAAAATCTAGGTAATCCTCAGGTATATAGTTGTTAGTAATTTCCAGTTATTCATATATTTTTATGTTACAGACATTTCAGTATAACAACCTTTTTTTGGGACCACCCCATATTCACGCACCTGGGGCCTTTTAGGCCCGTACTAGGTTTACATGTGATATTCAGTCTTTTTGTCTGTATTGTTGCTGGGGAAGAACTTTTATGACTCTGGGAAGAGTGTGGATTCTGCATGACAACATGGTCATGTGATCTTGGAAGGGAGGCTCCCTCACAAAGTCATGTGTCTCTGACCTCATCGCAGGTCTTTTTGTCCTAATTGCTGGAGCTTTGGAGGAAGAAGTCAGCTTTCTTTTGTCTGGAAATAGAAATTTTCTGAGCTGCAAAACCAGAGGCTTCTACTGCACTACAAGAAAGTGATCTGTTGGAGGTAAGAGGAGGGGGGCTGCACTTTACCTGCTTTATATCGCTTGGTGTGCTGGGACCCTAACAAAGAGTCTTATCACATACTGTTTACAGTGCACAAGCCTGATTGTAATCTTTTTCTTTTTTTCTTTTTAGTTTATACTGACATCTAAAATTACAATGGCACAGTCATTCCGCCAGCTTTAGCTGGGGTCACCAGGAGGTCAGATCCATTACAGATCCCCTCCTGGCGGACCCCAGCGCTACTGGGAATGCATCCTTACTTTGCAATTGTAAAATAAATTTTGAAAAGTATTTTTATTTGAGTTATTCCGTGTTATTTGCACACAGGCCTAAAAGGCCCCAGGTGCATGAATATGGGGTAGTCCCAAAAAAAGGTTGTTATACCGAAATGCCTATAGCATAAAAATATATGAACAACTGGAAATTACTAACAACTATATACCTGAGGAATACCTAGAGTTTCAAAAATCTAACTAAAGTAATTTTACAGAAAATAGAAAACAGGTAACCTGGCAGGCCTGCGAGGCCCAGGTATGCGTCCGCCAGCCTTAGCTGGGGTCACCAGGAGGTCAGATCCATTACGAAATCCCGTCCTGGCGGACTCCAGCTCTAGTGGGAATGCATCCTTACTTTGCAATAAACTTTGAAAAGTATTTTTTTTTTAGTTATTCCATGATAATTGAAAATGGGCCTAGAAGGCCCCAGGTGCTTGAATGTGTAGATTTCTATGGGTATGCGTTCTAGGGTTAAACACCATCAAAACCCAGGTTCCTGTAAGGGCCGCTTCACACTGTGGCGTGATCCGGTCCATGTCTGTCCAGGAGGACTCTGACAGCCGCGAACCGGATCAGCACACAGGACTGGGGGGCTAATATGCCCTCCGGTTCGGTGTGCTGCCGCACCCATCGGCAGCCGCTGACAGGTCAGGACGGCAGCGCCCTCGTGTGGAGACCCGGGGTCAGGGGGCGCTCTCGTCCGCAGGCCCAGCCGCCTTTACAAAGACAGCGTGGACCAGGGCTCATCCCCAGCTGAACGCCCGAGCTCCTTAACCGTGGGCGGAACACTACTCAGACAACACAGGGTGAGGGAATCACAATATCAAGGCTTTATTGGATCCCCAAACAGTTAACAGCATATAACGCATAACCAAGCACAACACATAAATGTAACAACAGGCAACAGAGTCTCACCCTTCCGCTGGCTCACCAGGGTTTTAGAATGTAGCACGGCAAAGTCTGTAGCCAGGTGACTGTATCGTCCCAACCTGGGTTGCTTCCTTATCCTTATGTATCTTGTGCAGTCTTTATCACAGTCGTATCCGCTAATCCGATGCTGAAGTCCTTGTGGTTCTTTTAGTCCGTGTTCTGAGCCCTTGGTCGGCACCGAAATGCCTAGGCCTGGGGTTATGGCTAGCTAATCGGATCCGAAGACCCTCGATTAGCTGCCTGTATCCAATCCAGTGACCTCTAGCCGGGACCGAAACCCCTAGACTGAGGCCACTAGACAGAATCTAACTCCAATCTCCTAAAACTGCTGGTCAAAGTGAACAGTCCTCCTTATATACCCTCAGCCCTCATTGTAGGATATTGGGGACATCATGATTGGTGCAATAACACAGTCTTTTCATTCGCTGAACTCCAATCCTCGTTTAACATATTTTAGGTACTATTGCAATCCAAATGCTGATTGATATAGCACCTTACAATGGAATGTTAGTCTGAGACAATCAGTCTGCAAACCATGACAATAACACAATAGTGGCTGGAGCCTCAATCCACATTCACAGGGTAATAGACAATGGACGATTAGCATAATTAAGTTCTCTGGCCTTCAATGACAAACAGGTTAGATAATTACATTACCAAGCTAAACTTTAACCACAGAAATCTATGACAATACTGTAAGAAATTCTCTTTGACCATTACAAGTTTACAAACCTATATACAATATGATATGTCTGGATGAATAAGAAATCCTCCTACATTATATATTAAAGGGTCCATTTCGTCACACCTCGGTCCTTACTTATCAGCAGCGGGAACTGCGTGCACTGCACACCGGACCGGAGGGCATTATAGCCCCCTAGTCCTGTGTGCTGATCCGCGGCTGTCAGGGTCCTCCCAGACAGACCCGCACCAGATCACGTCGCAGTGTGTAGTGGCCCTAAGAGTAAGTACAGATGGCAAGTAATTGCAATAAAAAAATTCCTGGCATTATCAATAAAAATGCACAAAATAAATTAAAATACTTGTTCTTCATATTTATAGTCTGCAATTAAAGATTAGAGATCAGCGAACACCTAAGGGTTCAAATTCAGTTTGGTTCACCAAATGCTTGGTGTTCGATGAACAGTTTGACGAACATAAAGAATACCATTGATATCAATAACAGGCAACATGAAACATTCATTAAACACATTCAAAGGTGTTCAAAAGCTGAAAAACTGCTCATATTAGTGCCAGACACCAGAAAAAACAATCTACCTAAAGTAAAAATTGTGTCATGGCATAGCATGGGTGCATGGCATGTTCTGTGCCAACCTGAATACTTTTCAAAATCAGTTGAAAATATGGAGTGGCTAACAAAATATTAGAATCTGAGAGTCCTCAGTGGTTGATACCTTTTACTGACTAACTGAAAAGATGGTAAGCAAAGCAAGCTTTTGGGACACTATGGCTGATAATGACAAAAATTCTGAAGACACACACATATATACATAAGCAGGGTGAGATGATGCAGTAAATATGACAGATGACAAAAAGCAGAGTCAGGCTTGGGACGGGGAGAGGAGCTGGGAGGTAAAATCAAATAGCCGAGAGAACTGATTGTATTGTTGTTCTATGATTAGTGGCTTGTGGAGAAAATTCCTCAGTGAGAGTAAAAAGCTATAAATCCATGCGAGACAGTTCACATAAAAAGTGTCAAAAGTTCATTGTCCTCTAACTGGGGTCTGTTCGAAGATGTGATATCTAGTGATGGGCGAATTCTAAATTACTCGGAATCGCTTGACTCTAGCGAGTCCGAGCCCGGGACTCGCTACTCGTTGCGAGTCTAGCGAGTCCAATGTTAAGGAATGGGGAAGCGAGTAATAGCGAGTAGTGTGAGATTTACAAATCGCAGATGTGTCTCGGAAGCTTCAGCCTGAAGTAATCCTAGTTTTGTCATTTATTTGCATTGGACTCGTTTACTTTGCAACTGTAATCGTTTACTTTGCAACTGTAATCGCTGGGAAACTCGCACAGATAAGAGTCCTGTCTGCTCAGTGTGCTGGCTGCCACAGCTCCAGGGTCCTAGAGCCTGCCTGCTGCCTGATGTAGCAGTGCTGAGATTGTTCTCAGTCTGCTCATTCCCTGTGCATAGACATCTATATCTATGCACAGGGATGAGCAGAGAGGACATCGCGTTTTGGACTGCGTCGGACGGAAGAGGATTTTTTTAATTAAAGATGGAGTCTCTAATGGCTTTTTTTTAATTTCTAATAAAAAATTTTCTGTGTTGTGTTTTTTTTAAAACAATTTAATAGAAATTCATGGCGGTCATGTCTAATATTGGCGTGACCGCCATAAATTTCGGGCTTAGGGCCAGCTGATAATACAAAGCTGGCCCTAACCTCTATATTACCCAGCGTGCCACCGCCACCAGGGCCGCTGGAAGAGCGGGGTTCAGCGCCAGAGGATGGCGCTTCAATGAACGAGCCATCTTCTGGGGCGGCTGCGGGCTGCAATTTGCAGCGGGGGGTGCCCAGAAAGCTTGGGCATCCCTGCGCTGCGGATTCCAGCCCCCAGCTGCTTAGCTGTACCTGGCTAGAAATAGAAATTGCGCGGAGCCCCACGCATTTTTTTTAAATTGTTTCATGAAATTCTGAGATTCTGACTCTGACTCTGAGACTCTGAGATTCTGACTCTGACTCTCTGAGATTCTGACTCTGACTCTCTGAGATTCTGACTCTGACTCTAACTCTCTGAGATTCTGACTCTGACTCTGACTCTCTGAGACTCTGAGATTCTGACTCTGACTCTGACTCTCTGAGACTCTGAGTCTCTGAGATTCTGAGACTCTGAGATTCTGAGATTCTGACTCTGACTCTCTGAGATTCTGACTCTGACTCTCTGAGATTCTGACTCTGACTCTCTGAGATTCTGACTCTGACTCTCTGAGATTCTGACTCTGACTCTGAGACTCTGAGATTCTGAGATTCTGACTCTGACTCTCTGAGATTCTGACTTTGACTCTCTGAGATTCTGACTTGACTTTCTGAGATTCTGACCTGAACTCTGAGATTCTGACTCTGATCTGAACTTGAGATTCTGGACTCTGGATTCTGAGATTCTGACGTGACTCTCTAGACTCTGAGATTCTGACTCTGACTCTGACTCTCGAGACTCTGATCGCTCCCCGCCTGATGGCGATGTTCTGAAGACTCTGCTCGCTGATGACTCCGACTGCCGCCTCGATTCGCCGCCTTAGTTACTGCTGAGATCGAGATTAGTCTATTCATTTGACTCTATCTGAGATTCTGACTCTGATCTAATTCGACTCTGACTTCTGAATTCTGACTCTAACTCTGAGATTGACTTGATACGAATCGACTCGACCTCTTTGAGATGATCTAGATCTGACTTGATGAGATCACTCCTCTCGAATTCTGACTCTGATTCTGATGACTGCTCTGAATTTGACTTGACCTCTGATTCTACTCTGACTAGCTCTGAATCTGAGATCTGATGCCTGAATCTACTTGACTCGATTCTGAATCGAGATCGGTTCTGACTCTGATCGAATTCTGACTCTATTCGATTCTGACTTATTGAGTCTATCGATCTGATCTGACTCTGACTCTGAGATTCTGACTCTGACTCTGAGACTCTGAGATCTGAGATTCTGAGACTCTGAGATTCTGAGATTCTGACTCTGACTCTCTGAGATTTGACTCTGACTCTCTGAGATTCTGACTCTGACTCTTGAGATTCTGATCTGCTCTGAGTCTGAGATTCTGACTCTGACTTCTGAGACTCTGAGATTCTGACTCTGATTCTTGAGATTCTGACTCTGACTCTCTGAGATTCTGACTCTGACTCTGATTCTGACTCTGAGACTCTGAGATTCTGACTCTGAGACTCTGAGATTCTGAGACTCTGATCTGAGATCTCTGGACTCTCTGACTCTGAGATTCTGACTCTGACTCTGAGATTCTGACTCTGATCTCTGAGACTCTGACTCCTGGACTCTGAGACTCTGAGATTCTGAGACATCTGAGATTCTGAGATTCTGACTCTCTGACTCTCTCTGAGATTCTGACTCTGACTCTCTGAGATTCTGACTCTGACTCTCTGAGATTCTACTCTGACTTCTGAATTCTGACTCTGACTCTGAGACTCTGAGATTCTGAGACTTCTGACGACTTCTGAGTTCTGACTCTGACTCTCTGAGATTCTGACTCTGACTCTTGAGATTCTGACTCTGACTCTCTGATTCTGACTCTGAGACTCTGAGATGATCTGATCTCTGAGACTCTGACTCTGAGATTCTGATCTGACTCTGAGTTCTGAGATTCTGACTCTGACTCTCTGAGATTCTGACTCTGACTCTCTGAGATTCTGACTCTGACTCTCTGAGATTCTGACTCTGAGACTCTGAGATTCTGACTTTGACTCTGAGATTCTGACTCTGACTCTGACTCTCTGAGACTCTGAGACTCTGAGATTCTGAGACTCTGAGATTCTGAGATTCTGACTCTGACTCTCTGAGATTCTGACTCTGACTCTCTGAGATTCTGACTCTGACTCTCTGAGATTCTGACTCTGACTCTGAGACTCTGAGATTCTGAGATTCTGACTCTGACTCTCTGAGATTCTGACTCTGACTCTCTGAGATTCTGACTCTGACTCTCTGAGATTCTGACTCTGAGACTCTGAGATTCTGACTCTGACTCTGAGACTCTGAGATTCTGAGACTCTGAGATTCTGAGATTCTGACTCTGACTCTCTGAGACTCTGAGATTCTGACTCTGACTCTGACTCTCTGAGACTCTGAGATTCTGACTCTGACTCTGACTCTCTGAGACTCTGAGACTCTGAGATTCTGAGACTCTGAGATTCTGAGATTCTGACTCTGACTCTCTGAGATTCTGACTCTGACTCTCTGAGATTCTGACTCTGACTCTCTGAGATTCTGACTCTGACTCTCTGAGATTCTGACTCTGACTCTGAGACTCTGAGATTCTGAGACTCTGAGATTCTGAGGTTCTGACTCTGACTCTCTGAGATTCTGACTCTGACTCTCTGAGATTCTGACTCTGACTCTCTGAGATTCTGACTCTGAGACTCTGAGATTCTGACTCTGACTCTGAGACTCTGAGATTCTGACTCTGACTCTGACTCTCTGAGATTCTGACTCTGACTCTCTGAGATTCTGACTCTGACTCTCTGAGATTCTGACTCTGACTCTCTGAGACTCTGAGATTCTGAGACTCTGAGATTCTGACTCTGACTCTCTGAGATTCTGACTCTGACTCTCTGAGATTCTGACTCTGACTCTGAGACTCTGAGATTCTGAGACTCTGAGATTCTGAGATTCTGACTCTGACTCTCTGAGATTCTGACTCTGACTCTCTGAGATTCTGACTCTGACTCTCTGAGATTCTGACTCTGAGACTCTGAGATTCTGACTTTGACTCTGAGATTCTGACTC
Organism: Allobates femoralis; assembly: GCA_033576535.1. Lineage (NCBI taxonomy): Eukaryota > Metazoa > Chordata > Amphibia > Anura > Aromobatidae > Allobates > Allobates femoralis. The sequence continues at coordinate 177,014,060 of JARQOC010000005.1, forward strand.
TGACTCTCTGAGACTCTGAGACTCTGAGATTCTGAGACTCTGAGATTCTGAGATTCTGACTCTGACTCTCTGAGATTCTGACTCTGACTCTCTGAGATTCTGACTCTGACTCTCTGAGATTCTGACTCTGACTCTCTGAGATTCTGACTCTGAGACTCTGAGATTCTGACTCTGACTCTGAGACTCTGAGATTCTGACTCTGACTCTGAGACTCTGAGATTTTGAGACTCTGAGATTCTGACTCTGACTCTGACTCTCTGAGATTCTGACTCTGACTCTCTGAGATTCTGACTCTGACTCTCTGAGATTCTGACTCTGACTCTCTGAGACTCTGAGACTCTGAGATTCTGTCTCTGACTCTCTGAGATTATGACTCTCTGAGATTCTGACTCTGACTCTCTGAGATTCTGACTCTGACTCTCTGAGATTCTGACTCTGACTCTCTGAGATTCTGACTCTGACTCTGACTCTCTGAGATTCTGACTCTGACTCTCTGAGATTCTGACTCTGACTCTCTGAGATTCTGACTCTGACTCTCTGAGATTCTGACTCTGACTCTGAGACTCTGACTCTGAGACTCTGACTCTGAGACTCTGACTCTGAGACTCTGAAATTCATGAAATAATTAAAAAAAAATGCGTGGGGCTCCGCGCAATTTCTATGTCTAGCCAGGTACAGCTAAGCAGCTGGGGGCTGGAATCCGCAGCGCAGGGATGCCCAAGCTTTCTGGGCACCCCCCGCTGCAAATTGCAGCCCGCAGCCGCCCCAGAAGATGGCGTGTTCATTGAAGCGCCATCCTCTGACGCTGAACCCTGCTCTTCCAGCGGCCCTGGTGGCGGTGGCACGCTGGGTAATAAAGGGGTTAATACCAGCTTTGTTGTACAAGCTGGTATTAAGCCCGAGATTCTTAATGTCAGGCCACGTTTGACCCAGCCACTAAGAATCTCCAATAAAGGGTTAAAAACACACAACACAGAGAAAATTTTTTATTTGAAATAAAAAAAAAAGCCATTAGGGACTCCATCTTTAATTAAAAAAATCCTCTTCCGTCCGACGTAGTCCAAAACGCGATGTCCTCTCTGCTACATCCCCTGTGCATAGATATAGATGTCTATGCACAGGGAATGAGCAGACTGAGAACAATCTCAGCTCTGCTACATCATGTCTGTGAGAAGGCGGGCTCTAGGACCCTGGAGCTGCACAGAGAAGACAGCTGGACTCGGCTCGCAAAGAAACAGCAGTTACTTTGCCAGTTTCCCTGCTATCACTGGCACAGTAGCTGAGTCTAATGCAAACAATGGCAATCCTAGTTTTGTCAGCGTTTGCCAATGATTTGCATTGGACTCGTGCGAGTAAACGCTGGGAAACTCGCAGAGTACCGAGTCCTGCGAGTCCCTTACTACTCGCCGAGTAGCGAGTCCTAGCGAGTAGATTCGCCCATCCCTAGTGATATCCCCAAATGCCCTTTCAATTGATATAAAAATGCATGAATCCATGTGAGACATTCAATCCTGTTTTGATTGTGTCAAAGGTCTTTAACAATTTGTATTCCCAAATTCTTCTCTCTTTCTGAGATTTGAAGTTACTTTTTAAAATGAGCAGACTCATATCATTTCACTGTGGTCAGAGTAGTAAAAATGTTTTGATACAGGTAAATCCATACGCCTTTCTTTTATTGTGTGGTGATGAGAATTTATTCTTGTCCTGAATTTCTCCAGTCTTCCCTACATAAATGCCACCTGTTGGACATTTGGTACATATAATTAAATGCATCACATTGCTTGTGGTGCAGCTGAAGTTACCTGGGATCTTGTAGTCCTGGTCTGTCCTGGAAATCTTTATCTTGTCGGTTGCCATTATACATGGACAGGTTTTGCACCTGTTCTGGTTGCAGAAAAGTTTCCTGTAGCTGCTGGAGAGGACAGGGCGCTTCTGACAATAATGTTTTTAGATTCAGAGAGGCATTTTTACAGCTGTTTTGCTTTTTTTTTTTTTACTTTCTATTGCTTATGTATAAATGTATATCTCTTCAGAATGTGTGTCATTATCAGCTTGAAGAAGGGACCTCAGTGTCCCGAAAGCTTACTATGTTTACCATCTTTCAGTTAGCCATTAAAAGGTAACAACCTCTGAGGACTGTCAGATTCCAATATATTTTTCTATCTACTGGCTAACACGGGATAAATATTCTTTATCTTATTAATATGGAGGTGAAAGGTAAAAATATTCCATACCTTTTCAGCAACTAAATCCAAAGCAGTTTTTACTGCTATTGCTGATTTTGCAGTTTTTCTTTTTCACTGATAAAGGGAACCTCTCACCTGATTCTTCCCAAATAAACTTCAGCCTCCACCAGTAAGTCCTTATAAACTGCATTGTAGTATGCTGTGTATAAGTGCCCAAGCAAATCTGAATAACATATAAAACAGCATTTATTATAGTCACACGAGGGGCAATCTTGTCCGATGGGCATCATTGTTGCTGGTCTTGATCCGATGCCTCCTCCCTTATTGTTATTGCCATCCTTCCTCTCTGCTTTGTGCTGTTGACACTTCCTATGTCACCCACACAGTGTATTCCATCGTGCTTTTTTTTCCCCCTGTTCTCATATATATACCAGGAAGGGAGGGATAATATATATCAGGATGGGGGATGATGTATACTAGGATGTGGGATCATATCTTCCAGGTTGATGGGATCACATATACCAAGATGAGGTGACATATATACCTGTTATGGAACCAGGGTGGGGACATTAGTACAGAATTTGGGCACATTACCCATAACAGTGTCAGCAGCAAATCCCCCTTATAACAGTGGGTTATGACCTTTTTTTTAATTACTTTTTTACCCTATTTTCTTCCTCTAATACCTGGATGCATCTTATGGTCCATTGTTTTATAGTCCAAAAAATACTGTAAGTAAAATATTTAATAGTAAATGCTATGTAATAAATGCAACATGTAATGGAAGCATGGTTTGTTATACATAGTGAATGCACAAGTTCCTGGAAATCTAAATTGTAATTATGGAAATCATTTTTGGTACATTCCCATGTATTTCAACAAAAAAGTAACCGTTTATGCATAGGTGTATGTTCGCTGCATTAAAGAATTGTATATTATCATCTAATGATCATAGTTAACACAACTTACATTACCTCCCATGTACCTACATATGTGAAGACCATCAAATGTCCAGATAGTGGAATTCATGAAAGATAAACATGCCTCTATTATTAGCAGTTACTGGCATGTCCACCTTGTACATGCCATCTGTATCAGGGTACCACATTTCTTCTCTTGCACGAGGTCAGATCCATCCATTTCTTCTTATTTTCATGGCATTGACCATCACTTTCTCGTTATATGAAATGCCAGCTACAATGCCATAGTACTCCCATGTAATGTAGCAAACAACAAAAGCAGCATAAATTGTTGCTGCTGGGGAACCTCCAGATGTTTTCCTTTTTTACAACATAACTGGGGAAAGTAGCACTGAATACCAAAGAAGTCAGTTACAGGTAAGGTGAATTCCAGCTAAATGGATGTAACATTTGCATGACTCTTTCAATGTCAGGTAGGCTGAATATCTTGTTTGTATTCAGCAGCTGAAACTTACAAATTAATTGCTATATGGATAAATGTTTATGTGAAAGGATAACAATTTACCTTTTTTATGCTATAGAGGAAATGCCCTTGAAATAGGTGTTTCAAAAAGACAACAACTCTAAAAACACCAGTAAGTGAGCAAAATCCTGGTACCAGTCCAACAAAATTGAGGTTATGGAGTGACCAGCCTAATCCCCGGACCTTAATCCGAACAATTGTGGGGTGACATAAAAAATGAAGTTTCTGAGGCAAAGCCAACAAATACAAATACATTATGGAATGAAGTCAAAGCATCCTGGGCTAGAATAACAGTTGGCAGGGGTCAGAAGTTGGTTGACTCTATGAAACATAGATGTGAAGAAGTTCTAAAAAACAGTGGTTATATAACTAAATGTTAATCTAGTGATTCACAGAGATGCTAAATCCTAAATAAGAACATATTTTGAGTTTGTAAAGACAAATACAGACACTGCTAATTTTGGAACAGCCCATTGTTCATTTTTTGTTGTTTTCTGTAAAGTAGTTAAAAATGATATACATTGCTCTTCATGTTTTGATTTAGAAAACAGTGTACAATGTTCCCAATGCACGGAATAAAAACTAATATAAAGATTTTGGGGTAAACTCATATTTTTGAGGACACTCCTATTATTTTGAACGCAACTGTATGCCTGTAAAGGACACAACTAGTGTTATGTTACGTATGTTAAATATCTATGTTGCATAAATTACTTTTCTGTAGCACTGCTTAAAGAAATATAGTATTGTGATGAAGAATATATATAGAAAGCAGGTAATTATATTTTCAGTGAAGGAGTTTCCGAGATCACAGGTTGGGCTGTTGTAACATTAAAAATTAATAGAAATTGTAACAAACGTAAAAAAAGATAATACAAATTTGATAATTGCCAAGTTCCCTAATCACAACTTTTTTGAATTATAAGCACAAGAAGAGATATTTTGCACATTTATGTGTTCCATTGATCTTCAGTTGCACGTTTAGTACTGATGGCATCTAACAATAAAGGAAATTTCTTCACATTCATGCAAGAAGTTTATGGAAGGGCTTCTTTAAGATCTTGAATGTGAAGCTTGAATGAGAATGGAAAACAGACAGCTGGCATCGGCTTATGGTTGCATAATGACACTGACCTTGCGGTGTGTTTATCAATGTTCTGATAATCAGGGGTTATGGTACTAAGGTTTTGGCAACAGCTTAAATGAGTTTGTGTTGTCTGATTGGTTCTTATTTCCCTTATGAGTAGGTCTTTTCTAATTGGCCTGAAGAAAAGGCGGCAATGTAGACCTAGAATGTAGAATATAAATAGACCTGCATTCCTGTCTGTGCTGCAGAGCAGCTGAAGAATTCCTCAAATTCACAGCTGGCGCTGACAGTGATTCATGGATGACTTGATCCCGGGTCTGCTGCCCAGAGCTAGTGCTGCAAGAGGAGAAGCCTGGCTACAATAATGCTTGGATTGTCCTGGTCCAAGCACCACAGAAGCTCCTCAAGCATCAGTTGTCAGTGAGGATACGGTTAACCTAGAACTGCCGGTTATTTCAGCACATGTCCATGAGAAGAGACAGCATAATAGGAGAGAGACTTAGTCACCTCCACCATCTGTGAGACGTCAGGCCCCGACCATGCCCTATGAGCTGGTGTGGCCGTCCCAGCCTGGGAGAGGAGCGAGGACCTTCAGCAGGTGTGCTCAGGCGGGGAACAAGTGATTTCCCACAGCACTTCCCGAGATCAGCTGACCAGAGGCTTGTATGAAGGAGGATCTGACTTGTGATATGTCCAAATTAGGGTTTCATCTCATGGATTCAGTGAAGCAGAAAATATCGGAATGTTGTTATGTGGCTGTGCTCTCTTTGTTACCATTGAAAGAGCAGTTTCTCAGTTCCAATAAGAAGAATGAGAAATCTGATGAGCAGGAGAAGAGAAAGGTTGTTAAATCATTCAATAACTGGTTGCAAGCGCTTTCAATCTATGCATCTGTGTTAGGTACAGTGTTGGCCAAAAGTATTGACACCCCTGCAATTCTGTCAGATAATACTCAGTTTCTTCCTGAAAGTGATTGCAATCACAAATTCTTGGGTATTATTATTTTCATTTAATTTATCTTCAATGAAAAAACACAAAAGAGAATGAAGCAAAAAGCAAAACATTGATCATTTCACACAAAACTCCAAAAATGTGCCAGACAAAAGTATTGGCACCCTCAGCCTAATACTTGGTTGCACAACCTTTAGACAAAATAACTGCGATCAACCGCTTCCGGTAACCATCAGTGAGTTTCTTCCAATCCTCTGCTGGAATTTTAGACCATACTTCTTTGGCAAACTGCTCCAGGTCCCTGATATTTGAAGGGTGCCTTCTCTAAACTGCCATTTTTAGATCTCTGCACAAGTGTTCTATGGGATTCAGGTCTGGACTCATTGCTGGCCATCTTAGAAGTTTCCAGTGCTTTCTCTCAAACCATTTTCTAGTGCTTTTTGAAGTGTGTTTTGGGTCATTGTCCTGCTGGAAGACCCATGACCTCTGAGGGATACCCAGCTTTCTCACACTGAACCCTACATTATGCTGCAAAATTTGTTGGTAGTCTTCAGACTTCATAATGCCATGCACACGATCAAGCAGTCCAGTGCCAGAGGCAGCAAAGCAACCCCAAAACATAAGGGAACCTCCACCATGTTTGACTGTAGGGACCGTGTTCTTTTCTTTGAATGCTTCTTTTTTTCTCCTGTAAACTCTATGTTGATGCCTTTGCCCAAAAAGAGAGAACATTCTTCCAAAACGTTGTAGGCTTTCTCAGGTAAGTTTTGGCAAACTCCAGCCTGGCTTTTTTATGTCTCAGGGTAAGAAGTGGGGTCTTCCTGGGTATCCTAGCATACAGTCCATTTTCATTCAGACGCCGACAGATAGTACGGGTTGACACTGTTGTACCCTCAGACTGCAGGGCAGTTTGAACTTGTTTGGATGTTAGTCGAGGTTCTTTATCCACCATCCGCACAATCTTGCGTTGAAATCTCTCGTCAATTTTTCTATTCTTTCCACATCTAGGGAGGTTAGCCACAGTGCCATGGGCTTTAAACTTCTTGATGACACTGTGCACGGTAGACACAGGAACATTCAGGTCTTTGGAGATGGACTTGTAGCCTTGAGATTGCTCATGCTTCCTCACAATTTGGTTTCTCAAGTCCTCAGACAGTTCTTTGGTCTTCTTTCTTTTCTGTGATTAAAAGGTGAAAGGTTGAAGGGGTTAAAACTTAACCTTTATTTGTCATCTAGTAAAATGACTATAGAGTCAAAATAAAAACTACAATAGTGCAAGATAGCACTGTGGCTGTCACCAGTGTCAGTGATATAAAACTATCCCTGTATAATCACAGGGTCAAAGCGTCTGGGGTTACCAACATCGCACCATTTTTTATTAGTACCAGAAGTACACCCCTATATCTCTCACTACCTTGATCAAGGTCCCACTATCTCTTGTGGTCCTCAGGTGAAAGAGATATATGTAACAAGAGCACAGCAAACCCACACTTCCCAAATTAGAAAGGTCTCACCGGGTTGTCTCTTATCGTTACCACTTGAGTCTTTCCAACTCCAAATGGTCCTATGGCTTTTTTTGACCAACAGGCTGCCGACTCAATATTTGTTCAATTTCTATATGCCACCAAGGGAGGAAGGACGTGGTGGCATATAGAAATTGAACAACTATTGAGTCGGCAACCTGTTAATCTTCGCCCAGTAATCTTCCCTTTATTAGTGAGAGCAAGTCGCCGATCAAAGATGGATGAGTTTCTTGTTTGTTATTATTAACAGGTGAAATCACCCAGTAATCTGTGTAGATTGGCTCTGGTATGTTAATAAATTGATTATTTATTCTTTACTCTATTTATGGATTTAAGAAGTTAAAACTCACACTAATTTATTTAGGTAATCTCTTTATAAAGGCGCCTCAGACAATTTTTGACACCACAGCAGTTGTCGTGTGTATTAATTTCCAATAGTGCTAAGTGGCATCAACCCCAATGCAATGGGTCTTTTGCCATCAAGGACAGAACCAGTGTAAAAATGCACCAAGTGTGAATGAGTCCTAATAGATAATACTGATGAGTATAAATTAAATGTTTTATATCCACCTTCTACTTTTTATTCTTGTCTTTTTCTATATGTATTTTATTTTCTTATGTTACAACGTGGTGGTAGATCTACCATGGTGATTCCTGTAAATTCAATTGCGGCTGTGTGTGCTGTAATCATCTACACTACACTATTTTGCAGCATTACACTGTTGATTTCTGCCCTGTCCTGTAAGGATGACTTTTCACTAAAGATATGTATATTTGTGTCCTTTTCAATAGCACACATGTTAACACACATTGAATATTTCGACAAAAACCTTCAGAGATAAACATTATGTGTGATAAACACCCCATGAAACTCTATTTGTCTTAAAAGGCAAAAGAGCGTAATTTTGATTACCATTATAACACATTTGATATGCTTCTCCACATAGTGGTAGTGAGTAATAAAAAAGTGCACTGTGTGACATACTCATGCTGTATTTCATGCATTCCCACCCTCTGCGTGATGGATGCCACTGCTAAGCATCTTTCAGGGAATTCCATTTTGCATATATGTTGGGAGGTTTTCTTAGCATATATGTCAAATACAAGCCATAAACATGATGTGAAGGGTCTGACCTTGTTTAATTTATATTAATGGAAAACACACCAGTTTACCTAATTCATGTGGCTTGTAAAACATCTCACTGCACGGATTGCACCCTGGTGGGTAAAAACATCACAAGAGAAGACAAGGATAATCGAGTATAAAACTTTAAAGCCTCACTTCCATATCCAATAAATCACTTTATTGGGTAAGGCTAGGGTCACAATTGTGCTGTCACCCACGCTTGGCGCATCCACTTAAAACTTAGTGCCTAGCGTTAACGCTATGAGATGCCTGACAATGCTGCCCCATAGAAACCCTCTGTTTATATTAGCAGCAGCCACACAGGACTTGTACTTTAGCTGAGTGCACAGGAAAACGCTGCAGACATAGTTTCCTGTGCGCTGTGATAAAGCGCAAGTCCTGTGTGGCCATTGCTAAGGTAAACAGAAGGTTTCTATGGGGCAGCGTCAAGTTTTAAGCGGATGCGCCAAGCGTGGGTGACAGCCCAAGTGTGACCCTAGCCTAACATTATACAGCATACTGCACTTATTGCTGACACATTTCAGTTCCTGGATGCATGACTAAAGATGCATCTAGTGATTGAAACTCCCCTAAAGTATTTTTCATTGATTATTGTGAGATATATTTGAATGCTGCACTGCTTTATCTGTCATTTCTATTTTGTAATGTTCTTTTTGTGCTCTACTACCATATATGTTGTTGATTTTTACCCCAAGTTATTACAGGAACATCTGAAATCTCAGCAACACTGTCACATCAATACAGGTTCTTTAAGAGTTAATTAAGTTTATTGTTGCTATAGACCTCTAGGAAATGCCGGGGTCCCACTTGCGAGAGACATGTGAAAGACTTGTGTGAGTCTCACATCGTATCACCCGTCACAGCCACTCGCAGTCCTGTCAAGGAGCATTCATCCATATAGAACAACATGCAACTGCACGCTACTGTCCTGAGAGGGTGTGGCCATGTCGGGTGATGCGATGCGAGACTTGCACAAGTCTCTTCCATGTCTCTTTGCAAGTGGGACTCCAGCCTTAGTTTAACTTTTTACCTTTCTGACCAGGTCAATTTTTTTCTTAATTTCTAACTAGTATCAAACTATGAGTAATAATTCTAGAACTCTTCAACAGATCCCAGTGAATCTGAAACTGTTTTTTTTACATACTGTACTTCTTGGTGGTCATAAGTTTAGGACAATATTTTTTGTGTTTTTTAGAGAAAATAGGGAAAATTTGGTGAAGATTTTGAAGATTTTGCAGCTTTTTATTTTTATGTCTTTAAATAGAGTCCAATAATTTAAAAAAACTGAACCTCTTAAAGTACTCAAAATCTCATTCAAGAATTTTATTTATTTTTTTAGGTGCTTCACAGAAGTAAAGCAATATGGAAGGAAAAAATAAAAATGTTACCCCTTCCCACAAAAATGTTACTGGCTGTAATTGATAGCGGATGCTGTGTCACATTTGGAGAACCTCTAATGTGCCTAAACAGTAGAAACTCCTCACAAGTGTTTCAATTTTGCAAACCAGACTTCTCAATCAATTTATCTAGCTGTGTTGTGAGCACCCTGAAACCCATGGTGCTTCATAGAATTTTTTAATGTTGAGCTGTGGAAATAAAATAATGATATTTTTCCCGCAAAAGTGTTGTTTGGCTGTAATTTGATTATTTTTGCATGGTTAATAGGAAAATTGCCCCGTAGAATTTGTTGTGCAATTTCTCCAGTGTATGTTAATACTACATATGTGATGGAAAGCTACTGCTTGGGAGCATGGAATGGAAGGTGAACAATTTGACTTTTGTAATGCATAATTGGCTGGAATCAATAGGGGATGCCATGTCGAATTTGCAGAGCCCTTAATTAATTTAAACAGTTTAACCCCACTTAATTGACCCTACTTTGAAAACTATATCCAGGAGAAGCAAAAGATGGGTTGGTGACTGTGCTGGTTCATCCTGAGGAAAGAGCCAGAGGACCTTGAAATGCATTGACAATAAACCTATGCTATAACTTTACTTCTTGATGTTTCGTGGATATCATCAGCGTGGATATTAACCCATCTTTTGATTCTCCTGGATATACTGTACATCCTGGATATACTGTACATTAACTGCTGGGGACTGTGGCAGCCGACTGACACTATTACAGTGGTTGTGACTTCTCACAACCACACAAGGTGAGTCTCTCCAATAAATCTTATGGCTTACTAAGGGCCACTTTACACACACCAACTTATCTGTCCAACTTCTGAACAACTTACTGGTTGCAGTGAAATCATGGACACATTGCTCCATTTTGTGGCTGTGTACAAATGGAACAATGTGTCCATGATTTCACTGCAACCAGTAAGTTGTTCAGAAGTTGGACAGATAAGTTGGTGTGTGTAAAGTGGCCATAACTCTCAGATAAGACTCATTTTGCATTTTATAATTCTTTCTAAGCAGTTTTTCTCGTACTTTGTAAACTAAACGTCTCAAGAAATTTTTCTAGATGTGGTAAGCACCTGTAACTCCCATGGATTCTAAGAATTTTGTAATGTTTAGCAGAGAAAATGAAAAAAAAAAAAAACATTTCTCTTTCAAAAAGGATATTTTAGCCCACCATTTTTTTTTTATTTTTACAAGGGTAACAGGTTTAATTACACAATTTGATCTGCAATTCCTCTTGAGTACATTGATGCCCTATATTAGTGGAAAGAGTACTGTTTGGGTGCACAACAAGGCTCAGAAAGAAAGGAGCACCATTTTGGCTAGAATGGATTGCAAACGTCATGTCATATTTGAAGTATATCTGACATGCCTAAACAGCAGAAACACCTACAAGTGATGCCATTTTGGAAAATATAGCTATCATGGAGTTTACTTAGAGGAATTATGATATTTTTAAACCTCAGGCAAGAAGTATATAACATTGTTGTGAGTAAATGAAAATGACCATTTTCTCCACTAAAATGTTGCTTTGGCCTAAATAAATGATAACATTTCTTAAACAATTTCTTCTGACTACTTCAATACCCCACATTTGGTCGAAATCTACTTTTGAGGCTCAGAAAGGAAGGAGTGCCATTTTGGACTTCAGATTTTGCTGAAATGGTTTGAGGGTGCCATGTTACTTTGGCAGAGCTTCTGAGGTAACAGAGCAGCAAAATTCCCTAATAGGTTTCTCAATCTCACAAAGTACATGAATTCACCTATGGGTGAAGTGATCATATTGACACCACACATTTGTCACAGAATTTTATACTTTAAGTGGTGAAAAAAAGTAATTACATTTTTACCACAAAAATGTTTTGCTTTATACAAAAGGAAAATGGAAAAAAAGGCCCAAATATTTTCACCCAAATTCTTCTGAACCTGTCAATATCACATACGTGGCTTTACAATGCTGATAAGCCACACAGCAAGATTCAGAAGGAGCTCTTTTTGACTCTTGGAGTACAATGTTCTATACAATAGTTGTCAGACATCATATACAAAGCGCTTAAGTGCTAGAAAAGCAGGATAGCCCCTCAAGTGACTCCATTTTAAAAATTACACTGCTCTGGGAATTTATCTACAAGTAATGCAATTAATGTTGAGTGAATACAAAAATATTCCGGTTATTTCTACTGAATACCATTAACTACTAGAGATGAGCGATGTTCGACTCGAATTGTTCGCCAATCTCAAATTTGAGTTGTTTTTGGCGGTGTTCGAGTCATTCGCCGAATTCAAACAATTTTGTTCAAATTCGGCAGTTCTAGAAACTGTTGGATTTTGGTTCAAAAATGCGGCAGATGCGGTCAGAAAGCCGCATCTGCCGCATTTTCAGCCAAAATGAACAGCTGTAAAGTAAAATAAAGTGTTAAAAAAATAAATGTATGCCCACCTGTCCGCGGTCCACCGATGGCTCCGGCCAGGTCCTCTTGCTGAGAGGACCTGTGGTGACGTCATGTTATCGTGGGACTCCGGTCACATGACTGGAGTTCCTGCGATAACTGACGTCACCACAGGTCCTATCAACAAGAGGACCTTGCTGGTAAGGTTAAAATAGACATTTTTATGTTTTGGACACTTTCTTTAAATAAAAGAAAGTGTCCAAAATATAAAAATGTTATCAGCTGGCCCTAAGCCCGAAATTCATGGGGTCACGCCAATATTAGACATGACCGCCATGAATTTCTATTAAATTGTTTAAATAAAAACACAACACAGAGAAAAAATATTTTTATTTGAAAAAAACAAAACAAAAACACACTTAGGGACTCCATCTGTATTTAAAAAAAATCCTCTTCCGTCCGACGTAGTCCAATCCAGGGTTCTTCTTTAACTTTGCAACATGTCTGGTAGAGAAACTCCACCAGAGATGTAGCAGAGCTGTGCACCCTAGCATGGTAAAGTTCATGTGAGTTCATGCAGGCGAGCATGAACTCACATAAACCATGCCAGCACTGCTACTTCAAATGAACAGCTGACCTGAGTCAGCTGTTCATTTGAAAATCCAGGCGGGAAGGTCAAAAATAGAAAACCGGTTTGAAAACCGGATTGAAAACCGGATTCCCCTGGTCCAGAGCAATCTGGGACCATAGAGCCCCATGTTATGGGGTGCCGGATTGCATTGGACCAGTACAATCTGGGAGAATCGGTTTTGAAAACCGAACCGGATTCTCCCGGATTGTACCCGACAGGTGCAATCCGGCGCCCCATAACATGGGGCTCTATGGTCCCGGATTGCTTTGGACAGGGGAATTCTGAGAGAATCCAGTTTTCACTAATGTTCTGCGCTCCCCGCCTACAGTACTGATAGCGGCCGTGCTTTGTCGCAACGACAGAGAAGAAGACGGCGGGCCACAAAGGACGGTGAGTGAAGCAGACATCCCCCGCTCCTCAGTTCGGGGCTGCGATACCAATAGTGCCACCCAGGGTATCATCCACCAGCCAGCCCCTGCTGACAGCAGAATCCTCCGCTTCCCCCACAGCCTCCCCACCTGATCCTAAGTTAGAGTAGGGTGGGGAGGCAGTGGGGGGAGCCAAGGATCCCGCTGTCAGGCGGCAGGAAGCTGTCAGCCGCTGTCAGCATTGTTTAAAAGCCATCGGCTTTTTACCGCTGGCTTTTAAACAATGAAATGGGGAATTGCAGGTTTTTCCTCTGCTGCAAGACCTCTTTATAGGGTCCAGCAGCAGAGGAATTGCATTCCCTATTGATTTACATTGGACTCACTACTCTGCGAGTAATCGCAAAGATACTTGCAGAGTAACGAGTTGAGCGAGTACCATACTATGCGGCGAGTACCGATTAGTAACGAGTATACTCGCTCATCCCTAGTAGTGATCATTTTAACTCCATGGTTGTTTTCCAAAAATAAACAGCAATGGATGTTAATAAGTGAAAATTGCTAATCTGCCATTGTGGTGCCCAATGCATTGTAGTACCCAGTATGATGTAGTTCCTATATATTGTGCACAACTTGTGCTTCTGGAGAAATTTACCCTATAATTTAAACAGGCTTTCTCACTACAGAAATACCAAACATATGGATGCTACACGTGCTTTACATGTACTGTGGAGCTCAGAAGTGAGGGATTTGGATTTGGGAGCATCAATTTTTCTGGATTACTTTTTGGGGGTGAGTCATAGCACTTTTTCCGAGCATTTGTGTTACTAGTAATGTGGAAAGTCCTAAAATGGACGATGCTCCTTGGTAAGCGCACACCGCAAATAATGAACCAAACTCCACAGGATAAACAAAATGGTGCCTTCTATTAGATTAAAAGGCACCATTTAATTTATCCCATGGAGTTTGGTTCATTGTTTGCGGTGTGCGCGGACCAAGCAACACCGTCCATTTTAAGATTTTCCAATGCAGCCACAGCGATCACAGGGAGTGTAGGTCCAGCGGCAACTGCAACATTTGCTTGTGGGTCTCACAGCCCTACAAGGTGAGCAGTGACATCTGCAAATTTGTGTTTATTTTAAAAGGATAAGGCACCATTTGCACTTTTGCTCCCCTCTCCATTTGTTTTAGTTCACTAGTAGTGTGGAGGCACACTATATTTCCACTTACAGATGACAGACCTGAGTGTAGACTTAGGCCAGGGTCATACTTGCGTCATGCATCTGCTAACTGGATCCGTTTTTGACATGTGGAAATGTTTAAAAACGCATCCGTTAACGCACCCATAGACTCCAATGCAAAAATGCATTGCAAAAGTGCTATGCGTTTAATGCAATGTGTTTTTGCTAGTAGCGCTAAAAACATGGTCTGCAACGGTTTTGGGAGCTTTTTCAAAAATGCTTGTATTTTTTAAACATGGGCCCCTATGGGAAATGCATGCGTTGACGGATGGTACCTATATGTATAGGTCCTCATGTTAAAAAAACGGATCCATTTTTTTCCTGCACCCAAAAACATTGCATGCAGCATTTTTTGGAGGCTGGAAAAAATGGCATAGCATTTTTTAAAAGTGCAGACACACTTAAGTGCACCATCCGTTAACGGATATCCGTTTTTAGACTTAGAAAAATAAATACAAAAATGATGCCAAAAACAGATCCAGGGCTTATGTGTGACCCTGGCCAATTTAAAAAACTGGATCCATTAATGCATCCAGTAAACGGATCCATGTTTCCAAGTGTGGCCCTGGCCTTAGGGCCTTTACATATCATGTTTCTGCTTCGTTTAGGACACATTGCATTTTTTAGGTGCAAAAACACATATAACGCGGTGAAAATGAATGCGTTTTTGCACCCATAGACATGTATTGGAAAAACGCATGCGAATGCAATAAAAATGCATGCAAAATGCTGGTGCATTTAAACATCTGCATTTTTACCCAGCGCATAGGAAATATTTCTGGCAACGTTTCCTATGTGCTGGGTAAAAATGCAGATGTTTAAACGCACCCGCGTTTTGCATGTGCTTTTACTGCATTTGCATGCATTTTTCCAATACAAGTCTATGGTGCAAAAATGCATGCATTTTTACTGCTTTTATGAGTTTTGCACCAAAAAAATGCATTTCATCCAAATGGAGCAAGCACCTGATGTGCACACCACCTTAGGTATTTTTGTGGATTAAGTTAAAGCTTTTATTGGGCTCAGCTGTGATCCCCAGCTCTAAAGCTACCTTCACATTTGCGTCTGCCGCCGCAGCGTACGATGCGCATGCATATCCGCTAGGCAAAACGCATGCAACCACACGCAAACGCGTTTTTTAAGCGCAATTACGTACACATTCCTTTGAAAAAATGTTGCATTCACTTGTGGATGCATGCGTTTTTAACATACGCATGCATTTATTGTCCGCATGCGTACCGTTGTCTTTAGCTATTTTCATCCTTCCTGCATCAATGGAACTCCCATTAGGAGTGGCTAAAGGGCAATGCATAAATACACCCAGCCGACTGGCAAGCCACATGCTATTTATTGCCGGATGTTTGTGGGCAGTGGCATGGGCGGAGAGTGGGAGGAAATGCTACTGTGTTTCTGGGCTTGCGCAGTGGCGTGTATGCATGCGTACCGAAAGCTGCCATGCGCAATGTCTTGCTTAAGCTTGCGCACCCATAGGCAGCAATAAGTTTATTAGGCGCAGGCATATGCATGCGGATGGTTGCATATATTTTATCCCCCAAAAAATGCAACATGTTGCATCCCAAGGCCGCAGATCTTTTCAACTATCGTGCGCATACGCGATCAAGCGCAGACATAAGCAAGGTAAATTTGATGTTTGCAGGCGAATGCGCATACCATGTTAGAGATGCGCATGCGGACAGCTGACTTTCTATCTGCACCATGCGCTGCGGCGCCAGACGCAAATGTGAAGGCAACCTAAGGCTATATTCACACGAAGCATTTTTTTTTTACGTGGCACTTTTATGCAGTTGCACTTTTTTGCCACATACGTGAGCAAAAAAGCACAACTTTATTCGCACAGCACTTTTCCCAAGCCCATTTTAATATGTGGGCTATGGGAAAAGCGCACCAAAAAAGGTGCCAAAAATTGACATGTCAATTCTTTTCATGGACATGCTTTGCAGTAAAAGCGTTTCCGCAAAAATATGAATCGTGTGAATGCATTTCAGGAAAAGCCATTGCTTTTGCTGAGATGCGTTACGCCACTGAATTTCACTGCATTTACGCTAGCGAGTAAATGGTGAAATACGCAAGGTGTGACTGCAACCTTATGTTTGTTTACTCTTTTACTTTCTCCCCTGTCCAGGAGCTCTTATATGACTTCTTTCTGCACTGTCAGACACATAAATGGCAGATGGGTATATTTAAGGTATGTGCATACAATCAGGAATTGCAGCATTTTGGAACACCACAGTTGATAGGATTTCCAAATATCCCCTGCAAATTACAGTTCTCCCGACTGCAGCGTGATTTCAGCTGTGGTGAGGGTTTCCGGACTTCGCATCTCTGCAGCATGTTAATTTCATGCTGCGGAATTAGAAGCGTTCACAAGCGGGTAAATGCAGGAAGCGGCCACTCTGCACCCACTGCGGATGGTGAGTACAGGGAGGCTGTGGTCTCCATGCATGCACCCGTGGGTTTCTGTAGGACCAGAGGTGCTGCTTCCAAAATGCAGTGGCTCTGGATCGTGTGCACACAGATTTATAAGAATATTTCAGGATAAGAATTTTCTTTAGCACATCCAATTGTGGAACTTACCTTAGATCTATTAATGAAAATGTACAATTATTTGTCGCATAACCCCTTTAAAGAAGAAGAAAACTTGTTTAACAACTTGTAGCTACGATTACGTAAATCTTCATATGAGGTCAGATTCTAATATAGACTTCAGTAGAGTTATAACTTTGCATGTCTGACTTATCTAAACATATTTACATAAAGCTACAAAATCAGATTAAGATTTAGCTTAAAGTGGGTAGAAACATTTTTAAACAATTATATTTAATATCCCATTTTATGTCCCAAGGGAGCACCTGTTAGAATAAAAGATACATTAAGTGCATATAACTGTATTAGCAGGTGTTATTTTTTACATTATTTGATTAACTGGTGGTAATATTGATGTGATGCCATTAGCATAAAAATGTCTATAAAATGAATGCTGAACGAATGCGAAAATGTCTTAACTGTGCATGTTAGGAAATGTATCCAGACCTTGCTTTATAGAAAATGTATTTTCTTTTTTGGACAAAATGTCACTTCTTGTCTGAAAAGATATTGTCCTACGTGCAAAGTCTGATGAAAAGGAACAGATGTTTTCTGGATGGTATGTGGTCTTTGTGTTATCTTATTTTATACCAGTTCAAAATAGTACACATTGAAAATGCAGAAAATAAGCAAGCAAACTTTCAATTGCTGGACCATTTTCGACTTCAGAAAAATCTGTTTACATATGCTCGAATGGCCCTGCTGAATAGACTGTGTCTTTTGAATTCAGCCTGAGGTCAGCCCTAATGCTCTGCTCACTGGTCCAGACTCTTTTCATAGGGAGCAGCTGCCTCTAATTGCCATCACAAATTGATATGATGTAGACCCCTAGCAGAGTGTCAGCGGCTGTTTTCTTCTTCAGAAGGGGAGGAAAGCCTTAGAAAACGACCAACTGGGGCTTATTACAAGAAAATAGAAGATCCGATTTGATACAATTTAGATGAAAACATGTTCTTATTGAAAAGTATCACTGATAACAGAGAAAGTACATGGTTGTTAAAACCACATGAAGGAAGCAAAAGCACTTAAACATTTATTAAGTTACATCACGTTAATTTAGGAAACACAAGGATAAATAAATCATGGCTATGTGAACATGGCACAAAATGAATTATTTCAATAAAGTATTCAATGAGTTTGAAACATGTAATACTAAGCCAGTGGAATAATAGATAGAATTCTGTCTCCGAAGGATTAATATATGTAATAGAATTCAATAAATACAATTGCATTACTCAGCTCAGTACATCCACTGCTACGGAAGAAGCTTTCTTGTTTGTTTTGATCAGCCAGTATCATTATATTTTATTTATCAAGAGCCCAAGTGCCTGTATAGGTATATATATGTGTATATTTATATATATATATATATATATATATATATATATATATATATTTATATACTCTATATTGTATATGTATACTGTATATATATTGTAAGCAAAAATGGACAGCACTACAAAAGAGAGCAGATTAACTGTGTAGTCTTCAATACTCCTTAATTATACATACAAAAAGCAAAGAATGGCTGCAGCACTCCAAATTAGATGACAGATTTCAAGCCTCCATTCTAGCCTTGGGTACAGAGCGGCAATGTCTCGGACACACACGCCCTTTGTCCAGCTGGACAAAGGGCGTGTGTGCTCGAAATGTAGCTGTACCCAAGGCTGAAATAAATGCTTGAAATTTGTCATCTAAGGCTGGGGTCACACACACAGATATCTGGGCAGATATTGTTCACAGATCTCTGGTTGCAGTGAAATCATGGACACATTGCTCCATTTTGTGGCTGTATATAAATGGATTGATGTGTCCATAATTTCATTGCAACCAGAGATCTGTGAACAATATCTGCCCAGATATCTGTGTGTGTGACCCCAGCCTAACTGGGAGAGCTGCAGCCATTCTTTGCTTTTTAAATATATATATATAGTTGTGGCCAAAAGTATTGACACCCCTGTAATTCTGTCAGATAATACTCAGTTTCTTCCTGAAAATGATTGCAATCACAAATTCTTTGGTATTATTATCTTCATTTAGTAACATAATAAAATAGTTTTTAAGGTTGAAGGAAGACTTTAAGTCCATCCAGTTCAACCCATAGCCTAACATGTTGATCCAGAGGAAGGCAAAAAAAAACCCATGTGGCAACACTAAGCTCCACATTGGGGGGAAAAAATTCCTTCCTGACTCCAGATTTGGCAATCAGACTAGTTCTCTGGATCAACTGGTAATATTATAGTTTTCAAGAAAGGCATCCAGGCCCTTCTTAAATGTTAGTAGTGAGTCACTCATTACAACATCATGTGGCAGAGAGTTCCATAGTCTCACTGCTCTTACAGTAAAGAACCCACATCTGTGATTATGATTAAACCTTCTTTCCTCCAGACGTAGAGGATGCCCCCTTATCCCAGTCTCAGGCCTAAGAGTAAAGAGATCATTAGACAGGTCTTTGTACTGTCCCCTCATATATTTATACATTATTATAAGATCACCCCCAAACCTTCGTTTTTTCAAACTAAATAACCCCAAGTTTAATAACCTGTCTTGGTATTGCAGACCCCTTAGTCCTCTAATGACTTTGGTCGCTCTTCTGTGGACCCGCTCTAGTTCAGCTATGTCTTTCTTATACACCGGAGACCAGAATTGTACACAGTATTCTAAGTGTGGTCGCACTAGTGACTTGTATAGAGGTAAAATGATGTTCTCCTCATGAGCATCTATGCCTCTTTTAATGCATCCCATTATTTTATTTGCCTTTGCAGCAGCTGCCTGACACTGGCCACTAAATGTGAGTTTGTCATCTACCCATACACCCAGGTCTTTTTCATTGATAATTATACCTTTTGTTACCTCTGCCCAAGTGCATGACTTTACATTTATCCCCATTAAAGCTCATTTGCCATTTATCAGCCATTTATCAGCCCAAGCTTCTAGTTTACATAAATCCTTCTGTAATATAAAATTGTCCTCCTCTGTATTGATTACCCTGCAGAGTTTAGTGTCATCTGCAAATATTGAGATTCTACTCTGTATGTCCCCTACAAGGTCATTAATAAATATATTAAAAAGAAGCGGGCCCAACACTGACCCCTGTGGTACCCCACTGTTAACTGTGACCCATTCTGAGAGTGTTCCATTAATGACCACCCTTTGTTTCCTATCACTAAGCCAGTTCTTAACCCACTTACACATATTTTCCCCTACCTCTCATTTTATGTATCAACCTTTTGTGTGGCACCGTATCAAAAGCTTTTGAAAAGTCCATATACAACACATTAACAGCATTTCTTTGGTCCAGTCGAGAACATACTTCTTCATAGAAGCTTATCAGATTAGTTTGACAGGAACGGTCCCTCATAAAACCATGTTGATATTGGGTCATGAGGTTATTTTTCTTCAGATACTCCAGTATAGCATCTTTAGAAAACCCTCTAGGATTTTACCCACAGTAGAGGTTAAGCTTAATGGCCTATAATTTCCAAGTTCAATTTTTGTCCCCTTTTTGAATATTGGCACCACATTTGCTATACGCCAGTCCTGTGGTACAGACCCTGTTATTATGGAATTTAATTTGTCTTCAATGAAAAAAAACACAAAAAGAATTGTCCTAAAGCCAAATTGGATATAATTCCACACCAAACCAAAATGTAAAAACTTACGTTTGAGGTTGAGATGTCAACGTTAGGACTCATCAGACCTAGGGTCACCTTGTCGTGGTTGATGAGCAAACAGACATTGGCCAATGTATGTACTAAGAACCCCCAAAAAATAAAAAAAAATAAGAATTTGAGTTTTTTGAAAAAACGTAAGTTTTTAAATTTTTTCCTCATACATATATAGCTTGTTAGCATCTGTGCATCATTGGTAGTAGCTGAGTGCTGCAGAGAATTTTTTTCTAGTTGTTTGACCCAGAATCCCTGCTGGCACCAGTTCACATTGTGTCTGTGAGTGCTGTGCAGTTTTTTCTGTTCTGTGTATAACAAATGGAGAATCTGGCTCCATGACTGCAACTTTGCACCCTTATCATCCACAGGTGGTCTTAGGTTGAGACCTGGGGTCACCTTGTCGAGGCTGATGAGCAAACGGACATTGGCCAATGTTTGTACTAAGAACCCCAAGATAATAAAAAACGAAGATTTTTGAGTTTTCTGAAAAAACTTAAGTTTTAAATTTTTTTCCTCAAATATATACTGCTTATTAGCATTTGTGCATCATTGGTAGTAACTCAGTGCTGCAGAGAATTTTTTCTAGATAGATAGATAGATAGATAGATAAAAAGAAACAAAAAACAAAACAGCACAACCATCACATATCGGGTGCAAAGCCCCCTACCCCGATCAAGGTATGTTAGATGAAAGAAAAATGGAGGCAGCACTTGCTTCACTTCCAGTTATGTGGGTTTTATTCCCAGGGACCCCGATGTTTTAACCCTTAGGTCTTCCTCAGGCAGTGTCACAATACAACTGTGGTACACATATTTGTAGCACCCATACAAGGTGCTTATTAATTATACAATCAATATCATAATAGTTAATATATATATATACCATCATCATACAAATCCATCTAAATTTCTTACAATGTTCATAAAGTGCATATGCTCTAATATAAATAAGTTAAAACAGTGCCAAGTCATCATAATTCATATACAAGGACATATATATCCTTAATTATTCAATTGTGCACATGTGGCTTCAATAATAAAGTGATAAAGTACTACAGACTTACTGCATCAGACTCGTATGTTAAAAGAAGAAACCGTCATACTCTCGGCGTGTAGTTTACAACATTGCGCATGTCCAATATGCTCCACCTATGCTGCGTTACCCAATGACAGCTTCTGTTTGTCCGCGCATGCGCTGATGCTCACCGGGACATAGAGCGTGTAGTTCCAACTACTGTGCTTCCACTTCCCCCGGTTACATGACATCATCTTAATCTCGCGCCTGCGCACTAGAATACTGAGATTCTCAGCGGCCATTTTAGTGCCTGCATTACAATACAATAGAAGCCAGCTACATCCAACTATATGTACTCTAATAAAACTATATAATTATGGGTTTTTAGGTGCTCATCATTAACCCCGTTAGATCTGACGCTATACTGGGTAAGATAAAACCTTCTAATGGCCCCACTCCAACAATTCCCAAGGAATTATCGTCACCTGTCTGGAGGACAATGTACAGTTAAGTGCTCTATGTTGTTAGCAGCACAAATGAACCAGCCACCAATATACTGTTTCCAACATATGGTCATCCTGTTACAGTGACAATTCCTATAGATAATATGTTAAAGGACCAAAGGGTATTTTCATAGGTGATATCCAATTTCTATTAGTTATTAGGGGAAAAAAACGTCACCGTCCAGAGGACAACATACAGTTAATTGCTCTGAATTCATCAGTAGCACAAATGGCATAGTCACTATATGGTGGTCTCCACCACACCGTGCTATCCATCCTGTTTATGTGACCTTTCCACCTACATATAACCTAATTACTTTCTGACACAAACATGGGTCATTTTGGCTCCATATACCCATTAACCCATCAACGTCAGAATGCAAATAAGGCTAGTACATTCCAATTTTTTAATAACCTGCTTTTATTAATACTAAATAATCACTATAGTAATCACAAACAGAGGTGAGTAATAGGTACAATTTACGCAATGATTCAATACATTATTCTGGTGCAGCATTGTCCATAGTACAGTGAACCTAAAAAACAAATAAACAATTAGAATACATTAGTATTTTAAAATACATTATAAGCCTTTAAAACAGAGACAATTAAATATTAATAAAGAGATATAAAATACTCATAGAAAGCTACTGATTTTATAATCCACATTAAGGCCATTTGGCTTTAAAGTATTAAGCCTATGTATCTATTCAAGCTCCCTCTTTTTTAAAAGTTTAATTCGATCCTCCCCTCATCTCTGTATTGGTATTGAGTCAATAATTCTAAATTTCAATCATTCTCAGTATGCCCCATCTCCACATAATGTTTAGGGATTGGCAAGTTCTGCCTCTTTTTCCTAATGGTATGCCAGTGTTGTGCTATCCGAATTTTATAATCCAATGTTGTCTCACCAACATGTCACAAGGAACAAGGGCACTCTAAGAGGTAAATTACGAATTCCGATGCACAAGTCAGAAAATTTCTTATTTCATATCTCACACCAGTTTTAGGATGTACAAATGATGACCCTTTTATCATTAACTTTCAATTGATGCAAGCAAGGCATGGATATAAACCCTAGCGTTTCATCCCCGTTAAATATTTCTGTCCATCTTTTTTTAGACAACCTATGTCCTAATGGATCAACCTGTCTCCAAAATTTTGACATCGCCTGCAAGAAAACAGATGGGGTTCTTTGAATTCCTTCACTCCGGGAAGACACTTCCCCAACATCCCCCAATGTTTTTTAATAATTTTGTCTACTTGTGTACTTTGGTCACTAAAGGTAGTTATTATGGTACCTTTACACGCCGCTACAGAAGGTTAGAAACAATCGGGTGTCGGAGACAATTGTATCTTGCACCGTCAAAACACCGCGAGGTAGCGGCGTGTAAATCAGGTTGTTGCCACCGGTCACTGTCGACACCTGTTTTTGAGCAGTGCTCAAAAGCAGGTTGGTTTCAACCCGATGGTAACGGCGTGTAAATGAGGAACAGGAAGGTTTTTGCGACACCTAGTGAACTCCCTGGGGCGTGACACAGCCTCCGGGATACCGGGCCCATCAGCGATCATTGGTGGAAGCTCCTGCGTTGCGATTGGCTGTCCCTGCATAGGGCGGCATATTTAAGGAGCTGACCAGTCACACTACACAATTGCAATAGCATCATGTATTAGCCATCCTTCCTGCGCTGGCTGGCCAATCATAATGCTATTGCTTTGTCCAATCACCGTACGAGCGTCTCGTAATGCACAACTCTTACACGCCTATGTGTTGTCCCTGCTGCCCCAGGTCCTCCCATATTGCCTTGTGGTAGCGGCGTGTAAATGAGGGAAGGTGCTTTACAGAAGGTAACCTGCGGCACCCGTCGGTGCTTCCAGGGATAGAAAAAAACCTTCTGTAGAGCACCTTGAAGCGGTGTGTAAATGCGGTATCAGGTACC
>JARQOC010000005.1:177038259-177061465 GCA_033576535.1 Allobates femoralis
TTAAATTCTTGTGGACTGTAATTTAAGACCAAGATCAATCTCCTTTTTTAGAATACGTCCCGTTTGCACAAATTGCTTTGCTTAAAATTTACACCTAAAAATATATTTTTTTTGTTTTGAAAAAATTTTTAACATATTATAAAATTTTTTATCTTTTGCCTGGTCTGCGTCCTAACAATGGTGTAGTAAATTTATGCCCCCCCATGAAAATTTTGGGCCCGGGGCCACCCGCCCATTGATAGATGTATGGACCCTTGAAAATTTTAAAATCCTTAAAGACATAGCCCCCCACCCAAATATGTAATAATCCCCCATCTTGGGGGCCCTTTTCAATAGCGTTTTTTTAAATGGGGAGAGGGGTAAAAAAAAAACCCCTTCCCGCGATTCCCGCATCCGGCTGCATTTGCGGAGGTTGCGGCGGGTTGGGGTAAACCCAACAATTATAGGGGGATTGGGGAAAGGGTGGGGGCAAAATGCGGTTTTGGACTTGCGGCGGGGGGCCGGAAAAAAAATGCTTCAGCCGAAGGAAAAAAAAAAGCCGGATCGGTAATGCGGAGATTTTTTTTTTCACCACATCTCCCGGGTTTTAAAAAAAAAAACCTATGTAAGGGGGTTACATAATTTCCCATCCTGGGCACATGGAAAATTTTCCCATCGGGTACAAATATCTCCTTCCGGGGCTCCATTAGGGTAATTTACACGGGGCCAAGGAAGGTGGGAAACAGGGAGGCATCGGGCACAAATTTTGCCGTTGCCTTTAAAAGAAAATGTGGCGCGTGAATTTAAATTTCCTTCCCTTTAGGGGAAAAACAGGAAAGGAAAATCCGAAATTACAGCGCCAATAGCTTTTAAAACAACAGGCACATTTTTTCCGATGCCTGCCTGTTCCTACCTTCCCGTGGGCCCGTGTAATACCCTTATGGGATTTTTTAAAGTATTTTCCCGGAAATATGTCCCCTCCTCAATAAGTTTTAAAACCCTTACCCTTTACACCTATAGAAAATTTTTACGCAATAATTTCCTTTGGGGCCCTTTTTTTGCCTATGTACAAAAAGGGGCATGGCCCAATCTTTTTAGCTGTTTTTTATTTTTAAATTCCTATGGCAGGGGGTTGTACATTAAAGGGGTAATCCTTTCTTACCCCTCTACAAAATGTTGGGGAAAAATGGGGGAGATGAGCCCCCCCCTATTTTCTAATTATTCATTCGTGAATTAGTGATTTGTTGGTGAATTTCGTCTGTTCGCGAAAACCCCGAACCCCATTGAAATCAATGGCAGGCTACAAAAAACACATAGAAAACATCCTCAAACGGCTCTAAAAGCTGCCAAACTACTGGCAGCTGGCAGGTGGGGGCCGATATCGAGGGATGGAGGTGGCTGGGGAGGCTGAAATCAGAGCGGCCGGTCATGTGGTGCCGCTCATTTGCTATTCATGATATGCACTGCATCCTCCCGTCCATCAGCGGGGGGGATGCAGTGCATATCCCGTAATACAGGCTCCCCCCGTACCGTCGTTATACAGGCTCCCCCAGCATATATACAGGCTCCATCGTAGGTATACAGGCCCCCTCACAGTTTTGCGGCCCCCCCTCACAGTATGCCCCTCGCAGTGTTCCCCTCTGCTCCCCCGTCCTCCTATGTGCTCCCCTGTGTCTCTCCTCTGCTCCCCCTCTCCTCCTCCTCCTCCATTCTTCTCACCTGTCCTCGCTCCTTCACGTCCCATACGCTCACGGTGTCCGGTCTCTCCAGCGTCTCCTGCGATGTGCTGCCAGGACCTCGCGTGATGTCATATTCACATCACAGCCGGGGTTACCTAGTAACCAGCAGTAATTACACTGCCGGTTACTAGTTAATGGCTGTCATGTGATTATGACATCATGCCAAGTCCTGTAGAACAGAGGAGAGGTGAGGATGACCTGCTTTGTTATTTTTAACCCCTGCACTCTGGAAAAGTGCATGAATGGATGGGTGTGTATGTATGTATGTGTGTGTATGTATTTATGTATGTGTGTGTATGTATGTATGTATGTATGTATGTGTGTATGTATGTATGTATGTGTGTATGTATGTGTGTGTATGTGTGTATGTATGTGTGTATGTGTGTGTATGTATGTGTGTATGTGTGTGTATGTATGTGTGTATGTATGTGTGTATGTGTATGTGTGTATGTATGTGTATGTGTGTATGTATGTGTGTGTATGTATGTATGTGTGTATGTATGTGTGTGTATCTGTGTATATATGTGTGTATGTATGTGTGTATATATGTGTGTGTATGTATGTGTGTATGTATGTGTATGTATGTATGTGTGTGTATGTATGTGTGTATGTATGTATGTATGTGTATGTGTATGTATGTATGTGTGTATATGTATGTGTATGTGTGTATGTATGTGTGTGTATGTATGTGTATGTGTGTGTATGTATGTGTGTGTGTATGTATGTGTGTATGTATGTGTGTGAATGTATGTATGTATGTGTATGTATGTATGTGTGTATGTATGTGTATGTGTTTGTATATGTATGTATGTATGTGTGTATGTATGTATGTGTGTGCATGTGTATGTATGTATGTATGTATGGATGGATGGATTCATGGATGGATGGGTGTGAGTCTGCGTGGATGTGTGCTTGCGTGGATGTGAGCGTGCGTGGATGTGAGCGTGCGTGAATGTGTGCGTGCGTGGATGTGAGCGTGCGTGGATGTGAGCGTGCGTGAATGTGTGCGTGCGTAGATGTGAGCATGCGTGGATGTGAGCGTGTGTGGATGTGTGCGTGCGTGGATGTGTGACACCGGGACTCCTGGTGTCGCAGCTATCTGCTGACAGGGCCTGCTGTGACGTCACATGATTGGCGGTCAAGTGACGTCCTGTCAGCAGATAGCTGCGACGCCGGGAGGACACTGGGACCCTGCGGGACCCTGCCGATCTCCCTGAAGATAATTTATTTACTGCTCTGCCGGCACTCCCACCGGCAGAGCAGTGAATGGGCTGTCACAGTAGGGTTCACCTGAGGTGAACCCTGACTGTGAAAGTCATTTTGCAGTCTGCTCTCCCTCTGCATAGACGTGAGTCTATGCAGAGGGATGTGGCAGTGAAGATTCCGTTTATGGACTACGTCGGAGGCGATCGTCGTGGGACCTTCGTTGTGGACTACGTCGGATGGAAGAGGATTTTTTAAATAAAGATGGAGTCCCTAATTATGTTCTGTTTTATATCTAATAAAATTATTTTTTCTCTGTGTTGTGTTTTTTTCTATTGATTACTGGAAATGGCGGTCATGTCTAATATTGGCGTGACCACCATAAATTTCGGGCTTAGGGCTAGCTGATAATAAAAAGCTGGCCCTAACCCCTTTATTACCCAGTGAGCCACCGCACCAGGGCCACTCGAAGAGCGGGTTCAGTGCCAGAAGATGGCGCTTCAATTAATGCGCCATCTTCTGGGGCGGCTACGGGCTGCAATTTGCAGCGGGGGTGCCAAGAAAAGCTTGCGCATCCCTGCGCTGCGGATTCCAGCCCCCAGCTGCTTAGCAGGATATGTGTATACACTAAGAATATGTACAGATATATGGAGTGGTGTAAAACAGTGTTTGCCCCTTCCTGATTTCTTATTCTTTTGAATGTTTGAAACACTTAAAGGGGTTTTCCCACGAATAAAGTTTATTTCAATTAATAGATCTTGGAATAATAATAATAATTTCCATAATTGAATGTGTTTAAAAAAATGTTCCTGTGCTGAGATATTCTTATAAATGTGCCTCTGCTATGTACAGTTTTATTTTTAATTCTGACCGCGCACAGAACACGGTCTGATCATACCACATTCTCCTGGGCAGGGGAGGAAGGAAAGAGAATATACAGAGATTACAGCACAAGATCACAACTGATTCTTTTTTGTGAGGTAAATCATTTCTTTGCCTGTTTGTAAAATATGGTTTATCTCAAATAGGGATGGGCGAATCTACTTGTTACTACTCGGTACTCGCTCCCCCTCACCCCCCCGCCGTCCTAAGTTAGGACTGGGCTGGGGGGAGCGAGCAGGGAGCGAAGGAAGGGAGGGGGGAGAAATGCTCCTTACCTCTCTTCCGGCTTCTGCTGTCTGCTCTGTGCTGGGCTCCGGGTCCTGCGGGCTGCGGCAGCTCCACGGTCCTAGAGCTCGCCTGCTCCCCTGTGTACAGACATAAATGTCTGTGCACAGGGATGTAGCCGAGTGGACATCCGTTTTGGACTACGTCGGACGGAAGAGGATTTTTTTAATTAAAGATGGAGTCCCTAATGGCTTTTTTTTTTTTTTCTAATAAAAAAAATTTTCTCTGTGTTGTGTTTTTTTTAAAACAATTTAATAGAAATTCAGGGCGGTCATGTCTAATATTGACGTGACCGCCATAAATTTCGGGTTAGGGCCAGCTGATAATAAAAAGCTGGCCCTAACCCTTTTATTACCCAGTGAGCCACCCGCCACCAGGGCCACTGGAAGAGGGAGTTCAGCGCCAGAAGATGGCGCTTCAATGAATGCGCCATTTTCTGGGGCGGATGCGGGCTGCCATTCGCAGCGGGGGGTGCCCAGAAGGCTTGGGCCTCCCTGTGCTGTGGATTCCAGCCCCCAGCTGCTTAGCTGTACCTGGCTAGACATAGAAATTGCGCGGAGCCCCACACATTTTTTTTTCTATTATTTCATGAAATTCATGAAATAATAAAAAAAAAGGGCTCCCCTATATTCTTGTGTCCGGCCAGGTACAAATAGGCACCTGGGGGTTGGGGGCAGCCCATTGCTGCCTGCTGGATCCGGCTGGTTACAAAAATACGGCGAAGCCTTTTGGCTGCATCTCTGATCAGTCTTCTCCTTGTTCAAGATGAAAGTTTAGAGGGACGGCCAGGTCTTGGTAGATTTCAGTGGTCTGATACACCTTCCATTTCAATATGATCACTTGCACAGTGCTCCTTGAGATGTTTAAAACTTGAATTTTGTATCGAAATCCGGCTTTAAACTTTGCCACAACAGTATCTCGGACCTGCCTGGTGTGTTCCTTGGTCTTCATGATGCTATCTGCACTTGAATCAGAACCCTGAGACTGTCACAGAGCAGGTGCATTTATACGGAGACTTGATTACACACAGGTGGATTTTATTTATTATTATCAGTCATTTAGGACAACATTGGATCATTCAGAGATCCTCACTGAACTTTTGAAGTGAGTTTGCTGCACTGAAAGTAAAGGGGCCAAGTAATATTGCACACTCCACTTTTCACTTTTTAAGTTTAAAATATCCAATAAATTTCATTCCACTTCACGATTGTGTCCCATTTGTGGTTGATTCTTCACAAAAAAATTTGAATCTATACCTTTATGTTTGAAGCCTGAAATGTGGCAAAAGGTTGAAATGTTCAAGGGGGCCAAATACTTTCACAACGCACTGTAAGGAGAGGACAAGTTATGGATGGTTTTGTAGGTCAGTGATTGGTAGACTGAACAATACTCGTTGGGGAATTGGGAGTCAGTGAAGAGATTTACAGAGAGGAGAAATAGGAGTATTGAGGAGAAATGTGGATAAGTCAAGCAGCAAAGTTGAGAACAGATTGCACAGGAGCTCGTATGTTAGCAGGGAGGCCACAGAGGAGTATGTTGCAGTAATCAAGGCAGGAACGATTCAGGAAAAATATTTCTGAGCTGAAGGCGACAGAAGGTGGCGAGGGTTTGAATGTGTGGCTTGAAGGACAGGGCAGAGTCATGGGTTACTCTGAGGCAGTGGATTTCAAATGCAGGTGAAAGCGTGATGCCATTAATGGAGATAGATAAGGTAAGGAAGATTTGTGAGATGGAGAAAAAATAATAACTTCTGATTTGTCCATGTTGAGTTTTAATAAGGGAGAGGATAAGAAGGATCGTATGGCTAATAGACACTCCGAGCATCTGGACAGCAGAGAGGTGACATCTGGGCCAGAGAGGTAGATCTGAGTGTAATCAGCATACAGGTGATACTGGAAGCCCTGAGGCGTTATGAGTTGACCTAGGCCAAGGATATAAATGGAAAAGAGTAGGGGTCCCAGGACAGAGACTTGTGGGACTTCAACAAGGAGAGAGCGGGATGAGGAAGTAGAGTGGGAGCGAGAAACGCTAAGTGGTCTTTGGCACCAAGTAAAGAGAGGGTCTGTAGAAGGAGCGAGTGTTCAACTGTGTGGAAGACAGATGACAAGTCTAGAAGAAGGAGTATAGAGAAGTGTCTATGAATGTCTATGTATGCAAATGCATGCATACATAAATATGATATATATATCTATATATATATATTATATGTATATAATGTATATATATTAGTGATGGGCGAATCCTAAATTATCGAATCGCTGACGCTAGCGACGTCGATAACAGGACTCCTACTCGTTGCATCCTAGCTAGTCCAATGTTAATGACATGTGCAAGCGAGTATAGCGAGTCAGTGTACATATTACAAATCCAGATTGTCTCAGAAGCTTCAGCCTGAAGCAATCCTTATTTTCAAATTTAATTTTCATGGACTGTTTACTTTTGCAACTGCAAACCTGGGAATGCACTAAAGAAAGTCCGTCTCTCTGGTGTCGGCCTCCAGGATCTAGAGCCTCCTGATGCCTGATGTAGCAGAGCTAATGTACCAAGTCTGCTCATCCTGTGAGACCTGATGTCTGTGCACAGGATGATGTAGCAGAGCCTGGTATTGTTCTCAGTCTCTACATCCCTGTGCATATACACTATACCTCACAGGGATGGCATGAGGACACACGTTGGAACGCTGGACGGAGAGATTTTTTAATTAACGATGGATCTCCAATGCTTTTTTTATTCTAATAAAAATTTCCATGGTTTAGTTTTTTAAAACAATTAATATAATTCATGGCTGGTCATAGTCTAAAATGGTGTGAGCAACCGATAATTTCGGGTTGCCAGTGATATACAAAGCTGGCCCTAACCTCCTTTACCGACGTGCCACCGCCAACCAGGGCCGCTGGAAGAGCGGGTTTCAGCGCCAGAGGATGGCGCTTCAATGAACGCCCATCTTCTGGGGCGGCTGCGGGCTGCAATTTGCAGCGGGGGGTGCCCAGAAAGCTTGGGCATCCCTGCGCTGCGGATTCCAGCCCCCAGCTGCTTAGCTGTACCTGGCTAGACATAGAAATTGCGCGGAGCCCCACGCATTTTTTTGACTCCGACTCCGAGACGACTCCGACTCCGAGACGACTCCGACTCCGACTCCTACTCGACTCCGAGATGACTCCGACTCCGAGACGACTCCGACTCCGACTCGACTCCGACTCCGAGACGACTCCGACTCCGAGACGACTCCAAGACGACTCCGACTCCGAGACGACTCCGACTCCGACTCCGAGACGACTCCGACTCCGAGACGACTCCGACTCCGAGACGACTCCGACTCCGACTCCGAGACGACTCCGACTCCGAGACGACTCCGAGACGACTCCGACTCCGAGACGACTCCGACTCTGAGACGACTCCGACTCCGAGACGACTCCGACTCCGAGACGACTCCGAGACGACTCCGACTCCGAGACGACTCCGACTCCGAGACGACTCCAAGACGACTCCGACTCCGAGACGACTCCGAGACGACTCCGACTCCGAGACGACTCCGACTCCGAGACGACTCCAAGACGACTCCGACTCCGAGACGACTACGACTCTGACTCCGAGACGACTCCGACTCCGAGACGACTCCGACTCCGCGACGACTCCGACTCCGACTCCGAGACGACTCCGACTCCGAGACGACTCCGAGACGACTCCGACTCCGAGACGACTCCGACTCCGACTCCGAGACGACTCCGACTCTGAGACGACTCCGACTCCGAGACGACTCCGACTCCGAGACGACTCCGAGACGACTCCGACTCCGAGGCGACTCCGACTCTGAGGCGACTCCGACTCTGAGGCGACTCCAACTCTGAGACTCCGACTCTGAGGAGACTCCAACTCCGAGACGACTCCGACTCCGAGGCGACTCCGACTCTGAGGCGACTCCGACTCTGAGGCGACTCCGACTCTCAGACTCCGACTCTGAGACTCTGACTCTGAGACTCTGACTCTGAAATTCATTAAATAATAAAAAAAATGCGTGGGGCTCCGCGCAATTTCTATGTCTAGCCAGGTACAGCTAAGCAGCTGGGGTCTGGAATCCGCAGCGCAGGGATGCCCAAGCTTTCTGGGCACCCCCACTGCAAATTGCAGCCCGCAGCCGCCCCAGAAGATGGCGCGTTCATTGAAGCGCCATCCTCTGGCGCTGAACCCCGCTCTTCCAGCGGCCCTGGTGGCAGTGGCACGCTGGGTAATAAAGGGGTTAATACCAGCTTTGTTATACAAGCTGGTATTAAGCCCGAGATTCTTAATGTCAGGCCACTTTTGACCCAGCCACTAAGAATCTCCAATAAAGGGTTAAAAAAACACAACACAGAGAAAAAATTTTATTTGAAATAAAAAAAAAGCCATTAGGGACTCCATCTTTAATTAAAAAAATCCTCTTCCGTCCGACGCAGTCCAAAACGCGATGTCCTCTCTGCTACATCCCCTGTGCATAAATATAGATGTCTATGCACAGGGAATGAGCAGACTGAGAACAATCTCAGCACTGCTACATCAGGCAGCAGGCGGGCTCTAGGACCCTGGAGCTGCACAGAGAAGACAGCTGGACTCGGCTCGCAAAGAAACAGCAGTTACTTTGCAAGTTTCCCTGCTATCACTGGCACAGTAGCCAGTGATTACTCGCACGAGTCTAATGCAAACAATGGCAATCCTAGTTTTGTCAGCGTTTCTGACAAAACTAGATTGATTTGATTACATTGGACTCGTGCGAGTAATCACTGGAAACTCGCAGAGTACGGAGTCCTGCGAGTCCTTACTACTCGCCGGAGTAACGAGTCCTAGCGAGTAGATCGGCCCATCCCTAATATATATACATATATTTTAATATATTATATATATATATATATATATAAAAGCAAAAAATATATATATTGTGAGGTAGCGACGCTTATAATTTAACCAATGACTACCCGTTTCTTTGCTCACATACTTAACACAACCCGGGTAGCATGTTTGACATATTGCACATTGATTATAAGCACAGTACATAAATACACAATACATTTACATATAACATTAGGGACACACATATATTGCACACAACGTCCTATAGTTACCCGGGACCTGTCACCACCTCTCTTTCAAACCCTTGGAGCACTAACAACCGCTCCCATGGTGGTTACGGCCTCCGGCCTATCTACACGTTCCCCATACATTAGCTGTACATAAGTAACCATATTCATCAACGGGCCCTGTGGGTCCCAGTGGTGGTACCAGCCGCCTGGCTTTATTTTCCCAGCTCTACACTACCCCGGAATACAGGCACCCTCCGGCCGTGTCTCGCCACACGTCCAAACCAGCCTGGCCGGGGCTCTTTCACACCGCATGTGATCCAACATATAAGCATCCATGGATCACATACGTCCTTTAACACGCTCACAGCCCATCATATATTTATCCATGGACTGTGGCTCTTCTGAGTTCAGAACAGGGATTGAGCAACCTGAGTCACGGATTTGCCATGTATCCCCTATAGGCTCTTTCCTGGACGTCTCTCGCCAAACGTCCAAACCAGCTTCCCCTGGTTCAACCACGGTTTCCCCACTCTAAGAGCCCTTCCAACCCCTGCTTCTGACCACCGATACATACACTTCAACGGTTCCCTTCACTGACTACATAGTCGGACCCCATGGCGGCTATGCCTGCCTGGCACAATTTATACATCTGCCTGCCGTAGGGCTACATACACTCGCTGGGTCTTTTACATAAGCCATAGAATACACATACACTTCAACGGGTCCCTTCACTGACTATTTAGTTGGACCCAATTGCGGCTATGCCTGTCTGGCACATTTTACACACAGAGTACACAGTTCACTCTAGCATACGGGAACTGCCTTCTTACCGGGCACGGATCCGGGTCTCGCTACCTGAGTCACGGGTAGAACAAGCATCCCCAAGGGCTCCTTCCGTATCTTGCCACACGTCCGGATCAGCGTCCACCTGGTTCAGCCATGGCTTCTCCACTCCAGGAGCTGTCACGACCTCGGTCCTGGCTACCAGTTTCGAGCTATCACGCTCCCTTCATGTCCGCACATCACAGAGCCCTGCACTGCTCTGCTCTCACTCAGACTGGATCTCAATCTCTCGTCTGGTGCTCTCTGGCTGATGAATGTCTTGCTAATGATGATCTCCCATGCAATCAGCTGCAAGCTCTTTATCGTGCCTGCCACGCCCACACTGAAACATCCACCTGGGCGGCTATTACTCAGGACACACCCACCAGGGCTGCTACCAATTAGGACACACAGTTCCCATACAGCTACTCATCAGGCTCATCTATGTGTCAGATCTACAGCACTCACTCTCAGATTTAACTTATTATGTTCTGGGTAGGTTCACACAGCATCACCACAGTAAAACCGGCTAGTGTGGACAGGATCATACCCTGATCCAACATGTGATGCTCCCTGGCCATGGGGCGGTGCCTCAATATATATATATACTAGTAAAAAGGCCCGATGCAATTGCATCGGGAGCGCGGTGAAATGAATTGTGTGTATTACAGGCGGGTCAGTGGGTATCAGAGTATAAAGGCGGGTCAGTGGGTAGTAGAGTATCGAGGCGGCTCTGTGGGTAGCAGCGCATCGAGGCGACTCTGTGGGTAGCAGAGTATAGAGGCAGCTCTGTGGGTAGCAGAGTATAGAGGCGGCTCTGTGGGTAGCAGAGTATCGAGGCGGCTCTCTGGGTAGCAGAGTATCGAGGCGGCTCTGTGGGTAGTAGAGTATAGAGGCGGCTCTGTGGTGGAGGGGTGAGGAGAGATGCGGCTCTGTGGTGGAGGGGTGAGGAGAGATGCGGCTCTGTGGTGGAGGGGTGAGGAGAGAAGCGGCTGCAGTGGAGGGGTACGGAGAGATGCAGCTCTGTGGTGGAGGGGTGAGGGAGAATGCAGCTCAGTGGTGGAGGGGTGAGGAGAGATGTGGCTCTGTGGTGGAGGGGTGAGGAGAGATGTGGCTCTGTGGTGGAGGGGTGAGGAGAGATGCGGCTCTGTGGTGTAGGGGTGAGGAGAGAAGCGGCTCAGTGTGGAGGGGTGAGGAGAGAAGCGGCTCTGTGGAGAGTATATAGACATTACACAGAGTGTAGAGACATTACACAGAGTGTAGAGACATTACACAGTGTAATCACAGTAAGGACATTACACAGTATACAGAGACATTACACTGTATACAGAGACATGACACAGTATACAAGACATGACACAGTATACAAGACATTAGACACAGTATACAGAGACTTAGACACAGATACAGAGACATTAGACACGTATACAGAGACATTAGACACAGTATACAGAGACATTAGACAACAGTATACAGAGACATTAGACACACAGTATACAGAGACATTAGACACACAGTATACAGAGACATTAGACACAGTATACAGAGACATTAGACACAGTATACAGAGACATTATACACACAGTATACAGAGACATTAGACAACAGTATACAGAGACATTAGACACACAGTATACAGAGACATTAGAACACAGTATACAGAGACATTAGACACAGTATACAGAGACATTAGACACACAGTATACAGAGACATTAGACACCGTATACAGAGACATTAGACACAGTATACAGAGACATTAGACACAGTATACAGAGACATTAGACACAGTATAAGAGACATTAGACACCAGTATAAGAGACATTAGACACACAGTATACAGAGACATTAGACACAGATACAGAGACATTAGACACACAGTATACAGAGACAATTAGACAAACAGTATACAGAGACATTAGACACAGTATACAGATAGACATTAGAACACACAGTATAGCAGAGACATTAGACACAGTATACAGAGACATTAGACACAGTATACAGAGACATTAGACACAGTATACAGAGACATTAGACAACAGTATACAGAGACATTAGACACACAGTATACAGAGACATTAGACACACAGAATACAGAGACATTAGACACAGTATACAGAGACATTAGACACGTATACAGAGACATTAGACACAGTATACAGAGACATTAAGAACACAGTATACAGAGACTTAGACACACAGTATACAGAGACATTAGACACAGTATACAGAGACATTAGACACAGTATACAGAGACATTAGACACAGTATACAGAGAGACATTAGACAACACACAGTATACAGAGACATTAGACACACAGTATACAGAGACATTAGACACACAGTATACAGAGACATTAGACACACAGTATACAGAGACATTAGACACACAGTATACAGAGACATTAGACACACAGTATACAGAGACATTAGACACAGTATACAGAGACATTAGACACACAGTATACAGAGACATTAGACACAGTATACAGAGACATTAGACACACAGTAATACAGAGACTTTAACACAGAAGAGACATAGACACAGTAACAGTAGACATAACACAGTATACAAACATTAGACACAGTATGAGAGACATTAGAACATATAGAGAACATTAGACACAGTATACGACGGAGCAGTTAGACACAGTATCAAGACTAGACACAGTGTATCAGAGACTTAGACATCAGTTCAGGACATTAGCAACAGTGATACAGTAGTCATTAGACACTACAGTATACGAGAATTGACCAGTATACAGAGACATTAGACACACAGTATACAGAGACATTAGACACAGTATACAAAGACATTAGACACACAGAATACAGAGACATTAGACACCGTATACAGAGACATTAGACACAGTATACAGAGACATTAGACACAGTATAGAGAGACATTAGACACAGTATAGAGAGACATTAGACACAGTATACAGAGACATTAGACACAGTATACAGAGACATTAGACACACAGTATACAGAGACATTAGACAATCAGTATACAGAGACATTAGACACACAGTATACAGAGACATTAGACACACAGTATACAGAGACATTAGACACAGTATACAGAGACATTAGACACAGTATACAGAGACATTATACACACAGTATACAGAGACATTAGACAAACAGTATACAGAGACATTAGACACACAGT
The DNA here is from genome assembly GCA_033576535.1 of Allobates femoralis. Lineage (NCBI taxonomy): Eukaryota > Metazoa > Chordata > Amphibia > Anura > Aromobatidae > Allobates > Allobates femoralis. The sequence goes on from JARQOC010000005.1 coordinate 177,051,398, forward strand.
ATACAGAGACATTAGAAACACAGTATACAGAGACATTAGACACAGTATACAGAGACATTAGACACACAGTATACAGAGACATTAGACACCGTATACAGAGACATTAGACACAGTATACAGAGACATTAGACACAGTATACAGAGACATTAGACACAGTATAGAGAGACATTAGACACAGTATAGAGAGACATTAGACACAGTATACAGAGACATAGACACAGTATACAGAGACATTAGACACACAGTATACAGAGAGATTAGACAAACAGTATACAGAGACATTAGACACACAGTATACAGAGACATTAAAACACAGTATACAGAGACATTAGACACAGTATACAGAGACATTAGACACACAGTATACAGAGACATTAGACACAGTATACAGAGACATTAGACACACAGAATACAGAGACATTAGACACCGTATACAGAGACATTAGACACAGTATACAGAGACATTAGACACAGTATACAGAGACATTAGACACAGTATAGAGAGACATTAGACACAGTATAGAGAGACATTAGACACAGTATACAGAGACATTAGACACAGTATACAGAGACATTAGACACACAGTATACAGAGACATTAGACAATCAGTATACAGAGACATTAGACACACAGTATACAGAGACATTAGACACACAGTATACAGAGACATTAGACACAGTATACAGAGACATTAGACACAGTATACAGAGACATTATACACCAGTATACAGAGACATTAGACAAACAGTATACAGAGACATTAGACACACAGTATACAGAGACATTAGAAGCACAGTATACAGAGACATTAGACACAGTATACAGAGACATTAGACACACAGTATACAGAGACATTAGACACCGTATACAGAGACATTAGACACAGTATACAGAGACATTAGACACAGTATACAGAGACATTAGACACAGTATAGAGAGACATTAGACACAGTATAGAGAGACATTAGACACAGTATACAGAGACATTAGACACAGTATACAGAGACATTAGACACACAGTATACAGAGACATTAGACAAACAGTATACAGAGACATTAGACACACAGTATACAGAGACATTAGACACACAGTATACAGAGACATTAGACACAGTAAACAGAGACATTAGACACAGTATACAGAGACATTAGACACAGTATACAGAGACATTAGACACAGTATACAGAGACATTAGACACACAGTATACAGAGACATTAGACACACAGAATACAGAGACATTAGACACAGTATACAGAGACATTAGACACCGTATACAGAGACATTAGACACAGTATACAGAGACATTAGACACAGTTTACAGAGACATTAGACACAGTATAGAGAGACATTAGACACAGTATAGAGAGACATTAGACACAGTATACAGAGACATTAGACACAGTATACAGAGACATTAGACACACAGTATACAGAGACATTAGACACAAAGTATACAGAGATATTAGACACACAGTATACAGAGACATTAGACACACAGTATACAGAGACATTAGACACAGTATACAGAGACATTAGACACACAGTATACAGAGACATTAGACACAGTATACAGAGACATTAGACACAGTATACAGAGACATTAGACACAGTATACAGAGACATTAGACACACAGTATACAGAGACATAACAGAGAGTAGACAGCCATTAGACACACATTGTATACATACATTGGTGCAGACACTGAGGGGATTTGGGGATAAGGGCGTGACGGGCGGTGACATCATCAATGCAGTGTGCGGCTGTGGGCGGGCTGGGTTGCACTGTGTGCTGTGTAGTGGGAGCTGGGCGGTAATTGCGGGTGGCGTGGCGTGTGCGCGAGGCGGCAGTCGGCGCTGGGCGGGAATTGCGGGGGAGAGGGAGGATGTGGCGGGGGAGCAGGTGAGCAGCAGGGAGCGGGAGGATGTGGTGGGTCAGCGGGTGAGTGTCGGGCGGGTGTGTGGCGCCAGGATTTTTGCGCTTCCGGCCAGAAGTGCAAAACTGGTGATTATGTATATAGGTATATATATATATATATAGATATATATTAGATGGTGGCCCGATTCGAACACATCGGGTATTCTAAAATATGTATGTAGTTTATGAATATTTAAGAATAATGCAATGAATACACAGGATTTTCCAGGTAAAATATATACATTATCATTTAAATTCCACGCCAGTATCGCTGATCGGTCGCTTTGCTCATTGGTTGCCATTGACTGAGACGACCAATGAGCACAGCGGGTTTTAAATCAGGCGCCATCAGCGCTTATTGGTCACCGTCCACAACCACTTCTTAAAGGGGCCATCCACAACCACTTCTTAAAGGTGCCATCCATAACCACTTCTTAAAGGGGCAGTGCACAACCACTTCTTATGGACAGCCCCTTTAAGATGTGGTTGGGGAGAGCCCCTTTAAGATGTGGTTAGGGAGCGCTCCTTTAAGATGTGATTGGGGAGCGCCCCTTTAAGATGTGGTTGGGGAGTGCCCCTTTAAGACGTGGCGATCAATCAGCAACGTGGGATTTCAATGACAGACAGAATTAGGCGATTATATAGTAGATCTATTTTTCTACATAAATACATGTATATACAGAGCACATACATACACATCACAAGGAGCAATTTCATAGTTTGCACCACCCTTAATGAAAGGCCTGCATATAAGTAGTATAGCTTATCATCTTAAACTGTTATTTTTACAAAAAAGTCTGTTTAAGTCACAATTTTATTTGGAAAATGAAAATGTAAGCTTTTAACCCCTAAAGGACTTGGGACATTTTTGATTATGTCTTTTCATTTTTCTTCCTTTTGTTCCAAGAGCTATGGCTTTTTTATATTTTGTGTTTCTTCTGGAATAGTTGTATTTTTAAATTACTTTTTTCCATGCAATGTACTGGAATATAGAAAGATTTCAAAAACAATACATGAAGTTCCGCCATTGTTTTAATGAGTGTGATTACGACAATAAGAAATTTATCGAGTTTTTTATCACCTTAGTGTTAAAAAATGTTTGCAGATTGTAGAAACATTACATTTTTCAGTTTTGCCAGTTGTTAAGACCCTTAACCTATTTATTTTCCCAATGATGCAACTATTTGAGGGCTTGTTTTTATGCCCTTTGCTGAATTTTTACATATTATTTTGTAAGGACATAAGAAATTTTAATTGCCTTTTATTACATTTGTTGGAGAAGTGTGATGGCTGAAGAATGGCAGTTTTATATGCCATTTTTTTCCTTTTTTCCTTTTCCACATTTGACTCTGCCATGGTAACTCATTAATTTCTCACATTCCTGTCCAATTCAATTACAATCAAAGATTTACAGCAAAATTGAAGCGTTTAAAGGGAATCAGGTCAAAAATCTATATGTAAGGCTGCCTTCAGATTTGCAGATGCCTCCGCAACGTTTTGCGGAGGCATCTGCAAGCATCTGCATGCAGACCGCAGCCCCTATGTTTATAATGGAGCGCACGGCGGTCTGCAGATGCTTGCAGATTTGCAGATGCAAATCACACACTCTCGCCCGCACCAGAGATGCAACATGTCGCTTCCCTGGTGCGGACGAGAGTGTGTGATCTGTACGCAGGCATCCGCCTGCGCACAGATCACATATAGGAGTGAATGGGTGCGCACGGCGGTCTGCAAGCATCTGCAGACCGCCATGCGCTCCATTATAAACATAGGGGCTGCCGTCTGCATGCAGATGCTTGCAGATGCCTCCGCAAAACGCTGCGGAGGCATCTGCAAATCTGAAGGCAGCCTAACTGCTATCATTTTCTAATTCATTTCTCTAATTTCTGTCCATTCATGTATTTATACTATTTATACTTCCCACCTATCCTTTGTAAACTTCAAATAAGAAGAATTATTCCATCTGTTACTCACAGGGAGTGATCCACTTAGTTCTCTGCTGTTCACTCACCATAGGATGAATATTAATGTCATATATTCACATCACTGCACTGCACAGGAGATCAGTGGGGGAAATGTATCCTCCTCTCTGCTCTCTGTGTTTCCAGCCAAGCAAGAGGTCAAATAAAGCACAGAATCTCTCACAGGACAGCAAAGATACCTGCTTACAGAAACAAATGGAGTAGACACCTTATCAAGTAAGGCAGTAAGGCAAATGTGTGCTTGCAACCTCTCAGAGCCCCTCTGAAGCTCCTAATTGAAACTGAAACCTGACAAGCAGAGAGAGTGCAAAGGGGGGAGGGAGGAGGAAGGAGAGAGCTGCTGAGAAGGAGTGAATATTTCAATAAACAGTTTAACATAGCTTGACTAATCCTCTGTGCTTATAATGGACGGGCTGTATGTACCATTATTTTGGCACATGACAGGGCTCATTTGACTTTTCAACAAAAATTTGCATATAATCATTAGCAGACACCATGTCTTATTTAGAGAGCCCCTGTTATGCTTAAACAGTAGAAACCCACAAGTCACACCATTTTGACAACTAGACTACCCAAGGAATTTATCTTGATGTGTGGTAAACACTTTGAAGGTGCTTTATAGAATTTTATAACTTTGAGCTGTGAAAATGGAAAACATACTTTTTTCCACAAAAATGTTCTTTTAGGCTAAATATGTTCATGTTCGCAGGGGCAACAGAGTTACATGATCACTAGGTTTGATGTAGTCAGGTGGCCCCGACCGGATGTCACCAAGGTGATGCCAGGTCACCCTAGCAACAATCGGTTGACGATCAGGCTCTCGCGATTACATTGCAGGAGTCCGATTGGTGGGGAGAGGGTCCGCGAGCCGTCTCCTAATACTCTAACTGCTGCTGTTGATACCAATTGCATAATTTGAAGTTTAAATAGCCAAGGTCAGAGCAGGGATCAATCCTTGATTGTGTGAGACAGCTCTCCCCTCAGTCTCAGTGGATGGAATGAGACAGAGGAGAGCATTAAAACCCAGAAAAAACAATCCCTCTGCATACTGATTTTGCTTCATAGCAGGATCACTCCAATTTGGGCTTGAGGAGGGTGACATTACCTTGTCAGAACTTCAGCCTGAAGCTGAATTTCATTGCCTGAATCATTACAATCACTTTGATTGGCTGTTCAGAAATGAACAACCTATCACAGCGATCGTAACTGTGAGGTGGCATCGTCATCTGTCCTGAGGTTGAGCTATTGTTCCCATTGTATAGAATCCCAAGGTATTGGAGCATGATCATCATAATGTTGGCTACAGTGCCATATTTTTGCCAGAAAGTATCTATATATCCAAGGGCAGGAACAAACTCCCTTCCAGGCCATATATGTATGCCTAAGGTCGTGAAAAAGGGTTAAAAGATAAAACTGTATTATCAAAACTACAGTAAGAACACAGTAGGTGATACACTGCATACTCTCTTTCTGAGTCCCTATTGTATGCTTCCCTTAGACTGAGAAGAATATATCTTACAAAAAATGCTTCTTAAATATTTTTTATATTTTATTAATTTTTACTCTACTTCACTTTACTTTACTTTAAGTAGAAAGTCTATTTTTACATTCAATACTTTATGTTTTACAATTCAACGACATTACATTTTCTATGTTATTAGAGGTGTAAAATTTCCCAAAAAAAGGCCAGATGATATTTAGAGTTAATTGAGTTAAAATATTTATAATAAATAACAGTCTTGATTTATATATTCATCTTCAAATTGTAAAATTCTTGTACAACTTTATATGGTTTATTATTTGCTGGTACATACATTACACTTGACTGTGTTTTTTTTTTCTTTTTCTAAATGGCATGAAATAACAAGTGGGGTTGCAAATACCTTTATGCTCTGCATGACAACTAGAGATGTCATTCCATTTATGTGCTGTCAAGGTTTATGAAATACATTTTTCTGCCTTACTTGTATGTTGTTAAAACCTTGAAGTTTTTTTTTATACCAAGTCCATTACTAACCTTGAATGTATCGGTAATTGTTAAAAGCCTAAGGATAAAAGATTATTTACATGACTTGCACTCAGTTTTCCAACAATGTCTTTTTATTAAATCTGTTTGAATTAAAGATACAAGTAACCTCAAAAGTGTTAACCCTAACAGTCCTCAAAATATGTATTTAGGTACCAGCTTGAGGAAATAAAATCTTCTCAATATTTAGCTAAGAAAAATGTACATTTATACAAATATAACTAACTACTTGTGTGCATAAAAATCTAATATATAGAGCTGAATGTGTGTATGTATGTATATCCGGGATTGGCATCGACACCATCGCAACTAAGTCACACGTCTGGACCCCGAGAGCGTCAAGGCTATGTTAAGAGGCGAAATTTTAACCCTGCGTGTTCCAGTTCACCAAACGATTTTGCCCCTATCTACATAAAGGGGAAAAAGTGACAGTTACCAGTTGACAGTTGTGAATGAGAGGGGATTAATGACCGCGCCAAAGACTAACAGCATATACCAGCATATAGTCACTAAGGTGGGGCCTCAACATGAGATATTCACCACGCATGGGGACATGTATACACACCACATGCACACAAAGAGTAACAGTAAGTGTATAGTCGCTAAGGTGCAGCCCCAACAATGGATATTCACCATGCACCCGAACACACACACACACCACAAAGAGACACACAAAAACACAGAGACACACACACACACCCTATAGCGACACATCCACTCACCCCACAGGGACACATACACACCACAAAGAGATACACAGCCCCCCCTCCCCCACGGGGACACACACATACACACCCCATAGGGACACAAGCACTCACCCACAGGGACACACACACCACAAAGAGACACACACAACACAGAGACACACACACCACACAGACCCCCCCACAGGGACACACACACATACACACCCTATAGGACACATGCACTTACCCCACAGGGACACACACACACCACACACACACCCCAGGGACACACACACCCACAGACAGACACAGATGAGCACAAATCGCCTCACACAACTCGCCTCATACGTGTGCTATCTTTAATTTCCAAAAATAAACATCTGATTAAGAACAGCCAATGTGCAACACATGTGCCATATAGGGAATTAAGGCAGATGTCAGTCACATGAGCTGTCTTTTATGTGCATCTGTGAGGTAACATATACTGCCTGGCTGGGGGGAGGGTTTACTGTTGGCTGGAGAATTATCAGGCTGCCTATAGCAACCAATCACAGCTCAGCTTCTGTTTTCCTACAGGTCATTAATATGACATATTCAAATTCTATTTTGTTATAGTTAGCATCAGTTATTTATTAACCCGGGTGTAGCCAGGTAGTACAGCTACAATAATATAAACCTGCAATCCTTTTATATTGTTCAGCATTTATGATTAGAGATGGGCAAACGTCCCCGAACATGTTTGCCAATTTCGAGATCAGAAAACCGAGCTTTTTTTCACAAAAATTGCCGAACGCAGCTTTGTTCGAGAAAACTCACAGGTCCTTGTCGTTGATCGCATGTCTTCTTTGCCAGTCCCAGTGCAGACGTCGGAGAGGTGAGTATGATATATATATATTTTTTTAACAACTTTTATTCACTTTTAGTGCACTTTCGCAATGTATATATAGATACACTGTGAAAGTACTCACCCGCCCATTCACTGCCATTGGACTCACTATACTCGCAATGAGTACCGAGTACCGGGACCTACTTGTTGCGAGTATAGCGAGTCCGATTCTTGCAGTACTCGCTCATCCCTAATCAGGACTACAAGATCCCAGGTAACTTCAGTTGCACCACAAGCAATGTGATGTATTTAATTATATGTACCAAATGTCCAACAGGTGGTATGTACTTAGGGGAGACCGGGCAAAAATTCAGAACACAAAAGAATTCTCATCACCACTGAATAAAAGAAAAGCATATGAATCTACCTGTAGCAAAACATTTTTCCAGCTCTGACTACAGTGAAACTGATATGAAGCTGCTCATTTTAAAAAGCAACTTCAAATCACAGAGAGAGAGAAGAATTTGGGAATACAAATTGATAACGACCTTTGACACATTCAAAACAGGAATAAATATTTCACATGGATTCATGGGTTTCTATATAAAATAAATAAGCATTTGGGGACATCACAGATACATGCATTTTTATATAAATTGAAAGGACACTTGGGGATATCACATCTCCAAGAGACTCCATTTTGAGGACTATGAACATTTGACTTTTCTTATGTGAACTCTCTCGATTTATTGCTCTCCACAACTCCCTTAAGTATTTTCAGGTCTCCACAGGCTACTAAACATATAACAATAATACAATTTGTTCCTCTTATCTTAGTATTTTGTTTTCTCTTTCCCAGCTCCTCTACCCCTCCCTGCCATGACTCTGCTTTAGCGCTGACAAATGATCACTTTTATTGAACGATGACTCTGCTTTACGTCACCTGTAGTATTTACTACAGCATCCAACACTGTTTTTTACTTTTTTTTTCTTTTGCTTATATGTATGTGTCTTCAGAATTTATGTCATTATCAGCCTGACTAAGGGGCCATAGTGTCCCGAAAGCTTGCTATGTTTACCATCTTTTTAGTCATTAAAAGGTATCAACCACTGAGGACTCTCAGATTCCAATATTTTTTTATTTCATTCCACACATTTACAATATGCATTTTGTCATGTGCACAAGTGTGTTATATGTACACGGCAGGCCATTTATATGGATGCACCTAAATAAAATAAGAATGGTTGGTGATATCAACTTCCTGTTTGTGGAGGGATCTATCCACTGTGGGTTAGGTTGAAGGCACATTGTCCAAGTTAGTCACGTGAGTGCAATGCGAGTCAAACACAGCATGAACCACCTTGTCCTTTGTCCTTTATTGAGGAGATTCAGTTTGTGGATGCCATCACCTGAGAGTGGTTGCATGGGCCCAAGGCCAATCACTTTCATGACCAGTGTACCCGAGGCAAGGTAGTGGCATTCTTGTAGGATAGGGGGTTTGGCCTAGTGGAACCAAGGGACTGGGCCCTGGAGCTACGTCAAGTGTTCCATCCTGCTTTGTGACCATTTTTCAAAGGGCTATGTACTGATATATAAACTCAAAGAGATTTTTCTCTGCTGCATTTTATTTCCGTTTGTCTAAGATTTTACATTTGAATACTGATGAATGCAGAAACAGCACAGTCAAGAGAAGGTTAATGTGAAAAAACTTTACACATGATGAGATAGGAAAGTAAAGCAGTTATGCTACAGTCTTACATTGAAGACTGAAGTATAACAAATACTGTAGGAAGCCACAATTTACAGTAGTGACATATTGCACTTAATGAACTGAACATGAATGTACAACATTAGCATTCTTCAGGTTTGGTAGTTTAACTTCAATTGGCAGGAAGGGGTAGTTTGCAATAGGCATAAGTTGGGTAACTGTCAAGCACAGCAGCTGGACACCCCCTTAGTCCAGCATGACACCTATCCTGGAGTTGCCCTTTTCTCCTGATAAGGACTGTTTTGAGTTCTCAGAAAAGCAAGGCTGGCTGTGCCCCATTATCTTTATGGCCTATACCTCATGTTTGTGGAGTCTGCAGATACTTGTGGGGCTTACTTATATATGGTGTATATTTATATGTGTCTTTTAAAATTATTATAGTCTGTGCTAACTAATGCCTAATTTAAATTTATCACTGTGTATTATACATGCGAACAATTAAAAATGTATCTACATATGATTTTTTAAAAGTTGCTACAGTAAAGCTTATTTACTTAACTTCTTGTGTGCTTGACTGTTTCTGCAAACTAAGAAGTGCTTTCATACTGCCATACGCATGCTGGCGAACAAGCCACATAAAGGTGGTAGGTATGAACAATGAAGACACTACACACACTCCTGTAAAACAGGGCTGGGCAATTGCAGTTCTCAAGGTTCACAAATCGTCAATGTTTTCTAGTTTTTTTTTACCATTGCGCAAAGTGTTGGAATCATCACCTCTGCAGATGATGAAATTAGAACTTGTGCAATGATAAGAAAATCCTGAAAACATGCTTTTTTTGCAGACCATGAGGACTGTAGTTGGTCACCTCTGCCCTAGAAGTCTCTGTGGAAGTAGCCAGTGGAAAAGAGGAATCCAT
>JARQOC010000005.1:177061565-177355041 GCA_033576535.1 Allobates femoralis
AATTTATTTGGAGCAAGGCACCATTAGCCCTTTTCTCCTATCTTCCATCCGGGGATTCATACGGGGGAGGACGCTGCAAACGTGGAAAAGCTTACATCTATTTTTGTTAAAGGTGCAAAAAGTATTGTGACTTCTAACAACCCTAACAGGTGAGAGGTTTTCATTATTCTCCTGTTTTCCAAAAATTCAGTCAGCTATACACATTGTGTGCCCCCTTTCATTTCACTTTTTCTTTCTGAAATTCAATTTAATTAGCAGTTCTGAGCAGGTTATCTCATATTTCTCTGTGAGTTTGCCTGGTTGCTTTCAATTTCACACTTTACATATTACAACGGGATCTTCCCTGGAATGGATCAAACGGGCGGGGGCCCCTTTTTTGCAGAAGGAAATTTGCCCCTCCCCCCAAAAAAAAAAACTCGGCTGTTTCCCCAAAGAAAGCATTTCTTGCAATTTTTGCAACCTTACAAAGAAATTTTCTTCCTACAGAACTGATCAAATCCTTTTCATTGCCACAAAAAGTGTGATGCCAAAAAAGTGCGCGCAAACACTGTACAACCCCCACAGTGAATTTCCTCACTGTCCCTCACACACACACAGTATGAAACCCACTGATCCCCTCATCTATCCAGCAAAGTACGATGTTGACCCCAAAACATATATCCCTCAACTGTGACACCACACAGCCCCTACTATTCCTTAAAATAGTATAATAGCCCCCATACACCCTAAATTTCAGTGTAATAGGATAACATCTATTATATAATTGTTTAAGGGTTTTTTTGAGTGTGTCTGTCGCCGAAATTGCGCGCCACACAGAGGGAGCCATTGGTTGCGCCGAATGCGGGGACCAATGAGCCAACTATGCAAATGCCCCTGGCTAACATTCGAATTTTGCGCCAATTTGCACCGGGAAGCCCACTTTGCCGATATACGGTCCGGCAGACGGTGGGCGCAGCGTGCGCGAGCCACCGGGGAAACACCGGCGTCAGCAAGCCCCTAACGGGCTCAGCTGGCCCAACAGAGAACTACGCGGCTTGGCGCGCGGTTTTAATACCCTGGGTAATGCGCGACCAAACAAGGAGTGGCTCCCCATGGGGCCCCTTTGTATTTGAAATATGGCGCCATGGTGCACGCCGCATCCTGATTGGGCGGGGCTGAACGCGGCAACCAAACAGAATAGCTGCGCGCCAGGCGCCATATTTCAAATACCTGAGTACAGTGTATTTGAAATATGGCACCATGGCGCGCCACTATTCTGATTGGGTCGGAGCGAACGCGGCGACCAATCAGAGGAGCGGCATTCAAACCGTGCGCCGCTTCTCTCATTGGTCGCCTCGTTCAGCGCCGACCAATCAGAATAGTGGCACGCGCTATGGCGCCATATTTCAAATACACTGAGTACAGTGTATTTGAAATATGGCGCTATGGCACGCGCCGCTATACTGATTGGTCAGCGCTGAACGCGGCGACCAATCAGCATAGTGGCGCGTGCCACGGCGCCATGTGTAAAATCCACCGATGACTTCAGATTTGAAATATGGCGCCATGGCGTGCGCTGCTATTCTGATTTGTCAGCGCGTTTAGTGCCGACCAATCAGGATAGTGATGCACGCCATGGCGCCATATTTCAAATACACTGTACTCAGTGTACTTGAAATATGGCGCCATGGCGCTCACCGCTATTCTGATTGGTCGGTGCTGAACGCGGCGACCAATCAGAGGAGTGGCATTCAAACCGCGCATGACGCCATATTTCAAATGCACTGTATTCAGTGTATTTGAAATATGGCGCCATAGCGCGTTCCGCTATTCTGATTGGTCGCCGCGTTCAGCGCCGACCAATCAGGATAGCGACGCGTGCCATGGCGCCATATTTCAAATACACCGTACTCAGTGTACTTGAAATATGGCGCGCGCCGCTATTCTGATTGGCTGCTACATTCAGCACCGACCAATCAGAGGAAGCCAAGCCGCACATTGTATTTCAAATATGGCGCCATGGTGCGCGCCACTATTCTGATATCATTCCTTCCAGGAAGACAACAGAATTGAGCAGTGGTGAGTGTCCCCACAGCGTTTGGGCTCCTCACTGCCTCCTTCATCCCCTCAGCCTCCCCATCCTCACAGCCTCCTCCATCTCATCCATAGCCTCCCCATCCTCAAAGTCTCCCCATCCTCACAGCCTCCTCCATCCCCTCAGCCTCCTCCATCCCCTCAGTCTCCTCCATCCCCTCAGCCTCCCCATCCTCACAGCCTCCTCCATCCTCACAGCCTCCCCATCCTCACAGCCTCCTCCATCCCCTCAGCCTCCTCCATCCTTGCAGCCTCTCCTATCCTCACATCCTCTCCCATCTTCGCAGCATCCTCACAGCCTCCCCATCCTCACAGTCTCCTCCATCCTCACAGCCTCCTCCATCCTCACTCCTTACTCCTGTCTATAAGGTCTGTCAGTCAGTGTGACGCAGTTCACTCCTGTTTACAAGGCTGTCAGTCAGTGTGACGCAGTTCACTCCTGTCTACAAGGCTGTCAGTCAGCGTGACGCAGTTCAATCGTGTCTACAAGGCTGTCAGTTAGTGTGACGCAGTTCCCTCCTGTCTACACGGCTGTCAGTTAGTGTGACGAACTTCACTCCTGTATATAAGGCTGTCAGTCAGTGTGACGCACTTCACTCCTGTCTACAAGGCTGTCAGTCAAAATGACGCAGTTCACTCCTGTTTACAAGGTATTCTAGAACAGAGGTCCCCAACTCCAGTCCTCAAGGCCCACGTACGGTCCAGGTTTTCATTATTTCCTTAGAAATTTGACAGTTGGTAATTCAAACTCCTGCACAGGTGGTGATTTCAATTGTCAAATGCCAAGGAAATCCTGAAAACATGCACTGTTGGTGGGCCTTGAGGCCTGGAGTTGGGGACCTCTGTTCTAAAATATCCGATGCGTTAGAATCGGGCCACCATCTAGTACATTATAACAGCCCTACACCTTTTCACACTGTATAATGGCACCTGCTAGCTCTCCAAACAGTATAATGGTCCCCACACAGCCCTCAACACAATATAGTGGCCCTTTAGTAGTCATCCATAAAGTATAAAATCTTCCTCGTAGCCTTCCAAATGGTATAATGGCTTCCATATAGCCTTTCATATATCATAATGGGCCCCCTCATAGCTCTCCTTATAGAATGGTGTACCCCATAGTCCTCCATATGATATAATGCAGCACTCAGAGAACTCCATAAAATATAATGCATCCCCTTTTCATCAATATAAAATAATGCACACACCATAGTCCTCCATAATGAATAATGTACACCTCATAGTTGTCTATATAGAATAATGCACATTTCATAGTCCTCTAGACAAAATATAACACCTCCATATAAAATAATGCACCATGTCTTCCATATAAAATCTTGCAAACCTCACATTCCTCCATATAGAATAATTCACACACCATCGTCCTTGATATAGAATGGCCACCAGCGTACTCAATTATATATGTATATATATATATATATATATATATATATATATATATATTATATATATATAATATATATATATGCTACCGTTCAAATGTTTGGGGTCACCCAGACAATTTTCTGTTTTCCATGAGTACTCATACTTTTATTTATAAAATGAGTTGCAAAGTGAATAGAAAATATAGTCCAGACATTGACACGGTTAGAAAAAATTATTTTTATTTGAAATAATTTTCTCTTTTAAACTTTGCTTTCATGAAAGAATGCTCCCTTTGCAGCAATTACAGCATTGCAGACCTTTAGTGGGTACTATATAATGAAGCTGCCATATGAGAAGATGTGAGGCGTCAATTTCTCAAACTAGAGACTTTAATGTACTTGTCTTGTTGCTCAGTTGTGCAGCAGGACCTCCCACTTCTCTTTCTACTCTGGTTAGAGCCTGTTTGTCCTCTCCTCTGATGGGAATAGTACACACCGTTGTAGGAAATCTTCAGTTTCTGGGCAACTTCTCACATGGAATAGACTTCATTTCTAAGAACAAGAATAGACTGTCGAGTTTCACATGAAAGTTCTCTTTTTCTGGCCATTTTGAGAGTTTCATAGAACAAACAAATTTAACGCTCCAGATTCTCAACTACTGTAGCTCAAAGTAAGTTTTAGGTTCCAAACTGTTTTCAGCTTCTGAATACTGTGCAAGTTTTCTAGGTTGCTAAACATATTATCTTTTCCAGTTTCTACACATTACTTTAAATCACAATGAAAAGTATTCGTAACTGTCCATATTACTTAGATGGTTTGCAATAGAATAGTCATTGGCACTTAACAATGAAAGTGTATTTCTGACATTTAAGTTGCTCATAAAAAAAAGATGAGCTCCTTTCTTTCAAATAATGACATAATGCCCCAATTGAAGTAAATACGTATATGCTGATACTAGTAATCAATATATTATATATCTATGATATAATACTCACCTCCGCATGTCCCTCTGCTTCAGTTTCAAGTGGGTTTCAGCATCTGCCTTTTAAAACAGCGATTGTGAAATCACTTCACAGTTAGCCAACAAAATGTACCATTAAAATGATGGGGTGTTGAGAAATGAGTCACCTTTCACACTGTTTGACTGTAGATTGTCATTAAAAGCAGATGTTTCAGATAAATGTGCATTGACCACATTAACAATGTTAAAATGTATTTCTGATTCATTTAATGTTAGCTTCATTAAAAAAAGATGGGCTTTTCTTTCAAAAATAATGGACATTTTTAAATGACCCCAACCTTTTGAACGTTAGTGAATACAGTATATGCTGTATATATATATATATAAATATATATATATATCTATATATATATACTCACCTCCGCCATTCCCCTGCTGCTTCAGTGTTCAAGTTAGAGGTCTGCAGCACTGCTCTTTTCAGCAAAACAGGCGATCTGTAGTGAAATCATTGCTCCTGCTGCAGTAAGACATGAGACAGCAAGGAAGAATGATGGAGGAGAGAGCAGAGAACAACCTTTTTCATCAACTGTTTTGACATCTAGGATGCTGATACAGTTGAACAGGCAGGGAAGTCCCCTCAGCACACAAGTGCAATAGTGGCCCATTGTCTAACAATGTTTGTGGTACACCACTGGTACATGTAAATATACTTCATAAACAAACTCCAAGGAGTCAGGCCAAATCACTTGCAATTAATATTTATTAATATTCCAACACTGTGTTAAAAATGACAATGTAAAACAAGGTACACAGAAGGAAAACCACATGACAGAGTAGAAACCACAATGGTATTAAATCCTCAGGCACTGAAACCAGCATACACCATCCAAGGGATATAATCAGTGCCCCAAAAAACCGGGTGCACTCCAAGTGCCAAGAGAGGGTAATACATATAAAATCATCAAGTCATGGGTCTTATTTACCTTACTGCGACCGCCCCCTCATGGTACATGTAAATAGTCTGACTGCTTTTGGATGACATCATATAACACATAGAATGGAGATAATGGATAACTTTTGTTCTTCTCCTGAAAGTGTTCTCTGATTTTCTCATCTGAAAGAATAGAATCACACTATACTGACACTCAGATATAGTTCTGATCAGGGTTTGATTAGAATATCATTAGCTGTTGGAATATGTTTAATGCACCAACACCATTCCTGTATATGTAAGTGTTCTATTGCTAGGTTTGTTACTGTCTGTAAAGTCGGATAAAAATAAAAACACTCCCAGAGTCTCACACACAGAAAGGACCATGTGACTGCACCAGGCTTCCTGTGTCTGTGTGTGGCGCCCCTATGGCTAGGCACCACCGGGAGGTATTACACTTAAAAAATGTATGTGGTATCTCTATAGTTGGGATTTAGGGTTAACTTGTGGAGTCTCAATTCACACACAACACTAGGTGACCTTAGCGTAGAAGGACTGATAATTCAGTAGGTCCAAAAGGGGGTGGAGCCTAGGTTAGTGCAGGAAGACGTGAGTGACAGTTAGTTAGTGCTGGGAAGGCAGTCAGTGACGACGCACCAGCTTCTTCTGAGGAGGGTGGTCGTGTTAAGGGAAAGCCAGCTATTTATATTGTGTTCAATTAACCCAGCGTACCGCATGACATCCGGTCCGAAAACCAGAAGTCGCAGTGGTCAATATGTCAAATCCTGCATCTGTTGTTGCCCCAGTAACCAGCGGCGTCATATTGTGGCGCCCCAGCCAATAGTAGCTCACGCCGGGTCAAATATCCAGCGCCGCATCATGCCTCACCTCAGCCGAGGTATCCGCCTACTCATGACGCCGCATCAGATGTGCCTATAGGTGCGGACCACACACGCCCCCTGCGTCACGCCCACCGCTTCTGTAAACAGAGCGGCCGGCGGTCACGAGGGCGAGCGTAGGACACGCCCACAGGCATCCGGGAATGCAGCAGACATCTTAGGGGAGAGAGATGCTGTTTGCATGGCAACAAGAACACAGGCAGCTGGGAAAGTATATACAAACAAAACGACCTTTATATTACATAGATATACTGAGGATAATACAGATAATAGATTATATATACAACAATATAGTTTTGATCACAGCGTAATAATAACACTGCAACCAGTAGAAATATAACAATGACAATGACACACTGTCAACTTATAATAGAGCAGCAATTCACCCAAAAGTGATTTAAAGTGCATAAGGATATTATAGTATATACAAAGTGTTATAAAGGAAAAAACCAACATATTAAGAGATCAAAATTAAGTTTGATCAATAAAGTGCATATAATGTGCAAAATTACATGTTTATTAGATATTAAAAATATTACTTTCATTCAATAAATACCCAGTCACTCACATATATAATTTCACCGGCCGGTGCCATACATCACCCATACTCACTCACATAATAATAAACATCATATACAAAGTAATATGAACTGCTGCATTATTTCTATATTATCTTCCTTTTCATTTTTTCTTCTTTTTTTTATATATTCACACCATTGCTGTATATCTTCTTATCCTAAGACAGGCCTAAAAAAATAAAAAATAATTCACAAAAAAACAATTAATAATAAAAATCATTTTTATTAAAAAGCAGATTCCCTTTATACAAAATATATTTTCAACAATCTACAAGAAAGGAGCGAAGCTAAGGATATCGTTGAGGCCATGGGGGCGAACACACCCCACCTTCATTATCCATCTGGCCTCTAACTGAGCGAGACTTTTTTTCCAATCTCCGCCTTGTATATTCTGGTGGATTTTGTCGATGCCAAAGGCCTTCAGTAGGTTGGCATTACAATTGTGAGTGGTCTTAAAATGGCGTGCTATCGGTTTTAGTTGAGATAGATCATCTTCTGCTTCTGCCTTAATTATGTCCAAGACATGCTCCCGTATTCTAACTTTAATTTGTCTAGATGTCAACCCGACATAAATCAAGTTACAGGGACATATGGCCATATATACCACACCTACAGAACTACATGTGATATTCTGAGTGATTTTAAACTTCTTGTGGCCATTACTTGAATAGAACTCCTTAGCCCTCGATAAGTTTGGGAAGTAACACATTTCCCGCAGGGGTAAAACCCCCATTTTGGACCTCCAGTACCAAAAATACCTTCTCTTCGTGGTTCTTCATACAGGCTATGTGTCAAAATATCTCTCAGATTAGGAGAGCGTCTGTATGTGATAGTAGGATATTTCTGTATACATTCGCTCAAACTACAGTCAGATGTCAATATAGACCAATATTTTTTTAAAACATTTTCCATTTTCTGTTTTTGGCTATTAAAATTTGCTATTAGTCGTACCTGTTTATTGCATTCTTTCTTTGGTTTGGTTTGAAGTAGTTCACTTCTGTTCGTCTGGCTGGCTCTCTGGTACCCATCTCTAATATTCTTCTTAGAGTAGCCTCTATCCAGGAATCTTGTGGACAAATCCAAAGCCTGTCGATGGAATGAATCATCAGAGGAACAGATCCTCCTTGTACGGAGAAACTGTCCCACTGGTATGCTTTTTATTAAATGTGAGGGATGAGCTGATGTAGCATGGAGTAATGCATTTCCGGCGGCACGTTTTCTAAATAGATCTGTTACAATTTCTCCATTTTCACCCCTCCGTACCTTGACATCAAGGAAGTCAACCTCCATCCTGCTATAGACCATAGTCAGCCTGATGTTCCTTTGATTTTTATTGAGTCCATCCACAAATTCCTTTAATTCCAGTTCTTGACCTTGCCAAATAATAAAGAGGTCATCAATAAACCTTGTCCACAATACTACTTTGTCACTCAAATGGGAGGGATTAGATAAAAATATTTCCCGTTCCCAAGCCCCCAGAAACAGGTTAGCATATGAGGGAGCAAAAGCCGCCCCCATAACCATACCCTGTTTCTGGAGGTAAAACTTGTCGCGAAAAACAAAGAAGTTATGCGTTAATGCAAACTCTAACAAATTGATCAAAAAAGACACAAAATCAGTCTCCAAACTAGACATAGCCAAAAATAATCCCGTAGCTTCAATACCATCGCTGTGACGGATGGATGTATATAAGGACTCAACATCCAAGGTCACCATCCACATATCGTCCTCTAACATAACACCCTCCACTTTCTTCAAAAAATCGTTTGTATCACGCAGATATGATGGTAACGTTTCTACTATTGGTTTTAAAAAATAGTCCAAATATTTACCTGCCTGTTCGCATAGGCTACCCATCCCGGAAACGATGGGACGTCCTGGTGGATTTTGGGCGTTCTTGTGAACCTTCGGTAAAAGGTACAGGCATGCCGTCTTGGGTGCTGTAGGATTTAATCCATCCATGATGTCCTTAGTTATAGTTCCCATCCTAAAGGCATCTTCTGTCAGATCATACAATTCTTTAGAGAATGACAGTGTTGGATTAAAAGTTAGTCGCGTATAACACGTCTTATCATTTAGCTGACGCATTGCCTCTTTTTCATATAGAATTCTGGGCCAAACCACAACATTTCCTCCTTTATCAGATGGTTTTATTATAACATCCTTTCTACCTTTTAACTCCTTGATGGCTCTCCTCTGCCCCTCTGGTAGATTTTCACCAAACTGTCCTCTAGGTATTTTCTTCAGTTCATCCGTTACCACCTTAACAAAGAGTTCGATATTAGGGTAAAGATTTAATGCAGGGAATTTTTTAGGTTTGGGGAAGGAGAACTTACCTCTCCTATTCTCATTCACATTGTCATCTTCTTCTCCCAAAACCCTAAGTGCATCAATTGCTTCTTTTTCCTGCATTGTCCAATTCCGGCTATCACCACCAGATCTTTCGTGGAGTTTCTTCAATACTAATTTACGGGCGAACAAATGGACATCCTTCACTGCTGAAAAGCAATCAAATTCACAGGAGGGAGAAAAAGTCAGGCCTAGACTCAAAACTTCTAGTTGATCCTCCGTTAATATCACATCTGAAAGATTTATTACCTGTGAATTTGATGTAGACGGTTTAACCACTCCTGTCCGTCTCCTCTTTCCAATATCTCTTGTAAAGAATCTCTTTTGTTTCCCTCTCCTTGCTGGGTAACGATTACCACCAGAGGTATCTCCTTCCTCATCCGTTGAGGCGACAGATGATATAGATGTATCTCCAGGATTCTGTTGCCTACCTATGCCTGACTGTCTCCATCTATATACTGAACGTGACTTATAATCCTGTAAGTCCCGTTGAAATTTTCTAGATTTTGTGTCCTGTACCTCCTTTTCCCAGGTAAGGAAGAGTCTATCCTACCTCTACCTTAAATGTTTCCATATCTTCAGCAGAAATAAGTTCTCTTAATTTATTTTGATTTACCTCAATCTCAGCTTCCAATCCCTCCAGATTCTTCCTGTTCAAACCTATCAGGAGTTCAATGAAAGTACGTGAACAGACATTACTTGCTTCTTCCCATTTACTGCGGAATGAGGCATCTTCCACAGGAAATGACGGTAGCACCTTTACTCTTAGACCCCTTGGCACCAGATTTTTGGAAAGATAATTCTCCAAAGAGGCTTTATTCCACCACATCCTTAGTCTTTTCTTATACAATACTTTCAATGTATTTTTCAACTCCGCCTGTCCGTTACTTGTAGATAGCACCACATTAACATCACCATTGAACACAGCGTTCACACGGGACAACCACGTCTGGTCCCTAGATCTTATATCCATAATGAAAATGGGTGACAACGAGGCTCTGTAAACAGATAACAACAATATATTCAAACCACCCAAAGGGTTAAAGGCCCTCCAAAAACAAAGTATACTTCATAAACAAACTCCAAGGAGTCAGGCCAAATCACTTGCAATTAATATTTATTAAAATTCCAACACTGTGTTAAAAATGACAATGTAAAACAAGGTACACAGAAGGAAAACCACATGACAGAGTAGAAACCACAATGGTATTAAATCTCAGGCACTGAAACCAGCTTACACCATCCAAGGGATATAATCAGTGCCCCAAAAAACCGGGTGCACTCCAAGTGCCAAGAGAGGGTAATACATATAAAATCATCAAGTCATGGGTCTTATTTACCTTACTGCGACCGCCCCCTCATGGTACATGTAAATAGTCTGACTGCTTTTGGATGACATCATATAACACATAGAATGGAGATAATGGATAACTTTTGTTCTTCTCCTGAAAGTGTTCTCTGATTTTCTCATCTGAAAGAATAGAATCACACTATACTGACACTCAGATATAGTTCTGATCAGGGTTTGATTAGAATATCATTAGCTGTTGGAATATGTTTAATGCACCAACACCATTCCTGTATATGTAAGTGTTCTATTGCTAGGTTTGTGTACTGTCTGTAAAGTCGGATAAAAATAAAAACACTCCCAGAGTCTCACACACAGAAAGGACCATGTGACTGCACCCAGGCTTCCTGTGTCTGTGTGTGGCGCCCCTATGGCTAGGCACCACCGGGAGGTATTACACTTAAAAAATGTATGTGGTATCTCTATAGTTGGGGATTTAGGGTTAACTTGTGGAGTCTCAATTCAACACAACACTAGGTGACCTTAGCGTAGAAGGACTGATAATTCAGTAGGTCCAAAAGGGGGTGGAGCCTAGGTTAGTGCAGGAAGACGTGAGTGACAGTTAGTTAGTGCTGGGAAGGCAGTCAGTGACGACGCGCCTGACAGCTCTGCGACATGAGGGATCCCATCTCCAGGAGGGGTCCCAGGACGGTAGGAGATGGACCAGAACTGGTTGGAGCCAGCTGGTTTAGTCTTGGGAGCACCGGCAACATGGAAGTCGAGGCGGTCAGCGGTTTATCCCTGTACGCAAACTGACGAGCTGCGGGCCCTCTGAAACCGGGTAGCCGTAGGCGCCACAAGAAGGTTCCTCGCCCCTCAGGCCCAAAATAGGTCCAAGATTACAGGAGTACCGGTCCGGATTCCGGTGGCGGGAGGATTTGCCAGATTGTCGCTCCTGTCCGTACTGGTAAAGGAAAAACCCTTGCTTCACCGTAGGAGACCAGGGGACTGGTGGGAGAGCACTTCAAGGGTGGTGAAAGATAGAGAAGGACACAATTAGACCCCGAAAGACTTAAGAAAGGAAGATCTGGAGACTCCATAGGGGTACCCTGAGCCGACAACTACTACCCGTTAAACCAGACTGTACCATGTTTCTCAATAACATCTGCCAGTACTAGTAAAGTGGAGTTGGAGTTGAACTGGTCTCTGTCTTTCTTCTCGCCGGTGCCTGGAGGGCCTCAGCATCATCATCATCTCACCGGAGGGGTAAGAACAACTATCCCCCTCATCCCCTCATCCTCCATCACTGCTGCCCTGAGGTAAAAGCTCCACCTATGGGGAGCTGGACCACCCTGAGCTGCACCCATTATCACCTCAGTGGCCGGCCTGCAGCACCGGTATCCAAATGACCGGAATCCACAGGTGGCGTCACATATCCTTTATCCCTGTAAATATTCCCCTCATCTAACAAATGACAGCCAGGGCACGGAACCGGGAACCCGACCACCCGTGATTCCCCAGTTAAATCCACAAAATCCAGGCCTGGTATCCGAGTACCACTTGCCCTGGGCTCATCATGTGCATGAGAGGAGAAGCAGCCTGCTGAAGCTGCACAGAGACACTTAAGATATGTATATTCCTGATTCCACAAAGCCTATCATATCTATACCTGTTTATTGCTAATTAAAGCTCTGTTCTGTTGTTAACACACTTTGAGAGTATTCTGAATGATCTGCTGCCAACAGGATATGGGCCCAGCGTGACACAGAACCACAGGAGTGACACAGAGCACAGAGTGACACAGAAGAATAATACAGCAACAGAACCCAAAGCAAAATCAGCACAGAGCAACAGAGATGTCAACAGCAGGGATCACTGCACGTTCTCAGTGCAAAGTCTCACCAATCAGAATTATCAATCCTGGACATTCAAGGTGAAGATGTTGCTCATAAGAGAAGGTACGTGGAAATACACCAAGTTCCAAATTATTATGCAAATGTTCTTTTTCTCTGATTTTCCTAAATGGTCAGTGCAAATGACAGTCAGTGTAATAAAAGTCATCACCCATTAGAGTATATATCAAATTTTATTGAAGAATCCTCCCAATGATAACAGTATAATCTTCAAAATTAAAAAAAACTCTAAATACACTGTTCCAAATTATTAGGCACAGTAGAGTTTCTAAACATTTGATGTGTTTGAAAGAATTGAAAATGCTCATTTGTTGAATTTGCAGCATTAGGAGGTCACATTCACTGAAATAAAAAGCTATTTAACTCCAAAACATCCTAACAGCCCAACTAACATGTTAACATAGGAACCCTTTTTTGATATCACCTTTACAATTCTTGCATCCATTGAACTTGTGAGTTTCTGGAGAGTTTCTTCTTGTATTTCTTTGCTTGATGTCAGAATAGCCTCCCAGAGCTGCTGTTTTAATGTGAACTGCCTCCCACCCTCATAGATCTTTTGCTTGATTATACTCCTAAGGTTCTCTATAGGGTTGATGTCAGGGGAAGATGGTGGCCACACCATTAGTTTATCTCCTTTTATGCCCATAGCAGCCAATGACACAGAGGTATTCTTTGCAGCATGAGATGGTGCATTGTCATGCATAAAGATGATTTTGCTCCTGAAGGCACGTTTTTCTCTTTGTACCATGGAAGAAAGTTCTCAGTCAGAAACTCTATATACTTTGCAAAGGTCATTTTCACACCTTCAGGAACCTAAATGGGCCTACCAGCTGTTTCCCAATGATTCCGGCCCAAAACATGACTCCTCCACCTCCTTGCTGATGTTACCGCCTTGTTGTGACATGGTGACCATCCACCAACCATCCACTACGCCAACCATCTGGACCATCCAGGGTTGCTCAGCACCCATAAGTAAACAAGACTGTTTGAAAATTAGTCTTCATGTATGTCTGGGCCCACTGCAACCGTTTCTGCTTGTGAGCACTGTATAGGGGTGGCCGAATAGTAGGTTTATGCACCACAGCAAGCCTTTGAAGGATCCTACATAGGGATGAGCGGGTACTGCAATAATCGGACTCGCTGTACTCACAATGAGTAGGTCCTGGTACTCGGTACTCCTTGCGAGTATAGCGAGTCCAATGGCAGTGAATGGGCCGGGCGAGTACTTTTGCAGTGTATCTATATATACACTGCAAAAGTGCACTAAAAGTGAATAAAAGTTGTTAAAAAATAAAAAAAATCATACTCACCTATCTGACGCCTGCAGCGGGACAGGCAAAGAAGACATCGGGTCAACGACAAGGACCAGCTAGCAGCGTTTTTGGGCTGCTGCATAAAAACGCATGTGTTTTTTAAAAAAACGCACACACATGCCTTAACGCATATGTGTTTTTGGACTTTGAAAAAAATATCCAAAATGTTCCCAAAAACAGATTTAAGGCAAAAACGGATTTGTATGTGTGAACCTGGCCATAGCCTCTTTCCACTGATGATGCCAGTTTGTAAAACATATTGAAAAGGCTAATAGCTGACTAATTTTTTATTTATCATATGCAATGATAGGCATTGGAAATTATTACAAAAGATAGGGATGAGCAAACCAGACTTTAAAGAGGAGCTGTCACCAAACCAGGCATGGTGATCTAATTACAGCACTGGATGCAGCATGTCTGCAGCATGCAGACAAGGGGTCCCGCAGCACTTGAGCAACCCTGTACCCCGAGATAATACACTTAGCAAACTTACATGCTACAGCCACTAAGGAGGTGGCTAGGGGCTGCAGCCAAGGGCAGATTCACTCCCCCTTCTCTCCCTGTCTGCAGCATTTAAACAGAGTTTTTTTTTCTCTCTCCCAGAAAGTCTGTTAGCCCCGCCCACTGAGGGCGGGGCTAAACGGGAGAGAAAAAAAGGCGGGGCTAAACGGGAGAGAAAAAAAACTCTGTTTAAATGTTGTAGACAGGGAGAGAATGATTGGCAGCGGTGGGCAGATTACACATGCAGGGGGTGTGAATCTGCCCTATGCTGCAGCCCCTAGCCACCTCCTTAGTGGTTGTAGCATGTAAGTTTTCTAAGTATATTATCTCGGGGTACAGAGGGGCTCAAGTGCTGGGTGACCCCTTGTCTGCATGCTGCAGACATGATGCATCCAGTGCTGTAATTAGATCACCATGCCTGGTTTGGTGACAGGTCCTCTTTAAAGTTCGATGCATGTACTGAACACAGACTTTACAAAAATTTTCCATGTTCGGGTTCAGAGATCAAGGGCTTTGCATATGGAAATCACTGGACAGAGCATTGCTGTGCTCAGTTATGTTTGGTGCTCGGTCCAGTGAGGGCTGCTTGCAGTGTTTGAATGGCTCCCACTGGGGGGAAAATCAGCGTTATCAGATGTGGTGTGTACCAAAAAAATAACAAAACCCTATCCTCCTCCCCCAGAAGGGGCTTGGTTATGGCTTTATGGCTGGCTGTTTGTGGGCAAAGATCCAAATTTCATAATCAGTGACTTTCAATAAAGATCAGGTCAAATTGAGTCCAGAACAGAATTTAAAAAAAAACTGTCTGAACCCCCAGAACCAGAACTGCCATTGCTCCTCTCATCTCTATAAGGATTCCTTAGCATAATTTTGGTTTTCAGCCACCAATTATTATCTGGTATATATACTTGGTTTATTGAGCTTTTCCTATTTATTGCATAATGTGTATCTGATATTGCACTGCAACTATTCCTGTATTAATATACATAATATCAGGAATAATTTAGGGTCTCTAGTTAGGGTACCTTTCTTTTGCCTATGGTAGTTTGTGATCAGAGTGAAATCAGTCTTCCTTCCCCAAGTACTTACTTGTGGACCTTATCTTCCCACCATATGCTCACCACAGCTAGCCTCTACATTGTGTCTGTTTTCATATGAACCTTCTGGCTGCTGCATGAAAACTCTTGCTACTGCATTTATCCATGGTAACAAAAATTGATGCGGGATGAATATAAATCATCTGTTGTAGTAGCTGTTGTATCCTCTCTCTGCCCAACACTTGTGGTTTATGGCAATCTCTCCTGGCACCATTTTCAGCAGGGCAGTACCTGGCTAGCATGACAGGAAAATTTGACCTTGAAAACATCATTATGGGTTATGTCAAGAACACATTTTTTAGAATCTTTGAGATGAGCATAATAAGATAGTTTTTTGTTGAATCACATTATGATATACAGAATCTATATTAAGAGTATGGACTTTTGCGTTCATGTTGAAAAGATTTATATGACAGTATATGTCTTACCCTGTATTCCATTGCAACCAAAAGGAGAATAAAAAGATGTAACCAATGTTGCACTTATATTGTATAAGTAAATGCAGATATGTCATCACATTGCATCAACCCATAAACACATTATTATGTTTAACCCAGTAATAGAGATGCATTTCTCTCTTTCCGTATACAAATAATACAATTCAGTCAATAACCTCAAAAAGCAAGTGGACATGGTACTATTCTGCCAAGCAATTGGCACCAACATAAGCACTGGCAAACAAACTGGTATATATGAAGCCTTTGCTGCAATAATCCTACTCATGACATGCAGTCATTGTGTAAATGGTTATGTTTTTACTAGGCAGTTGGCATCAGAATAGGCATTGCAATTAGACAACTGGCAGGTATTTGAAATCTCTTAAAAAAGGTAAAATGCAAATGTTCAACATCCTTGTGGAAAGCTATAATGTGCTCGTATAATACTGAAAAGAAAATGACTTAAAACAAAGGCGAAAATCTATTTATTTATCAATATCTATCATCAGGTCAGCTCACTTAAACTATAGATCTATAAGTCAGTGGCGTAACTTCAGGCCCAGGGTCCCTGATGTGAAGGCTCCAACAGGGCCCCCAATTATTGCAAATTTTTAATAGTATTAGTCTTTTTCTATAGGCCAAAGGGACTTTTGGGGCCCCCCTAGGCTGCAGGACCCGGGTGCGATCGCACCCCCTGCACCTGTGGTAGATACGCCGCTGCTAGAAGTTAATGTTGCTTGTCTTAAAGAGAGACACACTTTTCAGATGAACACTTAAATTATCCAGTATCTAGACTCCTCCATATTAATGGTGTCATAAGTAGAAACCAGCAAATCAAGCAAAATTTGAATTCACTATTTTTTTCCCAGCAAATTCAATTTGTGTAAAAGTTGTCCTCCACAAATGTAATGTCCATTATTTTGCCCCACAGCATAATGACTGTAATATATAAAAAATAATAATAGTTTACACCTAGGGATGAGCGAGTAGAATCGTTACTATTCGGTACTCGCCGAATAGTAACGATATTCGGGCTACTCGCTACTCCCCGAGTTTCTTGTGACTCCTCAGGAGTAGCGAGTAGTCCTTTTACTTTCGCAGTGTATTTATATATATACACTCCAAAAGTGCACTAAAAGTGAAGATAAGTTGTTAAAAAATAAAAAAATATCATACTCACCTATCTGACGCCTGCACCGGGACCGGCAAAGAAGACATCTGATCAACGACAAGGACCTGTGAGTCTGACAGCCAATCAGATGGCTGGTAGCCATCTGGCCAATCAGATGGCCAGACGTTACAAACCATGTGATCGCTACCAGCCACCTGATTTGCCAGATTGCCAGGTCATTGATGCATTTCAAGACCTGGCAATCTGTCCAATCAGAGGGCTGGTAGTGATCACATGGTTTGTGACATCTGGCCATCTGATTGGCCAGATCGCTACCAGCCATCTGATTGGCTGTCAGACTCACAGGTCCTTGTCGTTGATCGGATGTCTTCTTTGCCGGTCCTGGTGCAGGCGTCGGATAGGTGAGTATGATATTTTTTTATTTTTTAACAACTTTTATTCACATTAAGTGCACTTTCGCAGTGTATGTATAGATACACTGCGAAAGTACTCGCACCACCCATTCACTGCCATTGGACTATCTATACTCGCAACGAGTACCGATTATTTCAGTACTCGCTCATCTCTATTTACACCTAATCACTTATCTCTCCAGCCATCTCCTGACTACCATCTGTTAGGTCCACATTGTAACTTCGGACCAGCATTGGCAGCACTGAAATCCCTGGGTTTGCTAGACACAAGATTGTCCTGCGTATGGGATTTGAAAGGTTGTGTTGCACGCTGTGACATTATGGCCAGGCACTGTGCCGCTGCAAGCACAGAATTCTTACAGACCTAGAAAATCCAGAACGACTTGACCAAGTGTACGAAGCCATGAGGATTTCAGTATCCTGCCATTGGTGATCCAAAGATGTGATGAGGACCAGCCAGGTGGGGTCGAGAAGCAGAAAGTCTGAAAATGTGAGTGTAAGATTTTCTTAAATTCCTTAACAGTCTAATGTGTTTTTATGGTTCAGCAAAATTGCAACCAGCAGCCGCCTGTTGCCTTGTGGTTACCTTTGCGAACATAGTAGGCTGTCAATCAGGCTTTTTCAATCAAAGCTCATATTTATTTAACGCAAAAAAAGTCAAAACAAATTCAAAATCAATAATCCAGGAAACTTGGGCTTTAGTTGGTTACCTTTAATTCAAGTAACAACCCAGTTTTCAGCTATACTGATTAAGTCCAACACATTTTCTTAAAAATGCCCTTAGGTACACCATATTCCATAACCTAAACTTACATAGGCTTAAAGGCATACACTTGGACTGAAATGATTAAAAGATGACATTTTAAGCATAAATCAGGACTATGCCCTTCTAAAGAACAAAAGGAGCTTACAATGTGTTTACAAAGCAAGAAAACAGCCAAGCTATACAAACCAAAACAAAATAGATAAAATTTTGTCTGCCGCTCAATCTCCCACAGAACATTAAATCTTCATATCCTCATGTGCGCAGACTTAGACCTACTGTATGCGGCTAAAATGGCAAGGCTAGGTGTCAGTAAATAAGGCTGGATCACTTTGCCTATAGAAATAATGGTGGACAGAGAGGAAGGTTTGCTGACCAAGAGGAGAAATACAAACATACACTGTTCAACCCTCACCCGAAATGCGTGATCTAATTGCTTCCGCACAGAAGTTAATTACCAAAAAATCAGCATTTTGTCAAATGTGGATTTTTGTAAGATTATAGCAGAATTCAACTCTACACAATTTATTATTCCCATTTCCACTCTTGAGTCTTATAAGCAAATAAATCAACAAAAATCTTTTTATTTCCCCAGGGCATCCTTTCTGTAATCTTGTACCCAGAACTGAACCTTATTTTTAGGTGAGTCTGCACTGATGCTTCACAAAGTGGTAGCACTGCATCACCGCCTGATGGTAAATGACCATATCCTGCTGGCCTTAGATCACATTGATTGACACTGTATGTCTTTATTTAGTGTATGAGCTACATGTATACCCAGATACTTCTCTATAAGTAATTCTTCTAGTTTTTCTTGCAGAACATATTTTCCCCAAATATTGTTACTGCCCAGGTGCGTATCTTTACATTTCTCTATGTTAAACCTTATCTGTCATGTGGATTCTTAAACACGTACTATTTCCAAGACAACCTGTAGCTTATGAACATTTTCCATGGACTGCATTGAACTACATGGATAGGTGTCATCTGCAAAAATAGAAACAACACTATTAATCTTGCCTTCTATACAACTAATACATAGAGTCAATTATAGTGGCATGAGCATTGAACATTGGGGTACACCACTGATGTCACCAGACTGTTAAGAGTAGCTGTCATGCGCCACAGTTCTCTGAGATTGGTCTTTGAGCGAGTTTCTGATCTTTCACAAAACTTATTTTCTAGCATATAGACCTTAATTTACTCATTAGGTGCCTGTGTAGGCGAGTGTCAAACATCTTTGCAAAGTTCAAAAACACTAAATCAACAAGTAACCCTAATAAATCAGGTTAATTTGACTATTGCTGTCCTTAGTAGTAGGGTGCTAACTATCACATATAATATTATTTTTTATCACACACTCTGGCATATAATCCCCTAAAATACCCATTTTTTTCCTAGTAGGTATTAAATTTAAAGGTCTATAATAACCAGGAAAGATCTGGAGCCCTTTTTAAAAAGGCACCACATTACTATTGTGTTTGTTACTACAGTACTAGTTACCAAATGCTCTAAATATTATGTAGAGTGGTCCAGGAGTAACTGAGATGAGTGCCTTAGGAGCCTTTGGAATCAGTCCATCTGGGCTCACAGCCATGATTTTTTTCACTTCACTTAAACCATATCTTCATTTTACCAACTGAGCATATTAGATGACACATGAAGGGCACTGAGATTGTCAATAACAATGTCTCTTAGAAAACTCATCTGTATGGACCTTGTTTATTGGTATTTATATACTTAAAGAATTTCAAGGTATTTGTTTTGCTTTACTTGGTTATCAGACATACATTTTCTATGTTAAGTAATGTGATTACATTTTCTATTCAGTTCTTTTATATGATAGCGCTGACCCTACAGATTGATAAATTCTACTACCTTTTTGTCATTAATAGCTTTCCAAACTGTTGATGTAATGCGGATGGTGTTTAAGTCTTGTCATTTAGACTTGTTTCTAGAAAGTTCAGATGCATAGATCGATCCAGAGAGTATCGAGTTAGTGTCGATTTTTCCTGAACTCTATAGATTCAGGCAAATTCGAACAATCCCCAGTAAGATTGTCAGTTTGTAATTTTAGAAAACACCAAGCACCAATTTTACAAATGTTGCACCCTCAGTGAGAGGACTAATGCCCTATGGTATGGCAACAAATCAGATAACACTTGAAAATGAAAATCGAATGTGTGAATAAACCCTTACCCTCTATTTGGAATCCCTAATACACCATGATGATATGGCACTTTATACCAAACTTGATTTCTGTGTACTTCCATTGTCCATTGTTAACCATTTGGTGAACTCTATTGATCATACAATTGGGGGAGATACACCTGCTCAATTATTCATGTAACATTCAGGCATGTAATGAAAAATCCTTTGAACTATTGCCTAAGATTCCTGCGGGTTGCTGGGATGCAGGTTTTGCTCCGGACATCTACAGTGCCTACAAGTAGTCTTCAACCCCCTGCAGATTTAGGTGGTTAGATAAGATGCAAATAAGTTAGAGCCTTCAAACTGCAAATGAGAGTAGGATTTATTAACAGAAGCATAAATCTTACAAACCAAAAAGTTATGTTGCTCAGTTGAATTTTAATAAATTTAAACATAAAAGTGTGGGTCAATTTTTATTCAACCCCTAGGTTTAATAATTTGTGGAATAACCCTTGTTTGCAATTACAGCTAATAATCGTCTTTTATAAGACCTGATCAGGCCGGCACAGGTCTCTGGAGTTATCTTGGCCACTCCTCCATGCAGATCTTCTCCAAGTTATCTAGGTTCTTTGGGTGTCTCATGTGGACTTTAATCTTGAGCTCCTTCCACAAGTTTTCAATTGGGTTAAGGTCAGGAGACTGACTAGGCCACTCCATAACCTTGATTTTTTCCCTCTTGAACCAGGCCTTGGTTTTCTTGGCTGTGTGCTTTGGTCGTTGTCTTGTTGGAAGATGAAATTACGACCCATCTTAAGATCCTTGATGGAGGAGCGGAGGTTCTTGGCCAAAATCTCCAGGTAGGCCATGCTATCCATCTTCCCATGGATGCGGACCAGATGGCCAGGCCCATTGGCTGAGAAACAGCCGCACAGCATGATGCTGCCACCACCATGCTTGACTGTAGGGATGGTATTCTTGGGGTCGTATGCAGTGCCATCCAGTCTCCAAACGTCACGTGTGTGGTTGGCACCAAAGATCTCGATCTTGGTCTCATCAGACCATAGAACCTTGAACCAGTCCGTCTCAGAGTCCTCCAAGTGATCATGAGCAAACTGTAGACGAGCCTTGACATGACACTTTGAAAGTAAAGGTACCTTACGGGCTCGTCTGGAATGGAGACCATTGCGGTGGAGTTCGTTACTTATGGTATTGACTGAAACCAATGTCCCCACTGCCATGAGATCTTCCCGGAGCTCCTTCCTTGTTGTCCTTGGGTTAGCCTTGACTCTTCGGACAAGCCTGGCCTCGGCACGGGAAGAAACTTTCAAAGGCTGTCCAGGCCGTGGAAGGCTAACAGTAGTTCCATAAGCCTTCCACTTCCGGATGATGCTCCCAACAGTGGAGACAGGTAGGCCCAACTCTTTGGAAAGGGTTTTGTACCCCTTGCCAGCCTTGTGACCCTCCACGATCTTGTCTCTGATGGCCTTGGAATGCTCTTTTGTCTTTCCCATGTTGACCATGTAGGATTGCTGTTCACAAGTTTGGGGAGGGTCTTAAATAGTCAGAAAAGGCTGGCAAAAGAGATAATTAATCCACACATGTGAAGCTCATTGTTCTTTGTGCCTGAACTACTTCTTAATACTTTAGGGGGACCAAACAGAATTCTGGTGGTTTGAGGGGTTGAATAATAAATGACCCTCTGAATTAACTTTTAGCGCTTTAAAAAAAAAAAAAAAATTAAACAATCTTTTTGGCTGCAGTGCATTTCCCACTTCCAGGCTGATCTACAGTCCAAATGTCACAATGCCAAGTTAATTCCGCATGTGTCAACCAGCTAAATCTGCAGGGGGTTGAAGACTACTTGTAGGCACTGTATAAGAGGCTCAATGCGCCATAAGGAATTCAACTCTAATGAAGGAGCCCAAGTAGCTCCAAAACTAGTCTGTCCTTTTGCCCTCTGTGTGACATCACTGCTGAGCCTTGCATCCTGTGCCTCATCTGCTTGCTGGGAAATCCGATCAGCCAAGGCATCCCAAGTATAGTATTGCACGAGGATAATGCACCTGCACTTCAGTTGTAGTGGTATAGACCCACCCAGCCTGCAGGTACATTATTATATTATTATGTTCCTTACAGGTACTCCCTGTCTTTTCTATTCCCAATACTGACAACTCTGGAGCTCAATCTTGACAGGTTAACCTTCCCTGCATATGCACTAATGTTTTTCAGGTTGCAGGTGCTCATATCATGGGCATACGAGTCATCTTGTGGTCTTTTCTCATCCACACATTTTAACATTCTGATCTGGAGTGAGGTTAAGGGCCCTTTCACATCAGCGTTTATTTGAAATCGCGGCAGATACGGTGAAAAAAACGCATCTGCCGCGATTGCCGCATAACCGCTGCACTTGCGGCGCGGTTGCGGTAATCCCCATAGAAAGTATAGGGGGACTTGCGGCAGGTGCGGCAAGTGCGGTTTTGCACTTGCGGTCAGCCACGGTTTTTTTCGCGGCCGCACCTGCCGCAAGTGCAAAACCGCACTTGCCGCTCCTGCCGCAAGTCCCCCTATACTTTCTATGGGGATTACCGCAACCGCGCCGCAAGTGCAGCGGTTATGCGGCAATCGCGGCAGATGCGGTTTTTTCACCGCATCTGCCGCGATTTCAAATAAATGCTGATGTGAAAGGGCCCTAATATTAGCATACCTTGTATGCCTTGCCTTTCAAATAATTCTATGAATATAAATCAACACTATTAATACCTTAGTGGTGTGGTCCCTTATTATATCTGTCAACTGCTTGAACTAGGTTGGGAGGGGTAAATAATTAATACGCATAGACTATATATATATATATATATATATATATATATATATATATATTACATACAGTTAGGGCCAGAAATATTTGGACAGTGACACAAGTTTTGTTATTTTAGCTGTTTACAAAAACATGTTCAGAAATACAATTATATATATAATATGGGCTGAAAGTGCACACTCCCAGCTGCAATATGAGAGTTTCCACATCCAAATCGGAGAAAGGGTTTAGGAATCATAGCTCTGTAATGCATAGCCTCCTCTTTTTCAAGGGACCAAAAGTAATTGGACAATGGACTCTAAGGGCTGCAATTAACTCTGAAGGCGTCTCCCTCGTTAACCTGTAATCAATGAAGTAGTTAAAAGGTCAGGGGTGAATTCCAGGTGTGTGGTTTTGCATTTGGAAGCTGTTGCTGTGACCAGACAACATGCGGTCAAAGGAACTCTCAATTGAGGTGAAGCAGAACATCCTGAGGCTGAAAAAAAAAGAAAAAATCCATCAGAGAGATAGCAGACATGCTTGGAGTAGCAAAATCAACAGTTGGGTACATTCTGAGAAAAAAGGAATTGACTGGTGAGCTTGGGAACTCTAAAAGGCCTGGGCGTCCACGGATGACAACAGAGGTGGATGATCGCCGCATACTTTATTTGGTGAAGAAGAACCCGTTCACAACATCAACTGAAGTCCAGAACACTCTCAGTGAAGTAGGTGTATCTGTCTCTAAGTCAACAGTAAAGAGAAGACTCCATGACAAAAATACAAAGGGTTCACATCTAGATGCAAACCATTCATCAATTCCAAAAATAGACAGGCCAGAGTTAAATTTGCTGAAAAACACCTCAAGAAGCCAGCTCAGTTCTGGAAAAGTATTCTATGGACAGATGAGACAAAGATCAACCTATACCAGAATGATGGGAAGAAAAAAGTTTGGAGAAGAAAGGGAACGGCACATGATCCAAGGCACACCACATCCTCTGTAAAACATGGTGGAGGCAACGTGATGGCATGGGCATGCATGGCTTTCAATGGCACTGGGTCACTTGTGTTTATTGATGACATAACAGCAGACAAGAGTAGCCTGATGAATTCTGAAGTGTACTGGGATATACTTTCAGCCCAGATTCAGCCAAATGCTGCAAAGTTGATTGGACGGCGCTTCATAGTACAGATGGACAATGACCCCAAGCATACAGCCAAAGCTACCCAGGAGTTCATGAGTGCAAAAAAGTGGAACATTCTGCAATGGCCAAGTCAATCACCAGATCTTAACCCAATTGAGCATGCATTTCACTTGCTGAAATCCAGACTTAAGACGGAAAGACCCACAAACAAACAAGACCTGAAGGCTGCGGCTGTAAAGGCCTGGCAAAGCATTAAGAAGGAGGAAACCCAGCGTTTGGTGATGTCCATGGGTTCCAGACTTAAGGCAGTGATTGCCTCCAAAGGATTCGCAACAAAATATTGAAAATAAAAATATTTTGTTTGGGTTATGTGTATTTGTCCAATTACTTTTGACCTCCTAAAATGTGGAGTGTTTGTAAAGAAATGTGTACAATTCCTACATTTTCTATCAGATATTTTTGTTCAACCCTTCAAATTAAACGTTACAATCTGCACTTGAATTCTGTTGTAGAGGTTTCATTTCAAATCCAATGTGGTGGCATGCAGAGCCCAACTCGCGAAAATTGTGTCACTGTCCAAATATTTCTGGCCCTAACTGTATATATATATATATATATATATATATATATATATATATATATGTATATATTTATATATATATATATATATATATATATATATATGTATATATTTATGTATATATATTACCAAGATGGCCATATTATTAAAGTTTAGAACTTCAGAAATAGGAGCCAACTATGGCTAACAAGTTAACTGTTTGTCAGTGTATTTAATTTTGTAAACTTATTTTGACTCCTTTGGTGTTTGTTATTTAATCTAGTTTTAATTTGTGTCAAGGCATAGAAGTGCATAGTAGCATAATTTATTATCCTGTTATAATTTCATGTGATATAATAAACAGGGAAGGTATTTTTTTTTTTTTGCTACATTGCAACACCCCACAGCATTTGGGATCTTTCATGTTAGGTCTTATCATTAGACCTTACACAGGTGGCTCATATGCAATTTATTGCTTAACCATGTTTATAAATCCTGGTAAAACACTGGAGTAAAATTTGTGCAAGAACACATTTCTGCCATGTTGGCCATGATTGCTAGGCGATATGTCATTAAAGCTGCGGTTCCCGCTGAGTAGTGCAAGTCTTGTTAAGAGAAAACTTAGGACTACTAAGACTTGTGTCCTTTCTGTTGTTTTGTGATGGCAGTCTATTACTTACTTTAAATTAATTTTCTCTTGGAGCCATTGCAGGGGATCCTTTCTATTTAAACCCCAGTAGTCAATCCTTGGTTGCCAATTATAGCTTTGCTTCTGGTTGAATGTTCATCAGTATTATTAATCTCATCTTATTAACCACAGCCTGAATTCTTGACCAACCTCTTGCCTTGCATTTCTGCCTCTGTTTTGGACTTTCTGGTTTTTACGCAGCTTTCCTGTTTTCCCCCTTCCAGCCAGCGATCATTAGCAATCAAGCACTATTACCTGTGACAGGGTTACATTGGGACAAAAATTTGCAACATGGATAACACATGTAAACACAGCCTATCAATCAATTAAAAATGTGATGTAGCTGCTACAAGACTGTGATATTTTGCCTAATGCATAAGCTATGTATACGAGGGGGCTGGAAACTAAATACTTGCGTGGGTTTAGGAAAAACTATCTGTTACCAGAACAAAAATGGACAGATTTTACTCCCATATTATTCCCAGCATTTTTTTCTTTTTTTTTTTTTTTAAATTCACCATGTGGTTCAGAGATATGATCCTTCTTATTTAGTAATAATATCTATGGTTTTTATCAAGCGAATATTGCTCACAATATTTTCATGTGGGGCATCTCTCTGCTTTGCATTACTCAGTACTACCTTGTGAGCAAGACCTGGTAAAGACCATGAAAATTATTACTAAATAAGATAGTTCTTATCTTTAGAAGAATATGAAAGATTTAAAAATATATAAGTAAATATAACAAACAAAAAATATTTTTGTCATAATAACAGTAGGAAGAAAATAAAAGAAAAAACGTCCCATTTTTGGCCAAATGACAGGCTCAATTTAAAGGAATCTGTTAACAGGTTTTTGCTATTTAATACAAGAGCAGCAAAACATAAGTGCTGAGACAATGATTCCAGCAATATGTCTATCACAAGAATCAGTCAACAATGACATTTCATATGTTTTTTATTTCTAATTAAAACAGTGTACTAATTTTAACAGCCTAGAGCGAAATGGAATTCAGCAGCCTCAGTGCCTAAAGGAATAAAATGTTCCCCTAAGACAGAAGCGGGGAACTATTTTTCTGCTGAGGGCCATTTGGAAATTTCTGCAATCCTTTGGGGGCCGTACAAAATTATCAATTTGAAAATTACCCACTATATTTGGTTAAACAATCCACTCACCCCTACTCTGGTGGCTGGAGCTGCTTCTCTTTGGCAGTGGTGACATTGGTCATGTTGCTTCTCAACTGCTTTTCCAGATTTGTTTTGTTTTTTTTGTGAGCATATTAAACAAATGTGCCTTATACCTGCCTGCCGATTCTCATCCTCATATCTCATATCTATAAACAGATTTCTCAGTGTGAGATGTCACATTGTTTGCTGATATCATGATAATGAGGCAAAGGTTTAAATAAACATAAAAAAAGAGAGTTTTGTTCCATTTTTGAATTAAAAAAATATATTTCTTTCCACATCTGACCAAACAGCCTCTTTAAAAATGTATTAGAGCTTTGAACCTAAAGGGTGAATAGCCTTAAATTGGATTCACACCTTGAGAAAAGCAAAGGACTTACATTGAAAATACCTAGCTGCCGCATTAAAAAAAAACAATTGTGATCCTTTTCTCAGGTACATAAAAAGGAAAGGATTCCGAAACTATTTTCTGTAGGTGGATCAAAGAAGTCATTGATATTCTTTGTACCTTAGAAAACAAAGGCCATTTTAAGTTATTTTATTTTCATTCTCCTAGACCACAGATTGTGCTAATGCTAAAAATAAAAGAAAAACAGAAAGGTATTCTTATTTTTAGCATCTTTAAGCTTCCATTGGTCCCATTCAGCGTACAAGGGGTCAGATAGTTTCATGAGTGCACAAGGATAGAAGCTATAATGAACACTAGCATGGACCTAGTTTAGTTGTTTTATGGCTTCTCATAGGCTATGATATTCTTAGTTGTACTCACATTTTTCTGATCGTATCATATGTTGTATAATTTTATGTAAACTAGAGGAATCATTTAAAAAGCAGAAATGGCTTGAAGTTAGAACTTTGCTCCTAATTACAAAATTCATCTTTGCAAGAAGGATTTCATGAAAAAAATGATTTTTTAGGTTATAAGAGCCAATTTATGACTAGAAATAAATTGCTTAGGGATACAATTTAAATATTGTAGGAATGCGGAGTGTATTATATTTATATGCTTGGGAAACTATTGAACACAGTTTGTATTGATAATTTAAATGTAGAGGGAGTACAATTGTTTTATAAATTATTGTACAACTTTTAATTAAGTTTAACTTTTTCCTGCAGAATGATATTTTCCTTTACGTGCTTCTTCTGAAGTATTTGTGTAGTGTTATTTTACATATCATAAAATAAGTACTAAATACAGGGGTTGAGTGATGACTGTCAATATAAATACATTTATTTTTTATACATATATATACAGCCATAGAGCCCAGTGTTGCCCAGGCATAGTGCCTATTTTTAGTCATAACAAAATGGAACAGCATGATTATTGAAAAGAGTGGTGCTATGAAGGGGTAAGGATACGTGGGCATGGAGCTATACACACAGAGACATAGGCCATGTTCACACACATGCGTTTTTTTGCCCATCCCTGCGTTTTTGGGGTGTTAAAAAAAACGCAGGTGCGTTAACGCAGGTTACATGTGAATGTACATGCGTATTTCAGGACCACTTGTGTTTTTTTCCCATACCCCAAAAAACGCTTGGTTGCTGGAAAAAAACGCAGGTGTGTTTCCCCACAGCGTTTTTGGAAAGGGGTCATCAAAAATACATTTTTTTTTTCAATAGCACCATCCCCCCTATATAATAAAGAAAATACCCAAAAAATGTTTATGATAGCATCTCCCCCCTTCCCCCCCCTTGGTCAGCAGGAAAACGGAAAAAAAATTCCTTCAGCTAAAACACAATTTTTTATGCCATGCGTTTTTTGTTATTTGGGTGTTTGGTGAAAAAATGACTAAGTGCAAAAACGTTTTGAAAGCTTTCACACACACAAGGCACATTTTTTGGCACTCTTAAAAAAATGCAAGTGCTTTTAGGAGTGCTAAAAAAACACAAATTGTGTGTGAACATAGCCATATATGCATGCATCCAGCCCTATGCCTGGTCAATGCCGAGCTCTACAACTAATGTATACATTTATAAGAGTAGAAAGTCAGGCTGCTCTCAAAAAGTTGGGTTGCAAAAATGGACTTTTATTGCACCCAAACTGGCACGTTTCGGTGTGCGTGACACATTTGTTGTACCTGACATGGGTGTCATGCACGGGTCATTCCATGTCAAGTGAACCAATGATTATTACCTCTATATTTTTAATTCTTTTGAGATTTTGTTATTTGATAATAGCATGTCAGACAATGCAAAATGTGAAGAGAAAAATTTTTTAAAAAATTTATTTTTTTTTTAAATGATTTTCAAAGTTTGGAAAAAGTGCGAATTTTGCTGTTGCCTGCCTTTACGTTTCTCCTCATAACTAAGGCTAGGAATAAGATAGAGAGACAAAATAAACACCATTCTACTCAGAACTATACAGGCTTTCACCAGATATGTCACAAGAGGATCTTTGTTTATATTTTACCCTTGTGATCGCAAGCGCAAAACTTTAAAACGCATTTCCGAAAAATCGGCGCGCTTTAAATATTTCAAAAACTGCCCATGTGTCTGCTTTGCTCTTAGCCACATCTGTACCAAATTTCAAGTTGGGATCACGATGGGATCATATTTTAATATATTTTACTATTAATAGCGTCAATGGGTCATTCCATATCAAGTGATCTAAATATGAATATTTTTTTTTACCTGACGTCTTTAGATTTTTTTTATTTTTTTTCCTTTATGAAGTACTACTTTAGTTAATTACAAATTAAAAGTTTAGAATTTTTTTTCTTCATCAGTTAATTTTTTACTGATTTTTAAAGTTTAAAAAAAGTGTGAATTTTGGCCTGGTATGACTTTACATTTTTTTTATCCTGAGCTAGAAATAAGATAGAGAAACAAAATAAACACCATTCTACTCAGAACTGTCCAGGCTTTCACCAGATATGTCACAAGAGTATATTTGTTAATTTTTATTTTTTACCCATGCGAACGCAAATGCATTTTGAAACGCATTTCCGAAAAAACGTTTTAATAAATTTTTTCCAAAACTGCCCATGTGTCTTTTATGCTCTTAGCCACATCTGTACCAAATTTCAAGTTGGGATCGTGATAGGATCATATTTTAAAATATTTAACTATTATAGTGTCAATTCAAAAATCTTGAATTCAGATCTGTTCAACCTGCGGTCTAAAAGCGTGGGGTCTATATTTATCAAATCCATTATTTTTAGACATTACTGTATTATTTTGATATGTTACAGCTTAGAAGCAGGAGAGGACATATAGGAAGAAGCTTTGTTAGGGCTCAACCTGAGAAAGCACAGGGATAGACAGTGAATGAAGAGCAGATGATAGGCCAGCAGCTCTGTCAATCATGTTAAGTGTCTACCCACTGCATTCAGGAAGTAAGACAGCCCATTCAGACCTTTCATGTCCTGACATGTCTGGACATCTTCACTCCTGAACAAACAATAGGCTGTACAAAGCCATCAAGGCTGTGTACTAAAATATGGGTGAGTAAATATATTAATAGTTTACTGCTTTTATTATTAAGGGCCAATATACACAGTGCTATTCTTAGGGATCATCATTCAGAAAAACAGCCCCATTGATTTCTATGGAGTTCACCACATGCAGTGTTTTTGGAAACACTCAAGTGTGAGTAAATCACTGCTTGAACTACTTTTTAATCGCTGCAATAAACGCAGCATTTATCATTTATATAAAAAAAGCTGCCATTTTTTTCACTAGCGATTAAAAAAACTAACGCATATGTGGTAAAAACTTGGTAGAAAAACAAGCTGCCAAAACTGCAGACAGAAAAAACTGTGCGCGCTAGCCCTAAAACTCACTTTATAGTAATACAGTTCTATCTCAAGTGTACTGTAAATCTTTATTTTTATTACCTATCTTCCTTACTTAATATTAACTGTATTTTTCCCACACAGCAATGGCTGCTACTTCTCAAGAAACAGCATTTTATCATAGACACTGTTGCAATCCTTTTGAAAAAATATGAATATGATTGGCGCTGGTGGCTGGCTACTGGACTCTCCAAAGATTGTGAAAATGAAGAAGTAGATTTGACTTTATTGCATCCTTCTGGTCCAACGCCATCCTTTGTGTATCCAAGAAAGCCAGACATTTTAAAAGTGCACAAAAATCAGATATTAACTCAGGCGGAGCCTAACACCGTGACAGGCCGGACATACTCTTTGACACACAAGGAAATGGCGATTGCTAGTAAGCGTTTATGGACAAGATTACATTTCACCCACTAAAAGGGACAAATTGATAAAATGCCACTTTAAAAACATACTATTAATTGTTTAATTAGTTCATAATTTATAGAACGATGATTTAACTACTGTACTAAACACTTCATAAATTACATGTTTAGTGATAGAATAGAAAACAAATTTATATGTATAAATAGGGGTTAACATTTTTGGTTCTTTTAATCTTCTTTAATCAAACTTGAGGATATGATCACCTTTCTTCTTTTGGTTTGTTCAATACATTCAAGTTGAAAATGCTGAGCGTTGTGTTCTGATGATTAAGATATATTTATCCTGGCACTTATGGGATTTGTTTTTTGTGTTTCTTTTTTGTTGCATATAAATGTTTTATTCAATAAGTTGTGATAACTCATACAACCATAAAATAAAAAATATATAAATTTGACAGGTCCCAAGTTGAATCTCTGCACAAATATAACCAAGAACACAATCAGTCATTTTTTCACAATTGCCCGTCAATAGTTTGAATTTGATATAAAGAAACATAGTCTTGTAACATATCAAATGAAAGCTGTTACCGTTCTGAGTAAAATGATGCCTCTCCCACTTCATTATCTTATTTCTAGCCCAAGATAAAAAAATGTAAAGTCATACCAGGCCAAAATTCACCCTTTTTTTAAACTTTAAAAATCTGTAAAAAATTAACTGATGAAGAAAAAAATTCTAAACTTTTAATTTGTAATTAACTAAAGTTGTACTTCATAAAGAAAAAGAATAAAAAAAATCTAAAGACGTCAGGTAAAAAAAAATATTCATATTTAGATCACTTGATATAGAATGACCCATTGACGCTATTAATATTAAAATATTTTAAAATATGATCCCATCGCGATCCCAACTTGAAATTTGGTACAGATGTGGCTAAGAGCATAGCAGACACATGGGCAGTTTTTGAAATATTTAAAGCGCGCCGATTTTTCGGAAATGCGTTTTAAAGTTTTGCGCTTGCAATCACATGGGTAAAATATTAACTAAGATCCTCTTATGACATATCTGGTGAAAGCCTGCACAGTTCTGAGTAGATTGGTGTTTATTTTGTTTCTCTATCTTATTTCTAGCCCGAGATATGATAGAAAATGTAAAGCCATACCAGGCCAAAATTCGCACTTTTTTAAAACTTTAAAAATCTGTAAAAAATTAACTGATAAAGAAAAAAATTCAAAACTTTTTTTTTTGTAATTAACTAAAGTTGTTCTTCATATAGAAAAAAATTTTTAAAAATCTGAGGACGTCAGGGAAAAAAAATATTCATTTTTGGATCACTTGACATGGAATGACCCGCACACCGAAACATCATGGAACTTTGGGCTCATTTAAGTCCATTTCTGCACCCCAGCGTTTTAAATGCTGCTTGACTTTCTACTCTTACTATTGACCTGCAGCTGGACACTGTGGATTGAGGATTTATAGCACCAATCTGATGAGCATAACTTTGTGCAGTTCTGCTTCTCTATTTTATATATATATATATATATATCTAAAAAAGAAAAAAAACTGCACAGCACTCACAGACTAAATGTGAACTGGTGCCAGCAGGGACGCTGGGTCAAATAACTAGAAAAAGTTCTCTGCAGCACTCGGCTACTACCAATGACGTACAAATGCTAACAAGCTATATGTATATGAGAAAAAAGTTTAAAAACTTAAGTTTTTTCCAAAACACTCAAAAATCTTACTTTTTTATTTCTGAAGTTCTTAGTACATACATTGGCCAATGTCTGTTTGCTCATCGACTGCGACAAAGTGACTTCAGGTCCGATGAGTCCTACGCTGATATCCCTATCCTCCTTGTCCACCCCCCCACTTCTCAGTGGGCAGACTCCATCTCGACCCTAGATCACCAGCAGGCAATGAGGGTGCTAATTGCAGCAAGGTGCCAGCAACTCCACTTTACTAGTTATTTGACCCAGCGTCCTTGCTGGCACCAGTTCACATTTAGTCTGTGAGTGCTGTGCAGTTTTTTTTTTATTTTTGGTATCTTATGGAGTTGCTGGCTCCTTGCTTGGGGGGGTGGACAAGGAGGATAGGGATATCAGCATAGGACTCATCGGACCTGAAGTCACTTTGTTGCAGTCGATGAGCAAACAGACATTGGCCAATGTATGTACTAAGAACTTCAGAAATAAAAAAATAAGATTTTTGAGTGTTTTGGAAAAAACGTAAGTTTTTAAACTTTTTTCTCATATACATATACGGTAGCTTGTTAGCATTTGTACGTCATTGGTAGTAGCTGAGTGCTGCAGAGAACTTTTTCTAGTTATTTGACCCAGCGTCCCTGCTGGCACCAGTTCACATTTAGTCTGTGAGTGCTGTGCAGTTTTTTTTTTTTCTTTTTTGTATCTTATGGAGTTGCTGGCTCCTTGCTGCAATTAGCATCCTCATAGCCTGCAGGTGATCTAGGGTCGAGATGGAGTCTGCCCACTGAGAAGTGGGGGGGTGGACAAGGAGGATAGGGATATCAGCGTAGGACTCATCGGACCTGAAGTCACTTTGTCGCAGTCGATGAGCAAACAGACATTGGCCA
Organism: Allobates femoralis; assembly: GCA_033576535.1. Lineage (NCBI taxonomy): Eukaryota > Metazoa > Chordata > Amphibia > Anura > Aromobatidae > Allobates > Allobates femoralis. Next base: position 177,094,878 of record JARQOC010000005.1, read on the forward strand.
ATGTATGTACTAAGAACTTCAGAAATAAAAAAGTAAGATTTTTGAGTGTTTTGGAAAAAACGTAAGTTTTTAAACTTTTTTCTCATACACATATAGCTTGTTAGCATTTGTACGTCATTGGTATTAGCTGAGTGCTGCAGAGAACTTTTTCTAGTTATATATATATATATATATATATATATATATATATACAGTACAGACCAAAAGTTTGGACACACCTTCTCATTCAAAGAGTTTTCTTTATTTTCATGACTATAAAAATTGTAGATTCACACTGAAGGCATCAAAACTATGGATTAACACATGTGGAATTATATACTTAACACAAAAGTGTGAAACAACTGAAATTATGTCATACTCTATGTTCTTCAAAGTAGCCACCTTTTGCTTTGATTACTGCTTTGCACACTTTTGGCATTGTCTTGATGAGCTTCAAGAGGTAGTCACCAGAAATGGTCTTCCAACAGTCTTGATGGAGTTCCCAAAGATGCTTAGCACTTGTTAGCCCTTTTGCCTTCACTCTGCGGTCCAGCTCACGCCAAACCATCTTGATAGGGTTCAGGTCTGGTGACTGTGGAGGCCAGGTCATCTGGCATAGCACCCCATCACTCTCCTTCTTGGTCACTTAGTCAAATAGCCCTTACACAGCCTGGAGGTGTTCAATGAACATTCGACGAACATTCGACAAACACACACCCAATTTGACGAATCGAATCGAATTTGAACACCAGGGTGGTAGCTCATCTCTAATTGTTATAGACTAGGCACACTTACACATATCTAGACATGCCTGGATGTTGCCTGCAGAGCCTATAAAATGTGTTTGCAAAAATTCAACAAGTTATTTCAAATCTCATAAGCTATAATCTACTTCAGCATGATCTGTTATACAGTGGTGGGAATAAATGTTTTCCCCAGTTCTGATTTCTTATTCTTTTGCACTTTTGTCACACTTAAATGTTTCAGATCACCAAATGTAAAGTTTAGGTAAAGATAAGACAAGTAAGCACAAAATACAATTTATAAATTAACGTGATTCAAAAAATCCGGCAAGAGGACAGTGTTGAGGGACCTGCGCTGCGCTGTGTATGCCAAAAAGGGTCAAACGATGTTTATCACTAAAGCTTTATTTCCGACGCGTTTCGGAGTTAGTCCCAACTCCTTCTTCAGGGAAAAGTGAGCTAGTAGTGACACTAAGTGGATCACTGTGCCTGGGCTTTCAGATCGCTTTCTGCAGCTCGATCCCCATGCAGGGGGATTTGGCTGCAGAATAGCGATCTGGCAGCCCAAGCACTGTGATCCACTTGAATGGAAAATCAGCTCAAATTGTTAGCGGACACCATATCGCATTTGGAGAGCCCCTGTGTGCCTAAGCATTGGAGCTCCCCCACAAGTGACCCCATATTGGAAACTAGACCATCCAGGTAACTTATCTAGATGGATAGTGAGCACTTTGAACCCCAAGGTGCTTCACAAATTAATCCTTAAAAATGAAGAAAGAAAGTTTTTGTGGGAAAAGAAACACTATTTCATTTTTATGGATCAATTTGTGAAGTGCCTGGGGGTTCAAAGTGCTCACTATGCATCTAGATCGGCTCCTTGGGGGGTCTAGTTTCCAAAATGTGGTCACTTGTGGGGGAGCTCCAATGTTTAGTCTAGGCACACAGGGACTCACCAAACGCGACATGGTGTCCCCTAACAATTTGAATAGAAAATTAGCCCGCCCACAAGACAAAGCCTTTACATACTACTCCCACCCCCACAATAATTATCATCGCCTAGACTATTTATTTGTATCAAGGACACTTCTCCCTAATATTTCCGATGTTGACATCCCCCGGCCCTATACTCGGACCACGACATGGTAACAATGAAACTAGAGGTTGGAAACCCTCTCCCTACAACTATGACTTGGAGATTGAATGAATCCCTTTTTAACCTAGATGACATTAAACGAAAAATCAGAACAGCCATTACAGATTACTTCATTGTAAACGACACCCCAGATGTAGACCCGACAATAGTTTGGGAAGCTCATAAAGCTACGATCAGGAGAGTAATAATATCAGCTGCATCGTACCTTAACAAACAGCGAAGAGCTGAAGTGTAAACTATTTATAGAGAGATAGTCAAACTAGAATCTCAACACCAAAAAACATCAATGACAAAAACCCTCACCAGGCTGACTGAGCACAGACAATGGCTAAAAGATATTCTCAACAAACAAGCTGCAAAATATTACTCCTCTTTAGGAACCGACTTATGGTTCAAGGGGACCAAGAGTCTAAGCTCATGGTATCACTAATAAAACGCAGGCAATCTCGTACGTTTATCCATAAAATTGTGCTAGACACAGACCAAACAACGCAAAATTACAACCAAATAACTAATGCCTTTCTAGCATTCTATAAAAACTTATATCAGCTGAAGACTCATGAACCGGGGTGAGAGACAACAGAGAGGAAAAAAGAGATGGAGGCTTTTTTAGCGTCTTTATCACTACAGCACTTGTCTGATGCTCAACGAGCATGGTTGACTAGGCCCTTCGATCACCTAGAACTCCAGTCCATCCTGTCGAAGAGCCCTAAAGAGAAATCACCAGGTCCAGATGGCTTTACAACCTTTTACTATAAAACGTTTCTTACAGAACTCAACCCACATTTATTGAAAATGTGTAATGCAGTTCTTTGTGGTAGCTCCCTCCCTCCCCAGGCACTAGAGGCACATATCTCTCTCATTCACAAGGAAGGTAAAGACCCAGCTCTATGTGGCAATTACAGGCCCATTTTCCTGCTTAATGTCGATTTAAAAATATTTGCTAGCTTAGTAGCAGGCCGTCTGACGGATCTGATACCACACCTTGTCACTCCAGAACAGACGGGATTTGTGAAGGGGAGAGAGGGGAGAGACAACGCCAGCAGAATTCTACAACTAATTCAATATGCAAAGGCATATAGTAAGCTATTGGTCCTCATAAGCATAGACGCAAAAAAAGCCTTCGACAGGGTGGACTGGACATTTCTTAAGAGTACCCTGACAACCTTTGCATACCTCCCACGATCATAGAAGCTATCTTTAAAATGTACTCTGCGCCCTCGGCTAGATTGAGGATTAACAATGTGCTCTCAGACCCATTCGAGATTAGAAATGGCACGAGGCAGGGGTGCCCTCTGTCACCACTCTTGTTTGTTCTAGCTATGGAGCCATTAATAAGAAATATACAGCAGAGTGACGAAATCCAAGGCATTCAAATACAAAAGATACATCACAAGTCAGCAGCATTTGCAGATGACCTGTTGGTGATCCTGTCTGAGCCTGATAGAGGCATCCCTGCCTTGATGAAGATACTAGGACATTATGGTCAATTGTCAAACTACAAAATTAATCTCTCAAAGTTGGAGGCGCTGAGTATAAATATGACCGAAACCTCTATAGCCACCTATAAAGCAAAATACCCATTTAAATGGCCCACTAGATACATTACCTACCTAGGTATAAAAATTAGCCAAACCACTAAAGATTTATTAGATTTCAATGTCTTGCCAACATTGGAGAGAGCAATTGAGACAGTCAAATTATGGAGAGCCCCATTTCTCTCATGGATTGGGCAAAAAAACCTCCTTAAAAGCTTGATATTACCGAAGTTTCTGTACCTCTTTCAGATGCTGCCAATACATATTCCAACCCGTATCCTAAATAAAATACACTCCTTTCTAAACTACATATGGAAAAATAGATGCCCTAGGATAAACTACAAAACACTCACTCTGCCGAGGGACCGAGGAGGCATGGGTGCACCCGATATACACAAATATTATAAAGCAGCCATGCTGACTAGAGTGATAGAATGGGTACGTAAACCCCCTCAGAAACTGTGGATTTCAATTGAAGATCAGATTGCCCCAGTGCCTCTACGCCCCTTGGCTCTGACAATGGATTTATATGACAAACTTCCCACATTTGCATACGTCTTAACGAAAGCAGTTGTCAATGTCTGGAATAAAGAATATACTACCTTACTCCCTCCTTTGTCACCTATACTAACTCTACAGGACATTGTAGGCCCTCTACCAATAAACACTACCCCTACTGATGACAATAGCCTTGTCCCTACAAGGCCACCGATCGTGTCTCTGGACCAGCTGATACTAGATGGAGCACTCCTCTCCTACGCAGAAATACAAAAATCCGAAACCATACCCAACATTTCGATTCTTCGGTATATTAAATTGAGGACATATGTACAGAAACATATAAGACAAATATCCCTGACTAGATCTTTAACCCTTTTTGAGAACTTATGTGCGCAAGCTCAGGAACCCCATGGACTACTACCCTCCTATATAAACTCTTGATGGGAGACAATATACACATCAAGAGAGCCTTTATAAGTTGATGGGAAAATGATTTACAGGTCAAATTCACAGAAACCCAAATAAAACAAATATACAGCAGATCCCACGGCCCCTCTCCCTGCGTAAAAATGCAAGAGAATTCATATAAGGTAGTGACCCGTTGGTACCGCACCCCTGCACTAATACATAGATGGCGTCGCAATGTGACAGATAGATTCTGGAGATGTGGTCTACATGAAGGATCTCATTTACACATTTGGTGGCAATGCCCCCTGATCCAATGCTTTTGGAAATTGATTAAGGAAATAATAGAAGAGGTCACTCAAAAAGAAGCCATCTTAACCCCATCTATAGCACTACTCAACCTCCCTTTATAGCTTAAAAAGATAATACCTTCCAAACTAGCATCTAATATAATTGCAGCAAGTAGACTACTTCTGGCGGCCCGCTGGAATACTACCCAAATCCCCACAAAATCCCAAATCATCCGTGAAATAGACTCTATATACCACACAGCTGAGATAGCTGCCTTGTCTTTTCGTTTTTATTCTACTTTTGAGTGCATATGGACACAAAGCAGTATTCTAGATCTAGACCAGAATTCCTAAAGATTTTCTTGAATATGTAAAACTATACCACATACACGAGACGTGAACTACATAATAATGATACAACAGGTACAAAACCGATCATATTATGCTATCTTAAATGAAAAAGACGTCCACACAGAGTAATATATACAACCATATACACAACCATCTCTACATTAAAATTTCGTTAGATACCTTTATACCCCCTCTCTGATCCCTCTACCTCCATACACCGCTCCCCTCACCTCCATGAATGGTCAATTTAGACCAAAATTTTTTTGTAGACCCTTGTTTGTTTGTCAATCCACCTTAGATTAACTCTACATATGATATATGTAATAACCTTTTGAAACATGTTTGTAAAGCATTCAATTCTACAAAAATGACTTGTTATCACAATTTTTCTGATGTTTAATAAAAAGAACATTAAAAGAAAGAAAGAATAGAAAATTAGCTCAAATTGTTAGCGAACACCATGTCACATTTGGAGAGCCCCTGTGTGCCTAAACATTAGCGCTCCCCCACAAGTGACCCCATTTTGGAAACTAGACCCCCCATGGAACTTATCTAGATGGGTGAGAGCACTTTGAACCCCCAGATATTTCACAAATTCATCCGTAAAAAAGAAAATGTACTTTTTTTCACAAAAATATTCTTTTAGCCTAAATTTTTTGATTTTCACATGGGCAACAGGATACAATGCATCCTAAAATCTGTTGGACAATTTCTCCTAAGTACATCGATACCTCATATGTGGTCATAAACCACTGTTTGGGTGCCATTTCACTTTTTGAATGGAAAATTAGCTCCAAAAGTCAAATGGCTCTCCTTCCCTTCTGAGCCCTGCCATGCGTCCAAACAGTGGTTTATGACCACATATGAGGTATCTATGTACTCAGGAGAAATTACCCAACAAATTTTAGGATCCATTGTATCCTGTTGCCCATGTGAAAATTAAAGAATTGAGGCTAAAAGAACATTTTTGTTACAAAAATTAAAATGTCCATTTTTTCCTTCCACATTGCTTTAGTTCCTGTGAAGCATCTGAAGGGTTAATCATTTTCTTGAATTTAGTTTTGAGTAGCTTGAGGGGTGCAGTTTTTGGAATGGTGTCACTTTTGGGTGTTTTCTGTCATGTACACCCCTCAAAGTGACTTCAAATGTGATGTGGCCACAAAAAAAATGGTTTTGTAAATTTTGCTGGAAAAATGAGAAATTGCTCATGAACTTTGAACCCTTATAACTTCCTATCCAAAATGTTTTTTCCAAAATTGTGCTGATGTAAAGTAGACATGTGGGAAAATTTTATTTATTAACTATTTTGTGTCTCATAACTCTCTGGTTTAGCAGAATAAAAATTCAAAATAACACAAAAATTATCAACCTAAATTTAATACTAACATGAAGCCCAATATGTCACGAAAAAACAATCTCAGAATCGCTAGGATTCGTTGATGCGTTCCAGAGTTATTACCTCATAAAGGGAGAGTGGTAGGAATTGATAAAAATGCCAAGGTCTTTAGGGTCAAAATAGGCTGGGTCATGAAGGGGTTAAGGAAGGCATATTGGTCCACAAATCCGTCGTATCATGAATAATAAGCACTTCAATGAGCTTCTGGTGGGGCCTAAGAAAATTGCTAAGAAAATCATTAAAAGAGGTTTCCCAAAATTTCCTTGGCAACTATCGAGAACCAAAATACATCAACTTGGTTAACAACATTTTTGAAGCTTACAAATCAAAGAAGTTAAACATTTCATTGAAAACTCACATTCTGCATTCACATTTGGAATTGCTCCCTGAATATGTTGGTGCAGTCAGTGAAAAAATGGCAAACGGCTTCACCAAGATATTGGTATGATAAAACAGCATTATCACAGCTACTGGAATCCATCAATGCTAGCTGCCTAATGCTGGACACTAATACGGGAAGAACCAGATGTTGAGTACAAATGAAAATCAGCAGTAAAACAATTTTGTTTCAGTTTAACTAATGCTGTGAATAATGTTTACATTAATAATAATCAGTTAAACTTGATCTCAAGTTTTACAAAATGTATACATTATACAAGTTATCAGAAATTATATATCTGTTTAGCTCAAATTGTTTGTCAAAACCATCTCAAATTTTCAAGGAGGCACACCTTTAGAAAAAATGTGTTGTCCAGTCAGTGTAACTTCTTGTGTGGCCTTGAACATCAATTACAGCTTGACAACAATGTCTTATGCTGTTCACAATGGAGTTATTGTGTACTCATGGCATGTCATCCCACTCTTCTTAAAAAATTGTCCCAGGTAATTGAGGTTCTAAGGTACAGCATTACAAGCTTCTACAAGTCAACTCAGCTTATCCTATTGGTTTCTTACGGGATTCAGGTCTCAGTCTAAGTCAGCCTTTTCCCAATGATTCAACATTGATGAGCAGGAGCATTGTCACCCATGAAGATAAAATTAGGCCTGTCTTGTTTTTGCAGAGGTACAATGACTGGATTTGTCATGTTATTCAAGTAGTAGGGATTGGTGGTGTGGTCAGGTACTAATGCACATCATCTAGCATGCAGACCATGCTGATGTAAATGTTTTTGAATGGTCAGATGTGACCATTGGATGCTTCTTGCCTCCATTAAATATGCTTGGAGTTGCATTCATCATTTGTTATTTTCAGGGTATTTTTCACAGTTAAGCGTTCATCAATGTGGGAAGTGACCAAAGGACGTCCACTTCTATGACTTTCTGTAATTTACAGTCTTTTTATATCTCTGCTGCAATCTGCTGATGAAAATATGTGACCTGCTTAAAGCATTGCAAAGGCTATACTGTTGATACTACACTGTTCATAAATTGTTAGGTGTTGTCTTAGTCTCCTGATGCCAAAATGTGAGCAGTACAAAGAGGACTGTTAAAATACCACTTAAAATTGAGCCACAAAATGTATTGGTCAATTTATAAAGCACACACCTGTAGTGAATTTTGTCATTAGGCTCCTTGTTAGAGAACAGCAAATTGTGCAAAAAGTACTGAAACTTTGAAGTGTTTACAGAAGGTCATGTTAAATTCATCTAAAAAGATTATGGTACATGTTAGGTTCTTCCTGAAATTTTATATACACTGTCTGCAGAATTATTAGGCAAGTTGTATTTTAGAGGATTATTTTTATTATTGATCAACAACAATGTTCTCAATTAATCCAAAAGACTCATTAATATCAAAGCTTAATATTTTTGGAAATTGGAGTGTTTTTTTTTTATATTTGGCTCTTAGGAGGATATCTGTTTGTGCAGGTAACTATTACTGTGCAGAATTATTAGGCAACTTAATAAAAAACAAGTATATTTACATCTCACTTGTTTATTTTCACCAGGTAAACCAATATAACTGCACAAAATTTAGAAAAAAAACATTTCTGACATGCAAAAACAAAACCCAAAAAAGTTAGTGACCAATATAGCCACCTTTCTTTATGATGACACTCAACAGCCTTCCATCCATAGATTCTGTCAGTTGCTTGATCTGTTTGGGATCAACATTGCGTGCAGCAGCCACCACCACAGCCTCCCAGACACTGTTCCGAGAGGTGTACTGTTTTCCCTCCCTGTAGATCTCACATTTTAGGAGGGACCACAGGTTCTCTATGGCGTTCAGATCAGGTGAATAAGGGAGCCATGTCATTATTTTTTCTTCTTTTAGACCTTTACTGGCCAGCCACGCTGTGGAGTAGTTAGATGCATGTGATGAAGCATTGTCCTGCATGAAAATCATGTTTTTCTTGAATGATACCGACTTCTTCCTGTACCACTGCTTGAAGAAGTTGTCTTCCAGAAACTGGCAGTGGGTCTGGGAGTTGAGCTTCACTCCATCCTCAACCCGAAAGATCCCACAAGTTCCACTTTGAAGATACCAGCTCGTACCAGTACCCCATCTCCACCTTGCTGGCGTCTGAGTCGGAGGGAAGCTCTCTGCCCTTTACTGGTCCAGCCTCTGGCCCATCCATCTGGCCCATCAAGAGTCACTCTCATTTCATCAGTCCAAAAAAACCTTTGATAAATCAATCTTAAGATATTTCTTGGCCCAGTTTAGACGTTTTATCTTATGTTTCCTGTTCAAAGGTGGTCGTTTTTCAGCCTTCCTTACCTTGGCCATGTCCCTGAGTATCGCACACCTTGTGCTTTTGGATACTCCAGTAACATTGCAGCTCTGAAATATTGCAAAACTGGTGGCAAATGGCATCTTGGCAGCTTCACGCTTTATTTTCCTCAATTCATGGGCAGTTATTTTGCGCCTTTTTTGCCCAACACACTTCTTGCGACCCTATTGGCTATTTGCCATGAAACACTTGATTGTTCGGTGATAACACTTCAAAAGTTTGGAAATTTCAAGACTGCTGCATCCCTCTTCAAGACATCTCACAATTTTGGACATTTCAGAGCCAGTCAAATCTCTCTTCTGACCCATTTTTCCAAAGGAAAGAAAGTTGCCTAATAATTAAGCACACCTTATATAGGGTGTTGATGTCATTAGACCACACCCCTCCTTATTACAGAGATGCATATCACCTGATTTACTTAATTGGTAGTTGGCTCTCAAGCCTATACAGCTTGGAGTAGGACAACATGTATAAAAAGTATCATGTGATCAAAATACTAATTTGCCCAATAATTCTGCACACAGTGTATATTTAGTAATAATATGTTATCAAACATGGTGGCAGTATCATGTTGTGAAGATGATTTTTGGCAACAGAGACAGCGAAAAGAATCCAAGTTCAAGGTATGATGGATGGTGCGAAATTCAGGGATATTTTTGAGATAAACGTGTTTCAGTCTGTTACTAATTTGAGACTAGGACCGAGATCCACCTTCCATCAAGACAATGACTCAAAGAATATTGCCAAATCAACAATCAAGTGGTTTAAGGGGAAGTGGGTAAATATGATAGTGTTCTAGTCAATGCCTAGATCTTAATCAAATTTAGAATCTATTCTCAGACTTGATAATTCAAGTGAAAACCATTTAATGATGCTGGAGCAGATTTGCTTTAATGAATGGGTAAATATCCCAATGGCAAGATGTGGAAAGCTCATGAACACTTACGCAAAGTAACTTGAAGCTGTAATTCCCCAAAAGTTGGCTCTAAAAAGTACTGAATTTACGGAGTTTTCAGTTATTTTGTCCTATTTGATGTTTGCTCCACATTCATAGAAAACCAAATCATGATAGTTGTAGGCATGTGCTTTATATGAACTGATGGAAACCCTCAAGAAAAAAAATATGCAAAATTCCATGTTAGGCCCCTTTCACATCAGCGTTTTTTTCAAATCGCGGCAGATGTGGTGAAAAAAAACGCGGCTGACAGCATTTTTTTTCGCGGCCGCACCTGCTGCAAGTGCCACAACCGCACTTGCCGCACCTGCCACAAGCCCGCCTATACATTGTATGGGGCTTGCCGCAACCGTGCCACAACCGTGCCGCAAGTGCAGCCGGTATGCGGTAATCGAGGCAGATGCGGTTTTTTCTCCGCATCTGCCGCGATTTGAAAAAAACGCTAGTGTGAAAGCACCCTTAGAAGGTAGCAAAATAAGGAAAAGGTCAATGTGGTAAATACTTTTGCAAGATGCTGTAACTCCACCCACAGCCCTGATTGGCAGCTTCCTGTGTATACTGTGCAGGTAAGCATGAAGCAAAGGCATGAGGATTTGTGGCGGAGATACACAGATTAGCCTGTCTGCTGTGTGTGTGAGATGTAGTCAAACAGCGTTAATCTCTAGCTGATAAAACACAGTCTATATAAAGATTACAACACACAGCCAAATAAATGACACATCCTTGAAATTAGTTTCTTGTGTCCTATATTATACATCTTTCAAATTAAAGAGCAAACACATATTTATATACCAGAAGAATATGACAGCGAAGTAGTAATCCTCTGAGCCTCTAAGTCAAAGAAAATCTTTACAACAAAAATTCTGCCTTTAATAAAACAATGCTGAGTTTGTGTTCTTTCAGCGACATGTCATAAGAAGAAAATACTTAAAGGGGAACTCCAGTAAGGGAAATCTTTTTAGTACAGTTCCTGCCCTGCTACATGATGAATGTAATTGTAAAATGATTGAAATTTGTGTACCCTGTATTTAATTGTATGACAACCCATTGTTATCCTTTTCTTTGTATTATACTTAATACTTGAACAATATTTAAATACAAAAAATATAGTATACAATAAAACATAGTTTTAAACATATGAAACAAAAAAGTAAAAATTTAAATCACTCTTCTTTTCCTTAATAATAATTTCAACTACAATAATACAACTATTTTTTGTATCATGTCTGTTTTAATCTAATATTTAAAGCTGATTGTATGTATCTATGTGTGTATGTGGCATTAGACCTGCCTACTTCACATAGCCATGCCCACTTCACAGCCTACATCTTTACATATCCCCGCCTCCTCCACATAGCCCTACCCTCAGGACTATGTGGAGGGGTGGAGCTATGAAGAGGTGGGCCTATATGTGAGTTGTGCTTTGAAAGGGGAGGTGCTACTGGCAGCGGTGGGGCTATGTGTAAGGGCAGAGCTATCATGGATGGAGCTATTAGGAGGGGTGGGGCTATGATACATGCACACATACATTACCATATATGGGCGATATTGCCATATATGGGCTATATTACCATATATGTGTAACACAATTATAGAAGGGCAAATCCGGGCTCTACAGCTGGCAACATGAAACCAGTTAGCCCATATGGTAAATGTGATAAAGAGGGAAAAAATTTAACACCAGAAATACTTGCTTTTTTCTCACTTTAGCTGGCAAATTCAAGTTTTAAAAGATTTATTCATTTCTACTAGTTACTGAAAACTGTTTCTGCACACATGATAAATAAGAACGATCCCACAGCTAAACTTTCAGCACTTACTTATTACCTTGAAGCATATGCCCATCTTAGGCTGATAGCATTTCTCCTTTACATGTTACCTATTGTACTTATTCTTCTACAACAAGCAAATCATAATTTTTTATTTGCTGAATATATTATTTACATATATATATATATATATATATATATATTGTACTATTACCATTGTCACTATAATTTTATATTCTCCTCCAAATTTCCATAAAGGAGGTTGTAAAAATACATATTACATTTTTTTTAACTAATTTTATTTCAACAGGGTTAAGCATCCATTCTAACCTTACCACATAAAACAGAGTCTACTTCCACATAGTTGACTTTCATGAGTTAAACTGATGAAAATTACATTTTTCCAATTAGAACATTGTCTGATAGAAAGTTGAGGTTGATATGAAAAAAGATCCTTCAAACAACTGAGGATTTATTGCAGGTCCTTAGCTATTTTGCTCCGCACTTCGATCTTCAGATGTAAGTCAGAGTCATGGACACTAGATTATTTATTGGTTGTTGTGTGTAATAAAGAGGTTTATGTCTCATTTACCACTCATCGCGGCAGTTCAAATTACTTTCCTCCATTTGGCTCTACGGGGAATAGTAATCTAGATATTTTATCTCTTTCATAAAGACTCGTTGTTAAGTTGATATATAGATTGGACAATATAGCATCTATTATTTTTTTCTCTATAGATAATGTCTTATCATTGTTTAATTTAATACACCAGTATATTATTTCATCATTAGACTTTAGTTTTGTCCCTTCTTTTTAGATGTATTTACAACATCAAAACATTTTCTGTACTGTACATCAATAACAAAATTTGGGAGTCATGAAATGTAACATAATGTCTCATAAGAACTGATAATTATTGATTTTTCACACTACAAAATGATAAAAAATTAATATTACCTAAATAAACCTATGTTCACCTTGAGTTTAGGACCCACTGTAACACCCACATGGCATGATGATGTAGAGGGGACTCACTAGACCACTGATGGTGCAGTGTCAACTGTATACCCGATACTCAAGAGACACGACAGTGATTTTAGAAAAACAAAACAATATTTATTGAGTAAGGTTTAACAAAAGGGGAAAGCCTGAGAGGAGGACCCTCTGGATCAAGACACTGTATACTCATAGTGGAGCACCAACAGAGGTAACCCCTATGCAGGGAGGGATACACCCGTTACAACACCAGAAAGCCTAAATGCCATGAATCCTGAACCAGAGGGGTGACCCTTACAGACCAGACCATAGAAACTGAGAGACTAAGGAACACTGACTGTCAGTGGAAAGGATCCTGGGGACTCCATTTAACCCAGTGTCCAGAATGATCCAGGATAAGGAACTGCCAGCAGAGGATTCTGTGGAGACAGAGGTTTTAGCAAAAAGCAAGGCAACAGTCATCTTATCACAGAGCACTACAGAGTACGACCTGAAAGGAGGAATCAATCCAAATGAGCAAACTTGTTGCCCAGGGACCTCCCATAGGGGAAGGATGCCTTTTATGAACAGAGCAGTTCAAAATCCTAATAAGGAACGGGTGAACTGCTCCACTAAGTATGTCCAGGAAATGGCACATGCAGCCTAAGAGCATTCCCAGGAGACTTGCCAAGACGATGCATGTTCCTAGCAGAGAAGAAAGCAGATGAACACATGAAACCATGGACATAGTAACAAGAATTATTGGAGCTCTGTGGTGAGCACTGATCTGCCTGCTTGTCAGAGACCGGCACTGGGACCGAGGGCATGAAACCCACATTGTGTGCATATGTCCAGAAATTCTACCTTTGCTTACATCTACTATTTCTCTAGAATATAATTGGCCAATATTATACAAAGAAGACTGCTGATTTCTTTTTTTTTTGTTCTTTCCTTTGTTATCTTTCTTTTCTCTTCCTCTTACAACATTTCCTCTTCCATTTTGTTTCCCTTTAGTACCATATAATTGTTAGCCTGTCTAGAAAAGACCATTGAATTTGGGAGTATATACCAAGAATAAGAAGGAATTAATAAGGATGGCATATAAGAGATTCTTGATTTGATACTCTTCTTAAACATCTCTCTGAAGATTTGGTGCTACCACTTTTTCCTTTCCTCTCACTAAATATCTCCTATTACTCTCTTTATTCCTTTTTTAGTTTGGTTTATATGAAAAATAAGTTTTCCAACAGTTTAAGAGGTCGTTTACAGCTTAGAATGAATTTCTAGGAAAACAGAGGTATAGTTGGCGCATTTTACCATAGATTGGTACTTTCCAAAACTGACATTCTTGACAGGCTACCTGCATTGTCCCAGCTTACTACTTAATTGCTCCTGTTTCTAAGCAATTACAATAAAAAAGATTTAATATGTGATAATAATATTTTTATTTACATAGTACCATTATATTCCGCAGCACTTTACAATTCGGGGGGGATATACAGGTGCATCTCAGTTAACCCTAGAACGCATACCTGGGGCCTCGCAGACCCGCCAGGTTACTTGCTTTCTATTTTCTGTAAAAGTACTTTAGTTTGAATTTTGAAAATCTAGGTAATCCTCAGGTATATAGTTGTTAGTAATTTCCAGTTATTCATATATTTTTATGTTACAGACATTTCAGTATAACAACCTTTTTTTGGAACTACCCCATATTCACGCACCTGGGGCCTTTTAGGCCTGTACTAGGTTTACATGTGATACTCAGTCTTTTTGTCTGTATTGTTGCTGGGGAAGAACTTTTATGACTCTGCTATTGCTGGGAAGAGTGTGGATTCTGCATGACAACATGGTCATGTGATCTTGGAAGGGAGGCTCGCTCACAAAATCATGTGTCTCTGACCTCATCGCAGGTCTTTTTGTCTTAATAGCTGGAGAGACTTTGGAGGAAGAAGTCAGCTTTCTTTTGTCTGGAAATAGAAACTTTCTAAGCTCCAAAACCAGAGGCTTCTACTGCACTACAAGAAAGTGATCTGTTGGAGGTAAGAGGAGGGAGGCTGCACTTTACCTGCTTTATATCGCTTGGTGTGCTGGGACCCTAACAAAGAGTCTTATCACATACTGTTTACAGTGCACAAGCCTGATTGTAATCTTTTTTTTTTTCTTTTTAGTTTACTGACATCTAAAATTACAATGGCACAGTCTACTACCAGGGGATTGACTGACCATGAAATTGAGGTAATCATTTTTGATAGTGATAATGAAAGTGAAATTTCTTTGTCTGATGAAGAGTACATGCCACCAGCTAATGTATCAACTTCATTGTCCAACGATTCTTCAGATGAAGAAGAAGTAGTGGATCCAGCAGAACGTTCAAATAGAACATCTAAAACAAATATTTTTTGGAACAGTACGACTGCGGCTCCTGTACACACCCCATCACAACATTATTAGAGTTGCTCAAGGAGCTGTCGGAATTCCCCAATTCATGTCCAAAAGAGATGTTTTCTGTAAATTTGTTTCGGATGATATTGCAGATGAGGTAGTTTTGTGTACTAACGTAGAAGGAAAACATATCGCTTCAGGAAGAAGAAAAACATGGAAAAATATAACAAAAGAGGAACGATATGCTTACATTGGCCTTACTCTTTTGGCAGGGTCGACAAAATCATATGATGTTCCAATCAGAGAGTTATTTCAGAACCCATTTGCAGATCCACACTACAAAGCTACTATGTCCATCACTAGATTTGAGGGTATTCGGAGATGCCTTCATTTTGACGAAAAGAGAACTCGCCCTGTGAGGTTGGCAACCGATAAATTAGCCCCTATTAGCTATATCTGGAATCTTTTTATCAACAACTGTACAAAGCTTTACCATTCCAGTGATAATGTGACAGTGGACGAGCAACTTGCAATATAGATTGCCTATATTTGGTGTGCCCGTTTACTTACTTTTTTGTTGTTTTATGCACATAATTCTGTTTTGAAATATACACATCTTAGGGTAAGTGCACATTACCCGGCGTGTTTGTCGGCGGCAGCTGGCGGGACCCGCCAGGAAGCTCCGGCGCCGTCCACCGGCTTCCTGGCGGGTATGAGCTGCGGGAGCCGGGCGGGAGCCGGGCGGTAGCCGGCGGCTGCACAGCGGGTTCTCGGCGTCGAATCTGCAGCGGCTGGAAGCAGCACATGATTCTGCTTGCAGCCGCTGCAGAACCGCCGGTTTTTAGAACATGATCATTCTTTGCTAACCCGCTGGGAAACCTGCGGGTTAGCAACGGATGACGCTGGGTAACCGCCGGTATGTGCACAGCCTTGGCCGGTTTACATTGGGTTTAATGTTAATCCAAACGCCGGTTTGGATTAACATAAATTAACATAAACCTAATGTAAACAAAATGGCGGTTTACACAGGTAAACCGCCGAAAACCCGCCCAGTGCGCACATACCCTAAGGCTGCCGGAATGGCAGGATTCCGCTAACCTTAGCTGGGGTCACCAGGAGGTCAGATCCATTACAGATCCCCTCCTGGCGGACCCCAGCGCTACTGGGAATGCATCCTTACTTTGCAATTGTAAAATAAATTTTGAAAATATTTTTATTTGAGTTATTCTGTGTTATTTGCACACAGGCCTAAAAGGCCCCAGGTGCGTGAATATGGGGTAGTCCCAAAAAAAGGTTGTTATGTCGAAATGCCTATAACATAAAAATATATGAACAACTGGAAATTACTAACAACTATATACCTGAAGAATACCTAGAGTTTCAAAAATCTAACTAAAGTAATTTTACAGAAAATAGAAAACAGGTAACCTGGCAGGCCTGCGAGGCACTAGGTATGCGTCCGCCAGCCTTAGCTGGGGTCACCAGGAGGTCAGATCCATTACGGAATCCCGTCCTGGTGGACCCCAGCGCTAGTGGGAATGCATCCTTACTTTGCAATAAACTTTGAAAAGTATTTTTTTTGAGTTATTCCATGATAATTGTAAACAGGCCTAAAAGGCCCCAGGTGCGTGAATGTGTAGATTTCTAGGGGTATGCGTTCTAGGGTTAATTAGAATGTCAAAAAAGATAACTTATTTCAGTAATTCAACGCATAAAGTGAAACACATATATTATATAGAGTCATTACATACAGAGGGATCTATTTCAAGTGTTTATGTTAATGTTGATTATGGTTTACATCTAATGAAAACCCAAAGGTCATTATTTCATAAAATTAAGTAGGGAGCAAGAAGGGTCTGAAAGATAAAATCTTACCTAAATAGGTATCAGAGGCTTCACCTTGTGTGAGAGTCACAACCACTGTTAAAGCATATCACTGCTTCTGCAGTTCCCAGTGTGGTGTATATAGAGTAGAGAGGATGAAGGGTTAAAAATTGCGCTGCCCTATTCCACAAGACCTCAAAGGGTGGATATAATATTGATTTATTAGTTAATTAGCATTTTAGGGCTCCCTGGACCCTTCATCAGTACAAATTAATATCATATTGCATGTTTCAGGGTGTTTCAGGGAGAACTGAAATGAATTCATTAATAAACCAATATTATATTCGTTCTTTGATATCTCCTGAAAAATGGCAGCACTGTTTTTAAACCTTCATCCTCCCTACTTTGATTTTCTAAGATATTGACTATGGGGTTATTATTAGCTGTAAGCCATAATCATTAACATTAACAGAAATAAACACTTGAAATACATCACTCTGTGTGTAATGACTCTATATATGTGTTTCACTTTTTTGTTTGAATTACTAAAAAAAGTTACTTTTTGATGATATTCTAATTCATTGAGATACACCTGTATACAGAAAATATCAGCCATTACAGACTACCGTAACACAATTTAACAGAAATAAACAGAAATGAGAACCCTGACCAGACTTAAGATAAATTTATTAATGAATATACATAGCAAATTATCTTCAGCATAACTTTATTTCATATCTAACAGGCGATATATACTAGTCATATCATTAAAAGATATGTTCTTCCAAAACCTCTCACTGACTGCTCACTACCTGGTCCCCTGGGACCCATTCCATCTTTGGGAGCACCCCTGTCTCTCTCTCCACTTCTCTGTCAGGTCTTGTCTCTCCCTCAGGTCTTAGGACAAGTCCTCTGGACACCTTGTTCTTGGTCTTGTCTTCCTTCTGACTGGCTCTCTGACCCTCACAGACTCCTACTGCTTTTGCCAGTCACCCACCAACTGCCTTCTAGATGTTTCTACCATAGTTTTATACACCCTGTCATGTATCTTACGTCACTAGCGTGTGTCCTTCCTGACTTCGCTCCCTCCTGGGTGCTCCCCTAAACTCTGCTCTCCACCCATCCCTTCTACCTTAGTTCCTTCTCTCCAGACAGGATCAGGGACTTTTGCTCTCCCTTAAGAGCAATCTCGCACTACCCCTGACCTGGAGTGGTGTAGTGCTGGCTATGGGTGTCTGGATACCGATCAGTGTCCCCTCCTTTCCCGAGAGTGGGGTACTACACCTCTGGCTGGGGTGCAGTACCTCTGTGGCAATTGGATCAGCAGGGAAGCCACATTTACAAATAGACAAAAACAGCATTAGGAATAAACAAGAGGCAGATGACACCCTTGCAGCAATGATTAACTGAGGAGGCCCTAAAGAACATCTAAGAAAGATGAATTGCAAAAGCAAAATATAACATGCAAGATGCTGAAGGCATCAGTAAAAGAGTAAAAAGAGCCACTTGAGCAGAGAAAGAACTTTTAACAAAAGGCATGCACAGAGATAGAAAATTAAGATTTTAAGGGCAACAACATGAAGATCAACAGATAGAACAAAAGTTTAATGCAGGAGTGGAAATATTAAAGGATGCCAATGGGAACATATTAAAGGGATCCTGTCACCTCCAAAACGCCTCCTAAGCTAGCAAAACATGTTCCTGCAGCATCCCATCACTAATCTCACACTCCTTTTGTCTCCTAAAAGCATCCTGTGAAAGTGCATAAAAACGTTTTAATACTTACTCATTAGGGATTATAATTAGCAGTGACTATATTCTTTAGTCACCAAGGCGGGCTGTTTTGCAGCTCTAGGATCCACCCTGTCTCTGTGTGTTTGCTGTGATGTGCAGGCATTTCCCTTCCCCCTCTCCATCACTCACAGAATGCAAATCATTAGTCCTGCCTTCAGTTTCAGTTTCACAGCAGCACAGACAGAGAGAGGCTGGATCCTTGAGCTGCAAAACAACACCCCCTGGTGACTAAAGAATATGGCCCCTGCTAATTAGAATCACTACTGAAGGAGTATTAAAACGTTTTTATGCATTTTCACAGGATGCTTTTAGGAGACAAAAGGAGTGTGAGATTAGTGATGGGATGCTGCAGGGACATGTTTTCATAGCTTAGGAGGCGTTTTTGAGGTGACAGGATCCCTTTAACTAAGCTAGAACAGATCAAGGAAAGATGGAAAGAATACGTGGAGCACCTTTACAAAAATGAGCGATAAAGGAAGAAAACTGAGACTGGAAATTAATTTATGCAATAAAGCTTGCGTCAAAAAACAAAGCACCTGGATGTGACAATAATCCAGTAGAACTAATAAATTCTTCTTAAGTTGAGGTCATCACAAGTATGTTTCATCAGATATGGACAACTGGTGAATGGAAAATGGGCTGTACATGATCAGTGTTCATTCTTATTTGAAAAAAGCGAGATGTTAATGTCTGTGAAAACTATTGCGCTCATACTTCAAGCCAGCAAAATTACTACTGAAGAGGGTCCTAAAAAATCATCTAAAGTCTAACTTTAACATAGAGCTGCCAGAGGAACAAGCAGGATTCAGAAAATGCAGAACAAATGATCTAACTGCGAACATTAAAAGGAGAATGGAAAAGGCCAAAGTACACAATAAGGAGCTCTATTTTTGCTTTATCAAATACTGGAAATCCCTTGATTGTGTTGATCACCAGCAACTTTGGAATACAGTGACTAATTTGGGTGTACCAAACCACCTAATCAGCCTCATTAGGAACCTTTACATCAACCAAGAAGTAACTGCCTGAATGTAATATGGTTACACCGCATGGTTCAAAGTGGAGCAAGGCATCAGACAAGGCTACATCTTGTTACCATTTCTCTTTAATGTATATGCAGAAGCTATTTTAAGGAAGGCTGGACTTTCCAAAAAAGAAAAGGAATCAAAATTGCTGGACATATCTTTAACAATCTTAAATACATAGACAACCCAATTCTAATCAGATTCAAGTGAAAAGGGAATGAAAGAATTATTGAGTATTGGCTTGGAAAACTCGAACACAGGACTCTTAGTTCACACGCTGCGTATTTGCTGTGTATTTTTACGCGAGTACTGTTGCAGTTTTTCTAGCCAAAACCAGGAGTGGAACAATAAGAGGAAAAGTCTAATAGAAACAAGTGCTCCACTTGTATATTTAATCACTTACTGCTGGTTTTAATCAGCCACTCCTGGTTTTGGCTACAAAAACTGTAATGGTACCTTTACACGCCGCCACAACAGGATGGATACCAACGGCAACTTCACGTGCACGAGCACAGCCGAACGGTTACCAACGGGAACCGCACCCTCTTTACACGCCGCCACAAGGTGCGCTACGCCACGCTACATCTACAGCTAGCTACATCGCCGGGTGTCGCAAGTAGCCATCTGTAGCTCAATTACACACCGCTATAACCAGCTACTATGGGCGGACCTGGTGCAGCAGGGACAGCACATAGGCGTGCCACAATTGAGAGTACGAGCCGTCCGTACGCTGATAGGACAAAGCAATAACATCCTGATTGGCCAGGCATCGCAGGAGGCTGAGTAATACAGCACGCTCGAGCGATTGTGTAGTGTGACTCGTCAGCTCCTTAAATATGCCTCCCTAGGCAGCGACTACCAATCGTCATGCAGCAGCTTCCACCAATGATCGCACATGGGCGCGGTAACACGGAGCCAGGGTCACGCCTTAGCTACATTGCAGGCTGTCCCGAGTTCCCTTCCGTAACGTCTTTACACGCCGATACAGCTCGCTACAATCGGCGATGTAGCCATATGTTTATGGGCAGTGCACGGATACAGAGGTATCTGTAGCCGGCTGTGTCGTCCCGTCTTCACACGCCGCTACTACGGGCGATATTGGCGCGACAAGCTACATTTGTAGCCTGTAGCGGGTTGTATCCATCCTGTTGTGGCGGCGTGTAAAGGTACCATAAGAGCACTTGCTTAAAAATGCGCAGCAAATACGCAGTGTGTGAACGCACTCTTACTCAATACAAAGAAGGCAAAGATTTTGACTGAAAAATAAGGAAAGATTGAGCACTTGTTTTTCTATAGATAGTCAAATAGTGTCTTCAAAGACTGTGAGGTCAGCGAGACTGGAGATAGAGGAGAAAAGAGGAGGCGCAGATCTAAGAGCAGTATATTAATAGCAACAATTGCTCTTAGGTATTGTTCTCACCTTTCTGGTATCTTGTACAATTCACATATAATCCTGCAGAGGGATATTTCCTGGATCTCCTGGCCTGCTGATCGTTCCCAGAGAAGCGAGTCACCCAGAAGGAGGCTCGTGTTGAAGTGAAGGAAAAAAGATGTTCTGGTCTGAATTGAAGCGCTACCAGAGGGATCAAAGGGATGGCAAATTATTACAAAATAATTTCTTGTTTTATTACGTGTTTCGGCTCAGCATATAACAAGCTTTCATCAGATAAAATCACAGTATTTTGTGATAATGCCATTATTATATTGGGATGTATAAAAAGACTAGTGAAGCCACTAAGAGGCTGCTAGAAAAAAGACTGTATTGACTGAAACGTCGCATGGCGTGCCTGAGGGTCGAATATAGGCGGTTATACATCTTTAAAGAAGGAGTGCTGCAATCCATTTCTATCTATCTGTCTATCTTTTGATTTAAGAGTGCTTTATCATTTCCAACAACTAGCTTTAAAGGTTTTTTTTTGACCATTAAAGTTAATTTTATAGATTATTTTACTCTATAGATTTTTTAATAATAATTTTCATAATTGAATATTTTTAAAATAAAAAGGTTCCTGTGCTGAGATTATCATATAAATGTGTCCGTGCTATGTACTGTTTGATGGCTGTGTCTGACCATCATCCATTACACAGTACATAGCAGGGACACATATATAAGATTATCTCAGCACAGGAGAAGTGATATGATCAGACCATGTCCCTGTATTGTCAGACACATCCATTACACAGTACAGAGCAGGGACAGATATATAAGATTATCTCAGCACAGGAGATGTGATATGATCAGACCATGTCCCTGTACAGTCAGACACAGCCAATAAACAGTACATAGCAGGGACACATATATAAGATTATCTCAGCACAGAAGATGTGGTATGATCAGATCATGTCCCTGTACGGTCAGACACATCCATTACACAGCACATAGCAGAGACACATATATACAGTCATGGCCAAAAGTATTTACACCCCTGCAATTCTGTCAGATAATACTCAGTTTCTTCCTGAAAATGATTGCAATCACAAATTCTTTGGTATTATTATCTTCATTTAATTTGTCTTCAATGAAAAAACACAAAAGAGAATGAAGCAAAAAGCAAAACATTGATCATTTCACACAAAACTCCAAAAATGGGCCAGACAAAAGTATTGGCACCCTCAGCCTAATACTTGGTTGCACAACCTTTAGCCAAAATAACTGCAATCAACCGCTTCCGGTAACCATCAATGAGTTTCTTACAATGCTCTGCTGGAATTTTAGACCATTCTTCTTTGGCAAACTGCTCCAGGTCCCTGATATTTGAAGGGTGCCTTCTCCAAACTGCCATTTTTAGATCTCTGCACAGGTGTTCTATGGGATTCAGGTCTGGACTCATTGCTGGTCACCTTAGAAGTCTCCAGTGCTTTCTCTTAAACCATTTTCTAGTGCTTTTTGAAGTGTGTTTTGGGTCATTGTCCTGCTGGAAAACCCATGACCTCTGAAGGAGACCCAGCTTTCTCACACTGGGCCCTACATTATGCTGCAAAATTTGTTGGTAGTCTTTAGACTTCATAATTCCATGCACACGGTCAAGCAGTCCAGTGCCAAAGGCAGCAAAGCAACCCCAAAACATCAGGGAACCTCCACCATGTTTGACTGTAAGGACCGTGTTCTTTTCTTTGAATGCCTCTTTTTTTTCTCCTGTAAACTCTATGTTGATGCCTTTGCCCAAAAAGCTCTACTTTTGTCTCATCTGACCAGAGAACATTCTTCCAAAACGTTTTAAGTTTTCTCAGGTAAGTTTTGGCAAACTCCAGCTTGGCTTTTTTATGTCTCGGGGTAAGAATTGGGGTCTTCCTGGGTATCCTACCATACAGTCCCTTTTCATTCTGATGCCGACAGATAGTACGGGTTGACACTGTTGTTCCCTTGGACTGCAGGGTAGCTTGAACTTGTTTGAATGTTAGTCGAGGTTCTTTATCCACCATCCGCACAATCTTGCGTTGAAATCTCTTGACAATTTTTCTTTTCCGTCCACATCTAGGGAGGTTAGCCAAAGTGCCATGGGCTTTAAACCTCTTGATGACACTGCGCACGTTAGACACAGGAACATTCAGGTCTTTGGAGATGGGCTTGTAGCCTTGAGATTGCTCATGCTTGCTCACAATTTGGTTTCTCAAGTCCTCAGACAGTTTTTTAGTCTTCTTTCTTTTCTCCATGCTCAATGTGGTACACACAACGACACAGGACAGAGGTTGAGTCAGTTTTAATCCATGTCAACTGGCTGCAAGTGTGATGTAGTTATTGCCAACACCGGCTAGGTGCCACAGGTAAGTTACAGGTGCTGTTAATTACATAAATTAGAGAAACATCACATGGTTTTTCTAAGGGTGCCAATACTTTTGTCCACCCCCTTTTTTATGCTTGGTGTGGAATTATATCCAATTTGGCTTTAGGACAATTCTTTCTGTGTTTTTTCATTGAAGACAAATTAAATGAAGATAATAATACCAAAGAATTTGTGATTACAATCATTTTCAGGAAGAAACTGAGTATTATCTGACAGAATTGGAAGGGTGTCCATACTTTTGGCCATGACTATAAGATTATCTCAGCACAGGAAATGTGATATGATCAGACCATGTCCCCGTACGATCAGACACAGCCATTACACAGTACATAGAGGAAGACATATATTAAATTATCTCAGTACAGGAGATTTGATATGATCAGACCATGCCCCTGTACGGTCAGGCAACCAGTACGTAACAGGGACACCATTATAAGATCTCAGAACAGGAACAATTTTATTTTGAAAACATTCAATTATGAAAATTATTATTATTACAAGATCTATTGATGAAAATGAACTGTGTTCATGGGAAAACCCTTTATTGCCCATAGAAGGGCGGCACAGTGGCTCAGTGGTTTCCACTGCAGTTTTACAGTATTGGGGTCCTGAGTTCAAATCCCACCAAGGACAACATCAACAAGAAGCCTGTACACTCTGCCCATGCCCAGGTGGGCCACCCCAAATACACACTGATAGGACACCTAGACCGAGAGCCCCAATGGTGACAGTACTGCTGATGTACACAAAGCGCTGTGGAATTAATAGCACTATATTTATGAATAAATATTATTTTTTTATGATATGTAAAAGATTATGTTAAAATAGCATTACATACGGATGTCATATAGATGCCAAGCGAGAAAAAAATGGCACACTCACATGTTATAGGGAATGACTTACGCATTACACTTACATGACTCTCTCCTGCTGTTCTGAGCATTCTGAGAATCTGAGCGATTTTATTTACACAGATGTGGGCGAACCCTTAAAATACATACTCAACATGTCGCAAACTATTTGCATTTTTTTATTTAGATGTTTGTGCGGAATGTTTGTAACCGAGCAGATTCCCTCTACAAAGTCATGATCTAAAGTATATTATATACACTTGGATTTATCATTTTTTTTCTCCCTGAAGCCTCTAAACTCATGTTCAGTGTATTCTTGTTTCATACATCTTCCTGCATGATAAAGCATCTGCCAGTTATACTGAAACTGCTGGCACATATTTGTGTTTTGCCCAAAGCATATTAGAGCCGGCTGTGTCATCGTTGATAATGGAGTTCTGATATTCTATTACATTTGCAATTGAAGACAGATGCTCTCTTTGTTTCGTGAGAAAGAAATATCCCCTCAATTGACAATAATTATAAAGATATAGTCAAAACAAATAAAAATACTACATTATATACAGCAAATTTTTGCAGTGATCTTCACACGGTTGTCTAATTAGTCAACCGTAAAGTAATGAGAACAATATTACTTTTTGCAATTTAGACCTATTAACCATTAGAGATAAGTGTTTGAGATAGAAACTAGGTTAAAGGATCTCTCCCTGACTTTCTTTTGTTAGTTATATACGTGATATAAATTAGGATTTTGCTTATTTTTGTACATATTTTTTGTGAATTATTTAAATTATCCTCTCTGCTCCTTTCTTCCGTGGTCGAACGTTCCTGTTCTTTGGCTCTCGGAACACTACAGTGTCTTCACTCTGAAATGAAAGTCAAATTCTCTATGTATTGATATGTGAGTCAGATCCAGCTTTTATGGTTCTTATTTATTTCATTCTTATCTACAATCACATCAACAATCAATTTATAGCAATTTTAAATTGTTCTCACCCTAGCAGAATTACAATGTAAGCCAGCAAACTGAAGTCTGCATGCGTGTTACCGTAGAAAAAACATCAATATTTCTCTGGCAGCACAGAATATTGGTATAAAAATAAAATCACGAAAAACTTAATATACAGTAGGTCGGCAAACAGTTAATTACAGGAGGACGAGTTGTGCCATATAAACTAGGGGCATTAACTGATGAAGAGCAAGATGCTGATTTTCTTGATAGACAGAATAATGGAATTTTCATGGTAGTGCAATAATGCTTTAAATGACAATTTTTTGTATTTTAACATGCAGACAGTCTTCCACAATGTTTATGTAAATTTGTATACAAAATGAGAATGTCATTTCAACTGTTGCCTTAGGCAGCCGAGTGGCTAGACACACAGCGGCAGCAGTGTAACATTATTATAATAGTGATTTAATGATAGCTGGTTTACTATTGCTGCAGATAAATAGAGCAGTCATGGATTTCATATCACTAAACTTATATATACTGGATCCTCACCGAGAAGGCAGCGTCGTAATCACTGTAGAAGCTTAGACGCAAATATGACATTTCAGCCTTCAATTTGGAAAATGAACTCAATGACCTGACCGGTTACTGCTTGATTATATTCATTTTTGTTATTAAGATATTAAGTGCTAGGTTGTAAAATGAATATTCACTGGTATACGAGGTCCAAGTCCAAGTTCAATATGGCTCGAGACTCTGTTTCAAAGCTGAATGTGGCTCTCCACAACAGAAAGGTTGGGGGCCTCTGACCTAGAATCATAGAATCATAGAAAGGTAAAGTTGAAGGGACATCCTGGTGTAATCCATCCAACCCCCTACTCAACAAATATTTGTCCAGCCTCTGTTTGAAGACTTCCATTGAAGGAGAACTCACAATTAGTGATGGGCGAACCCGAACTGTAAATTTCTGGACCCATACCAAACATAGTGTTTTGACACAAGGTCCCGAACGCAGGTTTCCATGTGAAACCCGTGTTACTGTACGGGTCCAGTATGGGTCCAGGGCCTGTAAAACAAAGCATAAAATTAATAATAAACGTTATGATTATACTTACCTGTGCCACGATGCGTCCTCCCATCCCACTGCACCCCAGCCACTTCTACATCTGGGGCCGTTCATTAACTTCCGGGTTTATTCACTTCACTGCTCAGCGCTCAGCAATTTTCAGTCAATCTCAGCAGTGTTCGGGCGATGACGTCAGGGTTCACCAAGCCATGAACCCGGGTAAACTTTGACTGTCAATGTCATTCTCAGCCTGCTTCTTGCTCTGTATAGACGCTTGTCTATAGAGAGTGATGTAACAGATCTCAGCTGAACCTGTGGACTACATCAGATGGAGTATTTTTTTTTCTTTTTAATAAAGATGTAGTCTCTAAATATTTTTTTGTTTTATTTCTAATAAAAAAAATGTCTCTGTGTTGTGTTTTTTATTACTGTTTACTAAAAATTTATGGAGGTCATGTCTCATTTGGCATGACTCCATGAATTTTGAGCTTAGTAGCAGCTGATAATACAAAGCTGGCTCTAACCCCATTATTACCCAGCATGCCACCACCATCAGGGACGCTGGACAAGCCGGATAAAGCACATGGAAATGGCGCTAAGAAACAATGTGCTATTTCTAGTGGTGGTTGCGGGCTGCGGTTTCAGTGTGGAGGGCCAAGAACGCTTGGGCCTTACTATGCAGAGAATTCCAGCCCCCAGCTGCCTGGTTTTACCTGGCTGGTGATCAAAATACAGCGAGAGCCCACGCACTTTTGTAAAAAAAATTTTTATAATAATCAAAAAAACAATTAATGGGCTTCCCAGTATTTTGATTGCCAGCCAAGGTAAAGCCAGGCAGCTGGGGGTGGCAGCCCATAGCTGTCCGCTTTATCTGATACTCCTGAGCGTTGCGTCATTTTTTAAAATTATTTATTTATTTTTACGCTACTTTTCTGTGAAGGGTCCAACAGCCAATCAAAAATGCTGTCACAGATTGGACATCTGTGATTGGCAGCTGGAGTAGCCTGAAACTAGCCCACACATTTGGTCGGTAAGTATAATCATAATGTTTATTATTAATTTTATGTTTTGTTTTACAGGCCCTCCCTGCCCCATCTCATAATTGTAGGGTTTGGATGCAAGTTTGCATTATCTATGGCTCCAAGCTCAAACTTTACAAAAATCTCAGGCAAACCCGCCAAGCATCAGGGGGTTCACCCCTCACTACTCACGATCTTTCATGGCAGTCTGTTCCACTTGGTGATCACCATCACTGTCAAATTTTTTTTTCTAATTTTTCTATGTCTCCTGCAGTTTCATACCATTGCTTCTCATCTTTTCTTGTGCAAAAGAGAATAAAACTGATCCTTCTACAGTATGACAGCCCTTGAGATATTTGTAGACAGCTATTAAGTCTCCTCTCAGGCTTCTTTTTGGAAAACTCAAGATTCCCAAATCCTGTAACTCTTCCTTATAGGACATGGTTTGCAGACCAGTCACTATTCTGGTCGCTCTTCTCTAAACTTACTCCAGTTTGTTGATGTCTTTTATAAAATGTGGTGCCCAGAACTTAAGCAATTAAAACCAGAATATTTATCATGTACCCATTAAAACAGGAAGATATGTTTAAAATTTGATCAGACATTTATTCTCAAAGAAGAAATGCAACCAAAATTATTTTAAATCTGAATAATAATTACTGCTAAGACGACACATCTTAGTTAATACTAACATAACTGGCCATCCACTCTTGTAGCATGTCAATCCAATGAAGAGTTCAGTGTCAGATTTACTGCCAAGCAGTTTGCTCTAGATTAATGTAGGTCTTTAGCTAATGACCAAATTATCCCTGAACTAAGGAAATGGAAAAATAAAAAATAAGGAAAGGGTCCCACTAAGTTTTAACTTTTTTACTGTACAAATTGCTTCTATAAACAGGAAATAGACTTGAGCTCTAGTACCACCTATTTGAAGTAGCAATCCTAAAACTCATATTGACCCTTTAACAAGCCTTGCGATATGACTTAGTACAAATCTTAAGTGCAGGTATTCCAACCACATCAGATGCATCATATTTATATTAAATGTGAAATATGTTAACACATCATCTTTGAGAATACTATAACACATTGAAGAGTGTGGTGCTAGATGGAAGGTACAATTATCCTAGCAAGTGTCTTTCACATTACTAGTAACAGGAAAGGAGCTAAAGCCTAGCCTGGTCCTTCTTCATTTTTGCAGATTTTCAGGCCAACACATGAGTTACTTAACTGCAGTAATTAAGACTGCATAAAAAGGAAGTCAGGGTTTTTCAGGATGGTGCATCAGGGCTGATGGAAATTGGAAATATTGTGCTTGTATTTTTTGTTTGTCTGAAGAAAGAATGCATAACTGAAGCCAACTCACCCTGTGGCTGACTTGCTCTGCTCAGCCATTGCAGATCCAGGAATTTCCCAAGACTAACACCTGGCAGATACCTGGGACCCAAGTCTAACCACACCATCAGTGGCTCTAGTGAAGAACTGCTGGCTGCTTAGTTATGC
The DNA here is from genome assembly GCA_033576535.1 of Allobates femoralis. Lineage (NCBI taxonomy): Eukaryota > Metazoa > Chordata > Amphibia > Anura > Aromobatidae > Allobates > Allobates femoralis. The sequence continues at coordinate 177,123,866 of JARQOC010000005.1, forward strand.
TCCTCCTGCATCAAAGTAATCCTGATCTCGGTGTCCCTAATGTGTTCCTTCTTGCAACAACTAAAATACATATGTTTTCTCTTTATACTAGTGTGAATAAAACAATGGGTATTTAAACTGTAACCCATGCATAAATCTTTACTACTTCCCTGCCATTTCCTACCAGAGCTAATATGCTTCAGACCGTTAGTTATAATCAATTCACTATGTACTCTATGACACTATTGGTATGCTGAATAACTTACCATTAGTATAACCTGTAATGGACTTGACAATTTAAGAGGAGATATGGTCATATTCTGCTTACCAATCCCTCCCGTGTCATCCATACCCATTTCTATATGTAAAATAAAACACACAACAGCTGTGATTTGGATTAAAATGGCCACAGCACTTTTATTAATATTTTACACCTCTCTGGGGTGCCCACCAAAAGGTGACCCCACAATCATAACTATAAACAGTTAATAGGTCTAGTCCAGAGGCAAACCCCCCTTTTTACTTGTTTACCTGGCTGCGCCACAATCAGCCTAGGGAGAAGGGTATTAAAAGCCCACGGTTCATACCCTTACCCTTAACCTTTGCAGAAACTATGCCTGCTAATTGAAGTGCTGTAGCAGAGCCCAGATAGGTATCAACACCCGCTGATAATACCGCTAACTGTAGCAGGACCTACGCCTGCTGCCAACCTCCCTGGCTGCACTGCAGCCAGCCCAGGGAGAGAGGTATTAACACCTCATGGTTAATACCCCTATCCTTAGCAGGACCTCTGCCCTCTAATTAAATAGTTGTACCAGAAGCTACTATTTCCTAATAGTGGCTTTTCACTGAACGACATGAACAATTACCCAGCCTCTGAAGCAGACCCATCCCCCTCCATAGGCTTGGCTGCGTGACACCTTTTGCATTCAGGACCCGCCACAAACCCCCGTTTGCTCGGTATGGTTAGTAATGATGCAAAACTGAACATCCCCCCAGCTTACACATGACATTACCTTTGATGTGAACATATATATATATATATATATATATATATATATATATATACATTTTTTTTTTTAAATCATACACTTCCACACTTGCATACACGTCAATACACACTTCCAAACTTGGCCCACCCTACACCCTTGAGACATTAGCCAACAAGTAACCCTGTAGCTCCATCTGTATAAAGCTGCACGACTGTTAAGTAACACTCAGTAGCACGTATGCCAGGCTGCCTCACAATTAGATGTCCACCTCGCAGCGCCCATATAAAGCTGCAAACTTTGAATCATCATCCCGCAGCACTCGTATAAAGATGCTGATTTTGTTAAATATCTCCTAGCAGCACCTGTATAGAGCTGCATGAAATGTTAAAATTATCAGTAACAACAGCTGATAAGTATCACCAGTGGACATAGCCTGTGCCTTGTAGCCCTGCCCGCATGTCACCTGTATTTAACCAAGCATAAAGATTTCAAATCCACCTGTGGTGAGTGCATCTTTTCATTCTATACTCAATAATCAATAGAAAATGTAGGTGATGTTTCTCAGAGATTAGCTTGGAACATTGTGCAGAGCACAAAGGTATAATTATTTAAAGGGATCCTGTCACCTCTAAACGGTCACCTAAGCTACAAAAACATGTCCCTGCAGCATCCTATCACTAATCTCACACTCCTTTTGTCTCCTAAACGAATCCTGTGAAAGTGCATAAAAACATTTTAATACTTACTCATTAAGGATTATAATTAGCAGGGGCTATATTTTTTAGCCCTTATGGCCACTTTACACATGGCCACATTTCTAGCTTATCCACAGGTAACTTACTGGCTGCAGTGAAATCATGGAGACATTATTCCATTTGTACACAGCAACAAGATAGAACCATGTCTCCATGATTTCACTGCAGCCAGTAAGTTACCTGTGGATAAGCTAGAAATGTAGCCATGTGTAAAGTGGCCATTAGGGCGTGTTCGTTATGTGCCTCCTCGTCATAAGATCACGCCCTAAAGGGCTAAAAAATATAGCTAATTATAATCCCTAATGAGTAAGTATTAAAACGTTTTTATGCACGTTCACAGGATTCGTTTAGGAGACAAAAGGAGTGTGAGATTAGTGATAGGATGCTGCAGAGATATATTTTGGTAGCTTAGGAGGCGTTTTGGAGGTGACAGGATCCCTTTAACATTAACTAAGAATTGTGAAAATAAAAGTCCTTCATTTTACACCCATAAAATAAAACAAAACATTTAAATTTGTTTCTCTAAATATTTAAAACATTTGTTTTATTAAAACGTAACCGCCATTTACATTTTTATTTAATAACTAGCTGTAGTACCCGGCTACGCCCGGGTTAATAAATAACTGATGTTAGCTATAACAAAATAGAATTTGAATGTCATATTAATGACCTGTAAGAAAATAGAAGCTGAGCTGTGATTGATTGCTAGAGGCAGCCTGATAAATCTCCAGCCAACAGTAAACCCTCCCCCTGGCCGGGCAGTATATGTCACCTCACACATAGACATAATAGACAGCTCATGTGACTGACATCTGCCTTAATTCCCTATATGGCACATGTGTTGCACATTAGCTGTTTTTAATCAGATGTTTATGTTTGGAAAATAAAGATAGCACACGTATGAGGCGAGTTGTGTGAGGTGATCTGTGCACATCTGTGTCTGTCTGTGTGGTGTGTGTGTCCCTGTGGTGTGTGTGTGTCCCTGTGGGGTGAGTGCATGTGTCCCTATAGGGTGTGTATGTGTGTGTGTCCCTGTGGGGGGGGTCTGTGTGGTGTGTCTCTGTTGTATGTGTCTCTTTGTGGTGTGTGTGTGTGTCCCTGTGGGGTGAGTGCATGTGTCCCTATAGGGTGTGTATGTGTGTGTCCCTGTGGGGGGGTCTGTGTGGTGTGTGTGTGTATCTGTGTTGTGTGTGTCTCTTTGTGGTGTGTGTGTGAGTCCCTGTGGGGTGAGTACATGTGTCCCTATAGGGTGTGTATGTGTGTGTGACCCTGTGAGGGGGGTCTGTGTGGGGTGTATGTGTCTCTGTGTTGTGTGTGTCTCTTTGTGGTGTGTGTGTGCCCCTGAGGGGTGAGTGCATGGGTCCCTATAGGGTGTGTATGTGTGTGTGTCCCTGTGGGGGGGTCTGTGTAGCGTGCGTGTGTCTCTTTGTGGTGTGTGTGTCCCTGTGGGGTGAGTGCATGTGTCCCTATAGGGTGGCTATGTGTATGTGTCCCTGTGGGGGGGTTTTGTGTGGTGTGTGTGTCTGTGTTATGTGTCTTTCTTTGTGGTGTGTGTGTGTCCCTGTGGGGTGAGTGCATGTGTCCCTATAGGCTGGCTATGTGTGTGTGTGTCCATGTGGGGGAGGGGGTTCTGTGTGGTGTGTGTGTCTGTGTTATGTGTGTTTCTTTGTGGTGTGTGTGTGTCCCTGTGGGGTGAGTGCATGTGTTGCTATAGAGTGTGTGTGTGTTCTCTTGGGGGTGTGTGTGTGTCTCTGTGTTGTTTGTATCTCTTTGTGGTGTGTGTGTGTTTGTTTGGGTGCGTGGTGAGTATCTCTTGTGTTGCTCATGTATCTCATGTGTTGCTATAGAGTGTGTGTGTGTTCTCTTGGGGGTGTGTGTGTGTCTCTGTGTTGTTTGTATCTCTTTGTGGTGTGTGTGTGTGTGTCTCTTTGTGGTGTGTGTCCCTGTGGGGTGAGTGCATGTGTCGCTATGAGGTGTGTGTGTGTGTCCCCTTGGGGTGTGTGTGTCTCTGTTTTCTGTGTGTCTCTTTGTGGTGTGTGTGTGTTGGTTCGGGTGTGTGGTGAGTATCCAATGTTGGGGCTGCACCTTAGCGACTATACACTTGCTGTTACTCTTTGTGTGCGTGTGGTGTGTATACATGTCCCCGTGCGTGGTGAATATCTCTTGTTGGGGCCCCACCTTAGTGACTATATGCTGGTATATGCTGTTAGTCTTTGGCACTATCATTAAGCCCCTCTCATTCACAACTGTCAACTGGTAACTGTCACTTTTTCCCCATTATGTAGATAGGGGCAAAATTGTTTGGCAAATTGGAATGCGCGGGGTTAAAATTTCGCCTCACAACATAGCCTATGATGCTCCCGGGGTCCAGACGTGTGACTGTGCAAAATTTTGTCTCTATAGCTGACAGCTGTCGATTTTCCTCCAACACTTAACCATTCACTTTTTCCCCATTATGTAGATAGGGGCAAAATTGTTTGGTGAACTGGAACGCGCAGGGTTAAAATGTCGCCTCACAACATAGCCTATGACGCTCCCGGGGTCCAGACGTGTGACTGTGCAAAATTTTGTAGCTGTATCTGGCAGCTGTCGATTTTCCTCCCACACGTTTCCATTCCCTTTTTCCCCATTATGTAGATAGGGCCAAAATTGTTTGGTGAACTGGAACGCGCAGGGTTAAAATTTTGCCTCACAACATAGCCTATGACGCTCTCGGGGTCCAGATGTGTGAATGTGCAAAATTTTGCGGCTGTAGTTGCGACGGTGTAGATGCCAATCCCGGATATACACGCATACACACATTCAGCTTTATATATTAGATAATATAGAGCAAATTATTTTAAAGTGATCCTGTCACTAGGTTTTTGCCATCCCATCTGGTAGCAGCATAATGTAGAAATGGAAACACTAATTCCAGCGATGTGTCATTTACTGAGCTGCTTGCTGTCACTTAGACAAAATGAGTGTTTTCTCTGATGCAGATTTAGCAGTCTGTCAATATGCCAGAATACCTGGCAGCAGGCCAAGTAGACTGCTAATGATAATCTCCAGCTGATTAAAGAGTGATTTTATCAAAAGTACATTGAGCAGCCCAGTAAGTAACACATAACTGGATCTTGCGTCCTATATTATGTTATTCTTAGATTAGTTTGCAAAAACCTGGTGACAAGTTCCCTTTAATAAATTTTCAAATATACTTCTGTCAAGCCCACTGGGACGGGGTACTCGGTACCGGACCAGGTTTGCTGCTGGGAAATGTCACGGGTCCTGGTCCAGGCCATGTCCCAGGCCCTGGCAATAATCAGGGGAATATTTACAGGGGATAATGTCAGTCGTGATGCCACCTACGGCTTGTGGTCAATAGTGGGACCACCGCTGCTGCAGAACCTGCGGGGATGATGTTGTAGCAGCTAGGGATGGAATAGTTCTCCACGGGTAGAACTGCGTTCCCCGGGGCAGTGATGTTAAAGTCTATGGTGTAGTGTATGGTGCAGGCCTGTGATGGGTGCAGTGCACTTACTGTCCTGATGCTGCAGCTTCTTGCTTCAGGTTCAGAGCTGACAGGCTGTGGCTCTTCAGTTTGTAATCCTCTGCAGACCTGTTGGAGGGAATCATGTTCAGGCAGAATCATGCAAAGGAGTCAGAGGCAGGGTTCACCGTGTTTACTTCTCAGCTTTCTCAGCATAACAGCTTAGTCACAGTTCACAGTCACAAGTCTTTACACTGGCACCACTCTCCCCTCTGGGTTCCTTTACTCCCTGCAGCCAGGTTGTTCCTGTCTATGACCCCTCACTCTTTCTCTGTCCTTTCCAGGCTTCTACTCTCTCTCTTCTACTTAGTGTGTGTGTCTCCGGACGGTATGGCAGTGGCGTGGACCCCTGTGGGCCCTCCGTGTTGCCACTGAGCTGCCTGTCCTTTGGGGTAGGGACCCTAATTTGTAGCTCGAGTCCCCCGTCGGTTGTCTGGGGATACCGTGTGGATCATCGGTTCCCTTCAGAGCCGACACTCTGCTGCTAGCCTAGCCTCCAATAGTCCTCCTGGATGAGCCTCTACCAGGCTCCTTCTAACCGTGTCTTTGGGTTCAATAGGAGGGCTACTCCGCTTGCAGTCTGCTGTCTCAGCCGTGTTTCTAAGACCCAGTATCACTGGTCCTCTCGGCCCTCACACTCCTGGGGTGCTGGCTCTGGATGGGCTTTCTCTCTGTGGCTCACACTGGCTCTCCAGATTCTGCGCTCCCTCCACCCCACTCTTCCAGGACGTGTGCTTCTTGTCTTTTCATCTCAGCCTACCTCGGCCTACTGCTGTCTTTCGGCCTGTGCCGTGCTCTTCAGCCTGCTGCTGGTCTGTGTCTTGGCTGCTCGGCACCCTGGGCCTACTGACTCCTTCCTCCTCCCCTTCTTTATATCTACCCTCTGTCACCTGACCTGCGTGCTGGCCCACCCACTGTCTCTAAACCAACCACCCCTTGCCCGCCTAGAGTTCCCGGGCTCCGGGTTGGGTGCTGCTCTCTAGTGGTTGTGTGGGCTATCTGTGAGGGTGTTGTGGTGCAACTGTCTTTCCTCCTACCTGGCTGCAGTTCTCTTTTTGGCCTCCTGGTCGCAGGGGCGCCACACTTCCTATGAAAAATCTGTTTGAAAACCATTCAAAAATCTTCTACAAGGTATCCCCACTGCACTTTGTGTGAGTCAGACATATGTTCATTATCAGTCAGATCCGTTTTCACAGTGAATACAGGCATGTAACCATATAAGAGAAAGGGGGCATGGCCTACACTGCTGACTGCCGCTAATGAGGAAACAATGTGTAAGGCTGCTTTCACATAACGATATTTGGATTTCCGATGCTGTCCGATGAAAATCGGACAGCATCGGATCCGAATTTGGCCCCCATGCATCCCTATGGGGATCGGACCGAATCGGATGTGCACTAAATGCCATCCGATTTGGTCCGATCCGAATCTGTCCGATTTTATTATCGGTGCTAAAATCGGAGCCTGCTCCGATTTTTGCACCGAAAATAAAATCTGACAGATTCGGATCGGACCAGATCGGATGGCATTTAGTGCACATCCGATCTGACCCGATCCCTATAACATGGGGCCCTATGGAGAAGGGTCCGAGGAAACATCTGATCTCCTCGGACCCCGTTTTACTGTACTGAGCATGCTCAGTACAGTAAAACTGCTCCTAACTAGGAGCATAAGGGTTAAAAAAAAAAAGTTTATTCTCACCTTCCCCCGAGCCCCCGCCGTCTCCCGCCATCTTCTTCTAGGCTCCCGGTGGCTCCCGCAGGCTGCCGGTGTCAGCAGAGCGCGTCCTCTGATGTACACAGGACCTGCGGTGATGTCACAGTCATGTGACCGCGGGTTTACCATGGTGAACCCGCGGTCACGTGACTGTGACATCATCGCAGGTCCTGTGTACAGCAGAGGTACACCTCTGCTGACACCGGCAGCCTGCGAGAGCCACCGGGAGCCTAGAGGAAGATGGCGGGAGACGGCGGGGGCTCGGGGGAAGGTGAGAATAAACTTTATTTATTTTTTTTTTTTTTTGCAGCCCGGTGCCGATTTTATGCCGGAATCGGGTGCCTATTTGGCACCCGATTCCAGGCATCAGAAGGGAGCCGATGCTGTCCGAATTATATCGGACAGCATCGGCTCCCTAAAAATCGGTATGTGAAAGTAGCCTAAGACTAGCTCAGCATACCACACAGTTACTACGCTTGTTTCAAGGAAAGATCTGTCATCTGGCTCCACACAGCTCAGTCACAATCTCTGTTTACTCCTTTTCTGCTGGCTCCCCACACAGCTCTCTATCAGACTGTTCTCAGAAGCTGTGGAAATTACACACAGTGCTGACAGATGCTGGCCACGCCCACACAGCCATAAAATGCAGTTTTTAAAAGTGCACAGGAATATGTGGAAAAATAAGTCATATGGAACAAAAAGCATTCTCTTAACTGCTATGTGACCCATCATTACAACCAGAGCAGTATTGCTTTTTTTGTTTTTTTCCAATTAAATGACATTTAAACTTTAAATCTTTTACAGAGTAGATAGACAACTGGAAGAAAATAACTCGGCTTATATCTCCACCATAGCAGACAATGTAGTCTAAATGTATTGATCAGTATAATAAGTGCATTAACTTTTATGTAGATAATAGTATTGATCTGTATTCTCTCTATGTAATTCTCTTAGCAGTCAAAGGAATTTAAAAATGTTGCTTTCTAGGGAAGAATACTGATATGTTTGAAATACTGATTTCTGCTGTTGAACTCCATTGCTTTTTGTAGGGAGAATACATTTACTACAATTTCACTGACCCCAGAGATGACATCAGAGTATAAAATATGATCCATATTTCAGGCTGTACTCACTTCTATAGTGAGAACAAGAACCCACATCACAGATGTATATTTTTAAACTTAGACAAGAATATAGGATTATTGAGTTCTCTATTCTGAACATGATTACGACACCATATCAGATTCATAGATGATTTTACACAGAGCAAAATGCTTTGCTCATCATTGTTGGTAGCTACAGACATTCGGCATAAAATGCAATTATTAAACTCTCAAAAGGGGCTGTCAACCTTACCTTTAACCTTTCTGTAATCTTTTGATCATTTTTGTAGACAGGACTGTGACCGAAATATAATAATTTTGCTTCTTTAATTATTTTTCTTGCTACGGAATTTACTGATAATATTATTAAATTTAATATATTTGTTAGACCAAATTTTTATTTAGGCCGCGATACCAATTTTTATTATTAATTATTTATTTTTAATAGAGCAGGTAAGTGAATTTTTTATATAGATTATTCTTTTTTTACTTATTTTTTAAGAGTCTAGGTAAAGGAGTTGAACCTGTGATCATCTGAGCCCTACACCCTTGAGACATTTGCCAACAAGTAACCCTGCAGCCCCATCCGTATAAAGCTGCTCGACTGTTAAGTTACACTCAGTGGCACGTGTGCCAGGCTGCCCACCTTCCAGCGCCCCTGCAGTCACAGAAGGAATTTGGGAATTTTAGGGGTTGATGTTTGTTTGTGACCGCAGCCTCTGCCCCAGATGGCGCTTTGTTTGAGTATCCAAGAATGCACTAGGATTCTCCAACAAAGTGAGGGAGTAGTAGGAAGAAGATCAAGCAGTTAGTGTAGTTACCGAAGGATAGGGAATTTTTATTTAAAACATATTAGAAAAAATATTAGATTAGAGTATATAATGAAAATAAAACTTAGCTTATTACCACTCTGATAAGTACTACAAGTACTAAAGACTTAAAATTAAGAACTATGAAGAATTCTCAAGAGAATACGATCTACAGTTCTCGGCTTGTACAGTGAACAGAGCAATGCTGTTCAGCTATGTTCATGTTTTCATCCGGAACTCACCAGATTTAATAACAATTACCAGAGCCTAGCAGAATTTATTTTAGAATTGCAATGGTGTACATATATTAATGGATTACTCAAGAAGACTATAATAGAACAACAGTTTATTTACTTACATTATGGAAAGTAGGATGCCCATTATTTACTATTTTATTTCATACACTGTTCTATATTATTGAATTTTCTACCTTTACAAAAATGTACCATTAAAGCTCAGGAGGATATAAAGAGGCCTGCGGGTACACAATACTAATTATATTTATATACACTGTATATGGTTGCCAAAAGGCATGTGAAAATGAAAATTAACAGGTTAGGGTTCTTAGAAAAGTATACAAGTTTACATTGATACCCTGCGGATATTCCATATTTATAATAATAACAATCATTTTATGCTCACAACATGCTCCAAAAACATGTAAATGTACTGTATTTATCTGTGTATAATGTGTTTTATAGAAAGCAACAATTTATTTCACAGCTACTCACTAAATTCCCTGATTTTATATTCTTTTTCTCTAGCATTTGTTTGCACTAACATCATTATGTTAGCACTGTACATGTTTAATTCACAAGTCTCTGTAATTTAGTCACAGATGTTGCTTTACTAAAATGACACAAATTCCCTAATGCAGTAAGATATCTTGATTAATAAATAGTGATGAGCGAGCATGCTCGCCACTACTCGGTACTCGCACGAGTATCACTGTACTCGGGCTACTCGGCGAGCACCGAGTAATCTCGAGATACTCGTGCTGTGCTCGTGGTCGTCATCCCTGCATGTTGGCGCTCTTTAGAGACCCAGCCCGCGTGCAGGGATTGGCTGGCAGACCACTGCAATGCCACAGCCCTGTTAGTTGTGGCATTGCAGTGATTGGCCGGCCTGCACAGCGTGGCTGCACACAGCCATCCAGACAGTCAGTGTAGGGAGAGTGTCTGCTGCTGCTTAGGGACACAAATTTGCGGCCCTCATAAGTAGATCTGGAGCAGGGCTGCAAACTGCTGCTGACCACAACAGTCCTTCTCAGGACTAATCTCGGAGGATATAGGCAGGGTGATCCAGATCCGAGTCCAAGCTTTACAGTGACCAGAACAGTCCTCAGGAGACTGTTGGAGCTGACTAGCTGTATACAGGCAGGTTCTAAAATCCAACTTTCCTGTGACCTGAACAGTCACCTGACTGTTGTACTTGATAGCTTTATACAGGCAGGTTCTAAAATCCAACTTTCCTGTGACCTGAACAGTCACCTGACTGTTGTACTTGATAGCTTTATACAGGCAGGTTCTAAAATCCAACTTTCTTGTGACCTGAACAGTCACCTGACTTTTGTACTTGATAGCTTTATACAGGTTATGGTCTAAAATCCAACTTTCCTGTGACCTGAACAGTCACCTGACTGTTGTACTTGATAGCTTTATACAGGCAGGTTCTAAAATCCAACTTTCCTGTGACCTGAATAGTCACCTGACTGTTGTACTTGATAGCTTTATACAGGCAGGTTCTAAAATCCAACTTTCCTGTGACCTGAACAGTCACCTGACTGTTGTACTTGATAGCTTTATACAGGTTAGGGTCTAAAATCCAACTTTCCTGTGACCTGAACAGTCACCTGACTGTTGTACTTGATAGCTTTATACAGGCAGGTTCTAAAATCCAACTTTCCTGTGACCTGAACAGTCACCTGACTGTTGTACTTGATAGCTTTATACAGGCAGGTTCTAAAATCCAACTTTCCTGTGACCTGAACAGTCACCTGACTGTTGTCGCTGTATACAGGCAAAATGCGCAAGGGCGTTGGCAAGGGACAAGGAAGTGGACATGATGGTAGTGCAGGCAGAGGCCGAGGTCGTGTGCAAGCACTAATTTCGCAACAACAAAGTGGCACATCCACACGCTCGCACGTCCTGTCCCAAATTCTTGGGGCTCGCAGCAGTACACCGCTCTTGAACCAAGAGCAGTGTCAACAGGTTGTTACTTGGATAGCGGATAATGCTTCAAGTCAGATGGGCACCTCCACAAACACCCTGTCTTCCACACGGTCAAGTGTCAGTAGCCGTGATACTGCACCGCACATTTCCCAACCTGATCCTCCTTCCTACCACCAGGCCGAGTACACGTCCACGGACATTACTGATCCCACACTAGGACACTCGGAAGAGCTGTTCACGTATCCATTCGCAGAATCTGGCCTCTCGCCAGCTCCTGTTGAAGTGGGTGATGAGATGGTATGTACAGATGCCCAAATATTTGAGCAACCACGTTCTCACGAAGGGAACCTTGGCAACGTGTCTCAACAAGGGGTGGACGATGATGAGACACAATTGCCAGGAAGTCAGGAGGAGGATCAGGGTGCGGAAGAGGAAGACGACATGGAGGATGATCCAGTAGCTGACCCAACCTGGCAGGAGGATATGCAGAGCGAGGACAGCAGTGCACAGGGGGAGGGAGGCATAGCATCCCAACAGGCAGTAAGAATCAGGGTCGTGTCCGCAGGCAGAAGGCAGGCAACCGTTCCCCAGAACAACAACACGACGCAAGGTGCCAGTGCAAATGTTAGGTCTTCCCGAGTCTGGCAGTTTTTTAAGTTGGCTCCAGATGACTCTAAAAAGGCCATTTGCAACACCTGCCATGCCAGCATCAGCAGGGGTACGAAAACTAGCAGCCTGACCACCACCAGCATGATCAGGCACATGTCAGCCAAGCACCCGTCTTTGTGGGAAGTCGAGGAGGGGTGCTTGCTGATGTCACTGCTACGTCTTCGCGTGTTGTGCGTGCGAGCCAATCCCCTGTCCATGCTGGCCGCGAACAAGTCTCCGGCCCTGCACCTGACGTTGCCCACGAACAAATAACCCCACCATCAAGCACGTCCTTGTCCCAGTGCAGCGTTCAATTATCCATTCAGCAAACCTTTGAACGCAGGCGCAAATACGCTGCCAACGCCCCACATGCCACAGTCCTAAATTATCACATTTCGCGACTGCTTGCGCTAGAAATGTTACCTTTCCGGCAAGTGGAGACGGAAACATTCCACGACCTGATGGCGGCTGCTGTCCCACGTTACTCGGTCCCCAGCCGCCACTATTTCTCCAGATGTGCCGTCCCCGCATTGCATAACCACGTGTCACAAAGCATCACACGTGCCCTGAACAACGCTGTTTCAGCCAAAGTCCACCTAACCACAGACACGTGGACAAGTACTTGTGGGCAAGGCCGCTACATCTCCTTGACGGCACACTGGGTTAATATTGTGGAAGCTGGGACCCAGTCTGAGCGAGGGACGGAACACGTCCTTCCCACACCAACGATTGCAGGCCCAACCTCAGTCATGGTTTCACCCAGACTCTACAGCTCCGGAATGTCATGCTCCTCAGCCTCCTCCTCCTCCTCCTGCGCATCCTCATCCACTTTACCCTCCACACCAGTCCCAAGCTGGAAGCACTGCAGCACTGCCTCTGCGAAGCGGCAACAGGCTGTGCTGAAGCTAATATGCATAGGTGACAAACTGCACAATGCAGAAGAGGTGTAGACAGCTCTGAAACAGCAGGCAGATCACTGGCTCACACCTCTGAAACTAAAGCCAGGAAAGGTCGTGTGTGACAATGGCCGGAACCTGGTGGCAGCTTTGAGGCGAGGCAGGCTGACGCATGTTCCCTGCGTGGCCCATGTGCTCAACCTGGTGGGTCAGCTGTTCAGCATGCTCGGTCAAGCTTGATTCAGGTAACAATTACTCTGGAAATCTATAAGGAACTCATTTTTCAGACAGATTCCGCTGTACGGCTGAAAGTGGGTCTAAAAATCACTAAAATCGATGGAACCAGCACTGAAATGAAATGGAGAATTGTTCTTTTGATCCAGACTTTCAAAGTGAATTCTAAATTCTCAGAAAGCGGTTCATTGAGAAGGGTTATCCCAATACCCTCCTCAAGGATGCCTATAAAAGGACATGCAATCTCAGTCAGGACTCATGTCTAGACAAGATGGAGAAGGGGAAAAATACACGGGAATCTGGAATGGAGCTAAATAATTGGAGTTTAGTGACCACTTTTTGCCGTTCCAGATCCATTGCGCAAAAAATGCTGGCGAAACACTGGTTCATTTTGAAAGGAGACCCCCTTTTGAATTCAGTGATCCCCGACAGACCTAAAATTAGATATAGAAAGAACAGGAGCCTAAAGAATCTCGTTGCGCTCAGTAATATAATGCGGAAACATTAAATGGTATAGGAGAGTTGCAACATTAATTGGGGTTGCTATGCCTGCAACACACCTAAGTGTTTATGTTGCAACTTGATCCAAAACCAAGCGAAGAATTTTCATTCAAACACCACTAATGAAACCTTTCAGATCAGGCACAAGGTCACATGCCAATCCTCATACATAATATATCTAATTGAATGCCCTTGTGGGCTCCAGTATGTGGGGAGGACGATTCAGACGGCACATGCGAGGCTGAATAAACATAGGCACAACATCCGGGGGGATACCAGTTGCACAGTGTATCTCGCCATTATGCCACTAATCATCAAAAGGATCCAGGGAGGATGATGTTCACCATCATAAATCAGATCAAGGAGGGTGTGGAAGATAGATTGAGTAACCTAATACGGAAAGAGAGTTATTGGATGTTCAAGTTGGGGAAGCTAGACCTTGAAGGACTCAACCTTACCGTTGAGAAAGTTTCCAGGTAGAATTCTTGAATGTAGCAGGCTTACAGTTCAAATATTGGTTTATTGTTCTTCTTTCCCTTCATATATTTTATATTGTATATTTTATGTTTATTGGTTTTTATCTGTTTTTTACACATTTTATATATTTTTATATTTTGAGGATGACGGATAGGAATCTTATGGGTAGTGTTGTGGGGGCAGGCTTATTTTATTAATGGGGAAGATGTAATATGATCTTCCTATGGTTTTAGTATTGATAGGGTTAACCAGGGAATTTGGGGATTGGTTGACTTAAAGGGGGTTGTCAACCAATGAGGGTTGTTTTTTACTTATAAAAATTTTAACTTTGAAGTCCTCCTTCATTCCAGCTGAGGAAGACTGCTGTGCCAGTGGAAACACGTTGTGGCTGTGAAGGAGAATAATAAAAAGCTAAGTTTTATCAACAATTCACCCTGCCTGCCTTTCCTGAGTGCTCCACAGACTGCTTTGCATTAATCATATGTTCCAGTTTCTCCCTTGTGCGGATCAGCAGCAGGAGCAGCTTGGAAGGCACATTAACAAAATGACCTGTGTGGTGTGAGGTGAAGGCCTGGAGCTACAGAACCTTTTCTGTCTGAGCAGTCACGTGATCAGAGCTGGGGGACTGGAGGAGGCAGCTCACAGGCAGCAGCACACAGACGTTCCAGGGAGAGCGATTATGTTCCACACTTCAATAGCTATACCTCCAAGGTGAGCAGCTTTTTTACTAGTTAGGGAAAATTGTTTTTACTGGTGTACCCATTGCGCATCCTTTTCTGTTTATTTACATAATGTCTGATGAAGGGACATTGTCTTGAAAGCTTGATATTTATTACCATAATTTCAGTTAGCCATTAAAAGGTCTCAAGGTCTCAACCTCTGAGGACGTTTAGTTTTTTAAAATATTTTTCTATCTACTGACTTACATGGTAAAAACATATATTTAATCGACTTCAGAAATGACGTCTTCTGAAGCAAAAACAGACATCGGTAAGATCTTCATGTTTGTCTGGCTGGCATTTTGGTCCTTGGTTAACACTAATTATCCTGCGGATTTTACTTCAACAAAGTAGCAATCATCAGATGACCTAATTGACTTTCTGCCATCTACTGAGATACCCTTTCATTGTCAATTCGTTGCAACTGGTGGGTGTTGAAGAAGGTCTGAGAGTGCTACCAAAGATGGTATATCTGCTAGATTTCTTGACTAAGTGAATTGCAACTTATAAACATTTAATCTACTTTGAGAAAGAATTGACTGTTGATTGCTTAAGTATTCTGTTCACCTATTACTATATGAATTCCAGGACTAAACTTCCCCACATCCTTTCAATTATTATATGCTACAAGAGAAAAAAAGGACTTTGAAATTGCCTTACAGAATGTTGCTTTATGGGAATGGATTGTGTTGCTATATACTTTATGTTATGATTTTTCTCCTAGGTTTCAAGTTGCGTTGCAGATGTCATTCATGCATGAGGACATGCATATTTCTAAGATAAAGATAAGTATAAGGAGGCAGATATTCCATATTGCAAGGTATTAGACTCATGTACACCCTAATATGATAAGGATACTATCGGGTTAATACCATGCTAAAGTGTTAAAGTAAGATGAAGTTTGTCAGGAAATTTCCAGAAAACAAGCTTCATATGAAAACCATATTAGAGACAGTGTAGAGAAGAAGTAGAGGGGCAGTTACCAGGTCACTGTACTGCAATGTAGTGGGTGCACCGCCAACTCCCGGTCCTGACAAGGTCAGCGTTGCCCATTTTCAGGCAGAGGCGGTACGCCTACGTAGTGCCCGGAACCTTTCTCAAAGTGAAAAGCATATTAGATTTTCACATTTAAACCTGCCCTCTTAAGAGGGTGGAGACAAGGGGCAGATGTAAAATGTTCAGCAGAGACGTTTTGAGGGCCAGCAGCTGGGGAAGAAGAGTTGTACCTGGACCTTCTCATCCTTTGCAAATTTAGAGCTTAAAGAAGTTGAGGAAAACGGGCATGAGAGCGTCCATACCACCTCTATTCAAAGCAACAATGTTTCAGCTGCAGATACCATGGACAAGAACCACACTGTTTATGTTAATGAAATCAGCTAGAATTGCAACAAGATCTTGCCTGAGAACTGCTCCCTCACATCACAATAATTATATTTCCTGCAATAGAACAGAAACTGTGTTCAAGGACCGTTAATATAGATGTACCTGTTACCTCTTGTTTTTTCACAAGTAAATTGTTTCAACTGACCTGGGTCTACCTTTCCTGGATTTATTAAGTAAAAATGTAATAAAAACAGGAAATTTACAACCGCGCTACCACATATGACATCCACCAAATAAAATGATAGTGATTTTTATTTTCTACGCGTTTTTGGGCTCTCTGGCTCCTTCATCAGGACAAATCACCGATGTACATTTTTCCTAAATAAGGGGGCCAGAGAGGCCAGAAACGCGTAGAAAGTCAAAATCACTATTATCTTATTTGGTGGATGTCATATGTGGTATTGCAGTTGTAAATTTCCTGTTTTTGTTACTTTTTTCCTCACCAAATTGCAAGATTGGAAAAAACTGCAGCAACCGCTTGGAATTACGTCTGCTTCTATAGCGGTTGTGCAGTGGACTCTATAAGGGATCACCCCCTTGCAAGAGCAAGTGTCATAGTGCTGGACTTAAGGGGGAGCCTGCCCCACATGTATCACCAGCAGCTCTGGCTTAAGGAAAGCCAGAGCTACTGGTGATACATGTGGGGCAGGCTCCCCCTTAGATCAGGTTAACTCCAGAACTATATAAATAAGGTTAAGACTGGCATCTACCACAGGTGTAGGTGCTGGCAGAAAAAATATATACTTACAGATTAGTGAACCGCCGCGACACTACTATATTAATGATTAAAGTGGATGAATGAGTGGCAACAAAAAGACGAAGATCTATGGGTATAATGCAAATGTGAAATGCAGAAACTGCCCTGTGCTATACATGAAAACCGGAGAACTTAGTCTCATTAGTAGCCACTAAGGATTAAGCTTGGCATCCACTTCAAGGAGTCTCCACTGCCAAGTCCTAACACTATGCCCTGAAGAAATGGTGTGATGTGGATGGATTTATATGTCCTAGGTGTAATTAAAAACGACGAACAGGTGTGTACTAGGATCTAGCAATGGTGTCCAAGTGTGGTTACCAAACTAAAGAAAAAGTGGAACATGGGAACTAAATTATAGAGTGGGAGCTCAGTCCAAATAAGCAATATATAAATAAGGTTAAGACTGGCATCTACCACAGGTGTAGGTGCTGGCAGAAAAAATATATACTTACAGATTAGTGAACCGCCGCGACACTACTATATTAATGATTAAAGTGGACTTTAATCATTTTCTGCATGTTTTTATTCAAAGGTCTCCTGTTCAAAGTTTTTTTTTAAAGATGTAAATTAATAACAAGACATTGGTACCAGGGAATGATTCTGCTTTCCTTTTCTTTCCTTAGGTTAATGATCAGATAGAGAGCTATTGTACTTTAAGAAAAAACTGTTTTTAATGTATTCTGTTGTTGTTCTTTTTTTGCGGCTCTGTCATAAAATACATAGGCAGCAGACAACAATGCTTTTTCTGATGCCTCTAAGTGGCTTACGATAGCTTTCTGTTGGAAACGAACATTGCTGTGAGAACATCAAGAGCACATTAAGTGGAGAATTTGGCTTACAAAGCTGCAAAACCCTGTTTCTGAAAACTATGAGCACCATTGTGACTGACAACTATGGGCTACTTCTAGAACAAGAGGAGTTCTAAACAGATGCATATAATACTGATAAACTGCAGTTAGAGAATTATCAGCAGGTAGGCATTGTCAGCAGCAGGAAAGAGTAGTCAATGGCAGGCAGGGATTGCAGTCAGAAAGAAACATTTGGTTGAGGCCAGCACAAATTAGACCAGGGGTGTCGAACTTCAGGCCTCAAGGGCCACCAACAGGTCATTGTGACGACCATCCGCTGTGAGGCCGAGCTGCTGGTAGGCAGCACCCCGAGAAACTCCGAGACCCTTAACCCCTATACAGGGATCTGGAATTACAGCGGAGCCCAGGGGGTAGCTGCCTATATGAGCATCAGAGCCGGGGAGGTCGCCAGGGGAAAAAATCAAGACCCGAAAAATGAAGTCAGAAGTCCGAGTCAAAACCGAGAGGGCAGCGAAGGTACAAAATCATCAGGCAGTAGCAGAGTCAAAAATCCAGGCAAAGGTCAAGGGCAAAACCAAGAGGGCAGCAGAGGTACAAAATCAATAGGCAGAGGCAGAGTCAGAAATCCAGGCAAGGTCAGACACGAAACTAAACACACACTATCACTGGGGAACCAAAACTATATCTGGCGGCCTGCAAACCAGGCTCCAATGTGCTTGAAGGGCGCGGCTACCTCCCATAGGATGGAGCCCACAGCCTGATGACCTCATCCGGACCGCCCCTAGAACAAGGCCAGATGGTCATGCACGACTGGCTCCGCCCACCCCACTTCTGACAGCAGAACGAAGGCTGCGCCTAACAGACAGCTCTGCAGGGCCCGCTCCTCTGCTACCAACACCACCCAAAGGAGAAACATGGCGGCGCTCAGCGACAGAAGCAGACATCGCAGGAGCAGGTCCATATGAGGACAAGGCCCTCCTATCACTAGCGCCATCAGCCAAAGGAAACCGGCTCCTCCCAGTGGCCAAGGCAGGAACACCAGCCACCGAGTCCAATGGCGATGTGACAGTCATGTTTTCAGGATTTCCTAAGCATTGCACAGGCTTTGGAATTATCACCAGTGCAGGTGATTATATTATCACCTGTGCAATACTAAGAAAATCCTGATAACGTGATTTGTTGGCAGCCCTTGAGGCCTCGAGTTCCCCACCTGTGGTTTAGACTTACATTGTAACCTTTGTATTAATTTTTATTTCATCAGTGAATAGTGCACATTAAAATAAGCAACTTTGTAATATATTTTATGAGATAAATTTGCTTCTTTCTCTGCCAGAATTGATCAGTTATTATTAGAGATGAGTAGACCCGTGAAAATTCGAGTTCTGGGGGTTTCGCAAGAATTTATAAAAAGTTCTGTTCTGGACCTAAACTTGATTTAACTCACAGATTGGACAGTTCAGTTCTCTGCCTACATACAGCCAGACATAAACAAAGCATTTCTGGGTAGGGAGGAAAAGTTTTTGAAATATTTTTTTCCTACACACTAGATCCAATAATGCAGCCATTCAAATATCGCAAGTGGCTCGCACTGGGCTGAGCACCAAGTGTGCTTGAGCACAGCATCTTCCAGTGGTTTGCGTATGTAAAACACCCAAATTCAGAACTCGAAAACTGAACATTTTTGTAACGTCTCACTTATCCCAAGTCATTATCAAAATTCTCAATTCTGAGGTAAAATTTGTATGCAGTGAAAGCAGACTTTCTCATAACTGAGATAAGAGATGTAAGTGTGGTGTAAAGTCAGACATCACAAATATCTGTGAACTCTGATGGCCACTTTACACGTCCCGATATCGGCGTCCAACTCCGACCAAAAGTCACGTGGTTCGTGCGTTGGCCCTGATTTAAACGTCCAATACGATGCACGAGCGATGCCAAAACAATATCGGGGATCAAATGAGCCTGCTCTCCAATGGTCCGATATTGGATGGACGCAGTGGCCGGATCGTGCTGTGTAAAAGCCCAACAACGATATGAAGTACAACGTCCCCTATTCTCTCCCATGTTAAATGGTCGTTCCTGGGTCGGTCGTACAAGGGGGCGTACACATCGTTGGAGCGTTTCCTGCTGATATCGCGCTGTGTAACATCTCCTATGCGATCTTGGAAATCTGCCCAGAAAAAGCGCGCTCCTGCGTTGTTGGATCCAACATCGGACCGAGGTTAGGACGTGTAAAGTGGCCATGATACTATAGAAACAAGCTCTTCTGCCATTTTTACACACACAAATGTAATTAGTGTGAGGGTTACTTTGAAGTATAGTGGGTATCAGCACCTACAGGAGAACTACAATGCCTTGCGTGGTTCAAGAAGTTGCCAACTGCCAGACAACGAAAATTAGGGATCAGAAGAGTGATGTCTTGATTTGATTCTTAGTTGCCAGTGGCAGGAAGAGAGCTGAGGTACTTTTTCTGTAGGTTTCAGGTGCTGTTAATGCCAAGGTCCAGGCAGAGAGGAGAAATTTTAGTAAATGGTATAGTGAGAAAAGTGAGTTTTTCTGTTGTACCTGAAGTCTAGACATTGACATTGCTTATGTGACGGGCACTGGCTGATCCAGCACTCGTCCACAACGTCTGTCCCTTTTTATTCTGCTGAAGATGGTCCACCAGCTAGTGAGACCACTGTGATTGTTGGCCGCCATTATGCCACGGCTTGGTGGAGAACAACCTACAGAGCAGTTGCTACTGATGAGATTCTATGATAATGGGAGTAAGGAGAGCTAGAAGCAGAGGTCTGACCCTTCCTCCAACTTCTATCTACATAGAAATAGAGATGAGCGATGTTCGACTCGAATAGTTCGCCAATCTCAAATTCAAGTCGATTTTGGCGCTATTCGAGTCATTCGCCGAATTCGAACAATTTGGTTCCAATTCGACGAATTTCGAACATGATCGATTTTGGTTCGAAAATGTGGCAGATGCGGTCAGAAAACCGCATCTGCCGCATTTTGAGCCAAAATAAACATTACCTAGAAGAAAGAAAGTGTTAAAAATAAAAAAATAATCTATGCTCACCTGTCCGCGGTCCACCGAAGCCTCCGGCAAGGTCCTGTGGCTTCTAGGACCTGTGGTGACGTCACGTTCTCGCTGGAACACATGACCGGAGTTCCAGTGAGAACGTGACGTCACCACAGGTCCTGGAAGCAAAGGACCTTGCCGGAAAGCTTAAAATAGATATTTTTATGTTTCGGACCCTTTCTTTAAGTAACTTTTACTTAAAGAAAGGGTCCGAATCATAAAAATAGCTATTTTACGCTTTCCGGCAAGGTCCTATTGCTTCCAGGACCTGTGGTGACGTGACGTTCTCGCGGGTACTCCGGTCACGTGACCGGAGTTCGCTCGAGAACTGACGTCACCACAGGTCCTGGAAGACACAGGACCATACCGGAGGCTTCGGTGGACCGCGGGCAGGTGAGCATACATTATTTTTTTATTTTTTACACTTTATCTGACTTTATTTCACTTCCACAATGTATGTATATACATTGTGGAAGTGAAACAGCCCCACAAGCCCGGTTATTTCGTGTTTCGGGATGTTCGACGGTGTTCGTCGAGCATTCGACGAACATTCGTCAAACACCCCGTCGATTCGGCAAATCGAATCGAACACGAACGGCAGGGTGGTGGCTCATCTCTACATAGAATCTCATCAGTAACAACTGCCATCTCCTCTCAGTAAATGGAGGGTGTTCACTGAATACAGTTTTCACCTCAGAATTGAGAATTTTGATCATGACAGATCTATTCTGGCCGAGAAAGATGCAATGTCTGAAAATATATATTACAAAGTTGCATATTTTCATGTGTACTATTTTTAAAATGTAATTTTAAATAATGGTCACACTTTAAGTGATACCCAGGCCTGGTGAGGATGGTTAGCAACCAAAGACATTGTTAAACGAAATACAACAGTAAGGGCTTGCTCACAATTGCTTATAAAATAGACAAGTAGGGATGAGTGAGTATTGAAGTAATCGGAATCGCTATACTCGCAACGAGTAGGTCCCGGTACTCGGTACTCGTTGCGAGTATAGCGAGTCCGATTGAAATGCGAGTACTTTTGCAGTGTATCTATATATACACTGAGAAAGTACACTAAAAGTGAAGAATAGTTGTTAAAATGTAAAAAGAGCATCATGCTCACCTTCCGACACCTGCCCTGGGACCGGAAAACTAGGTGTACTGCCAGGACCTTGCAATCTGGCCAATCAGGTGGCTTATAGCGATCACATGGTTTGTTACGTCCGGCCATCTGATTGGCCAGATTGCTCCCAGCCATCTGATTGGCTATCAGACTAGCAGGTCCTTGCCGCACATCGGAGGTGAGGTTTTCCAGTCCCAGGGCAGGTGTCGGAAGGTGAGTATGATGCTTTTTTTAATTTTTTAACAACTTTTCTTCACCTTTAGTGTACTTTCGCAGTGTATATAAAGATACACTGCGAAAGTAAAAGGACTACTCACTACTCCCGAGTAATCACAAGAAACTCGGCAAGTATCGAGTAGCCCGAATATCGTTACTATTCGGCGAGTACAGAATAATAACGATTATACTCTCTCATCCCTACAGACAAGTACAATACAAGAAATACATTACAGTTTGACTTATGTTAATCAATGAAGCAGTGGTGATCTGTCTGTTTTTCCTCAGCTGTAATTGAGCTGAAGAAAAAAATCACAGCATGCAGTTCATGGTTGCTTAACCAAGACTCACGAATGCAAGTCAATGTGTGAGAGGAAAACATGGATGTCACTCAGACCATCCATATGCCATCTAATTTTTGTGCAGCTAAAGTAAAAAAATCAATAGTATATTTAATCATCCCCTGACATACAAGGAAATGTTCACCCTCACCAATCACAGCTATTAGACTGTCAGCCATATTCACACCTATACGTAGAATGAGAGGAAGTCTAGAGTAATAAACGTGCAGATGCTCTTAGGCTGGTTTCACACTACGATTTTATCAGTTCCGATGCTGTCCGATTAAAATCGGACAGCATCGGACCGATTTTGGGCCCCATGCAGCCCTATGGGCATCGGACCGAATCGGATGTGCACTAAATGCCATCCGATTTCGTCCGATCCGATTCTGTCCGATTTTATTATCGGTGCTAAAATCGGCACCTGCTCCGATTTTAGCACCGAAAATAAAATCGGACAAACTCGGATCGGACCGAATCGGATGGCATTTAGTGCACATCCGATCTGACCTGATCAATTTGACATGGGGCCCTATGGAGCAGGGTCCGAGGAAACATCTGATGCCTCCTCGGACCCGATTTTAGTGTACTGAGCATGCTCAGTACACTAAAATCGCTCCAAAAGTGAATGAGTGGGTTAATTAAAAAAAACTATGCTCATCTGTCCACGAGGCCCCTGACGTCTCCCGGCGTCTCCGGTGTCTCCAGGTATCTTGCCGTCTGAGCTGACAAGACCTGCCGTGATGTCACAATCACATGACTGCCAGTAACTAGGGATGGGCGAATCTACTCGCTAGGACTCGTTACTCGGCGAGTAGTAAGGGACTCGCAGGACTCGGTACTCTGCGAGTTTCCCAGTGATTACTCGCACGAGTCCAATGCAAATCAATATCAATCCTAGTTTTGTCAGAAACGCTGACAAAGCTAGGATTGCCATTGTTTGCATTAGACTCGTGCGAGTAATCACTGGCTACTGTGCCAGTGATAGCAGGGAGACTCGCAAAGTAACTGCTGTTTCTTTGCGAGCCGAGTCCAGCTGTCTTCTCTGTGCAGCTCCAGGGTCCTAGAGCCTGCCTGCTCACAGACATTATGTAGCAGTGCTGAGATTGTTCTCAGTCTGCTCATTCCCTGTGTACAGACATGAATGTCTGTGCACAGAGATGATGTAGCAGTGCTGAGATTGTTCTCAGTCTGCTCATTCCCTGTGTACAGACATGAATGTCTGTGCACAGAGATGATGTAGCAGTGCTGAGATTGTTCTCAGTCTGCTCATTCCCTGTGTACAGACATGAATGTCTGTGCACAGAGATGATGTAGCAGAGCTGAGATTGTTCTCAGTCTGCTCATTCCCTGTGTACAGACATGAATGTCTGTGCACAGAGATGATGTAGCAGAGCTGAGATTGTTCTCAGTCTGCTTATTCCCTGTGCATAGACATCTATATTTATGCACAGGGGATGTAGCAGAGAGGACATCGCGTTTTGGACTGCGTCGGACGGAAGAGGATTTTTTTAATTAAAAATGGAGTCCCTAATGGCTTTTTTTTTTATTTCTAATAAAAAATTTTCCTTGTGTTGTGTTTTTTTTAAAACAATTTAATAGAAATTCATGGCGGTCATGTCTAATATTGGCGTGACCGCCATAAATTTCGGGCTTAGGGCCAGCTGATAATACAAAGCTGGCCCTAACCTCTTTATTACCCAGCATGCCACCGCTACCAGGGCCGCTGGAAGAGCGGGGTTCAGCGCCAGGGGATGGCGCTTCAATGGACGCGCCATCTTCTGGGGCGGCTGCGGGCTGCAATTTGCAGCGGGGGGTGCCCAGAAAGCTTGGGCATCCCTGCACTGCGGATTCCAGCCCCCAGCTGCTTAGCTGTACCTGGCTAGACATAGAAATTGCGCGGAGCCCCACGCATTTTTTTTTTATTATTTCATGAATTTCAGAGTCAGAGTCTCAGAGTCAGAGTCAGAGTCTCAGAGTCAGAGTCTCAGAGTCAGAGTCTCAGAGTCAGAATCTCAGAATTTCATGAAATAATTAAAAAAAAATGCGTGGGGCTCCGCGCAATTTCTATGTCTAGCCAGAAAAAAAAAAAAGCCATTAGGGACTCCATCTTTAATTAAAAAAATCCTCTTCTGTCCGACGCAGTCCAAAACGCGATGTCCTCTCTGCTACATCCCCTGTGCATAAATATAGATGTCTATGCACAGGGAATAAGCAGACTGAGAACAATCTCAGCTCTGCTACATCATCTCTGTGCACAGACATTCATGTCTGTACACAGGGAATGAGCAGACTGAGAACAATCTCAGCTCTGCTACATCATCTCTGTGCACAGACATTCATGTCTGTACACAGGGAATGAGCAGACTGAGAACAATCTCAGCTCTGCTACATCATCTCTGTGCACAGACATTCATGTCTGTACACAGGGAATGAGCAGACTGAGAACAATCTCAGCTCTGCTGCATCATCTCTGTGCACAGACATTCATGTCTGTACACAGGGAATGAGCAGACTGAGAACAATCTCAGCTCTGCTACATCATCTCTGTGCACAGACATTCATGTCTGTACACAGGGAATGAGCAGACTGAGAACAATCTCAGCACTGCTACATCAGGCAGCAGGCGGGCTCTAGGACCCTGGAGCTGGGGCAGCCAGAACACAGAGAAGACAGGATCTTATCTGTGCGAGTCAGCGATTACTTACAAAGTAAACGAGCAATGCAAATAAATGACAAAACTAGGATTGCTTCAGGCTGAAGCTTCCGAGACACATCTGCGATTTGTAAATCTCACACTACTCGCTATTACTCGCTTCCCCATTCATTAACATTGGACTCGCTAGACTCGCAACGAGTAGCGAGTCCTGGGCTCGGACTCGCTAGAGTCAAGCGATTCCGAGTAATTTAGGATTCGCCCATCACTACCAGTAACCAATAGCCGGCAGTCATGTGATTGTGACATCACGAGAGGTCCTGGCAGCACAGAAGACAGAACAGCAAGATACCGGGAGACGCGCGGGACCGTGCAGGAGTCGTGGACAGGTGAGAAAGGAGAGGAGGAGAGGGGAGGACAAGAGGAGAGGAGGAGGACAAGAAGAGAGGAGGAGGACAAGAGGAGAGGAGGGGGACAAGAGGAGAGGAAGGGGACAAGAGGGGGAGCGCAATGGGGGACAAGAGGAGAGGAGGGGGACAAGAGGAGAGGAGGGGGACAAGAGGGGGAGCGCAATGGGGGACAAGAGGGGGACGCAATGGAGGACCGTGGGAGAAGAGGGGAGGAGCGGGGACCATATTGGAGCACCGGGGGAGAGACAGCTGATGACAGCTGACAGGAGGGAGGTGAGGGCAGGCATCAGATAAAATGTCGGAATCGGATGCCTATTTGGCATCCAATTCCAGGCATCAGAAGAATCCGATGCTGTCTGATTTATATCGGACAGCATCGGATTTTAAAAAATCGTAGTGTGAAAGTAGCCTCAGTCTTTGTACAAGAGCGACCTAAGATTTCTGACACAAAGGACCAACAGTATGTGAACAGGGCTAAATACACTGCTTCATAAACATCCATGCAGGCAGGTGAATCATGAACACACATTAAGTTACAGTATGTAGGTTTGCACATGCCTGATTATGCCGTTAACATTTTGTGTGCTTAAATTGAGGGCAGATATCAAAACCTACCATTTAGAACTAGTGACAAGCGAGGACTATCATGCTTGGGTACTCAGTACTCATAAAGAGCAGTCTGACACTCAGACCTGCTTGACTCATTTGCCGATTATAATGGAAGACCATGAGGAACTTGAGAATTTTTCCTGAAAATCTTCTGGAGAAGTGCTTGAGTTAAAGTAGCAATTGAGGTTAGTGCAATTAAAACTTAACCTTTACTCAAGTTGCATTAAAAAGGGTTGCAACTTAATTAAGTAAAAGAAAGTGTTTAAAATATAAAAATGTCTATTTTAACCTTTCCGGCAAGGTCCTCTTGCTGATAGGACCTGTGGTGACGTCACAAAACCTGACCGGAGGTCCCGCGATAACCAGTTTTCTGACGTCACCACAGGTCCTATCAGCAACAGGAACTTGCCAGAGCCATCGGTGGACCGCCGGACAGGTGAGCATACATTATTTTTATTTTTAACATTGCGGAAGTGAAACAGCCCCACATAGCTGTTTATTTAGTGTTCCGGGGTGTTCAATGGTGTTCGACGAACATTCGACGAACATTCGTCGAACACCCCGCCGAATCGACGAATCGAATTGAACACGAACACTAGGGTGGCGGCTCATCTCTATTGTGTACTTGGTTTTAAGGTTGTGTTGGATTGTCAATGCAACCCTCTTCTCTTACTGTAGACACACTGATAGCAACACCACAGAAGAAATGCTAGCACAGGAGCCCACTGGGACAGGGTACTCGGTACCGGACCGGGGTATCACGGGGGTTATCATGACGGTCTTGGTCCGGACCATGTCCCGAACCCACATGTAAAAGGGGTTATTTTCAGGGATAGTCGTGACGCCACCCACGGGTTCTTGTCACTGGGGACCACCACTGCTGCTTCTACTAGGAGGATCGATGGGGCTGCAGCTGGATGGATGCTGGTAGGGCTGCTCCTGACAGGGTAAATAACTGTTTAACATGCAGGGAATCACACACTGTATACTCTGGCAGGGTTCACCGGGTTTTAATTAAGTTCTTCACACTTCTTCAGTACAGTTCACAAAGTTGCTTCATAAAGTTAACTCCACACTTTCAATTAACTCTACTGCGGCCAGGTTCCTGCTTTGAGACCCTTCTCTTTCTCACTACCATTCAGGCCCTTCGCTCCTTCTCCTTCCCTGATGTGCTGTATGGTAGGTCGCTCAGACTCTTGTTTGGCTTCCCTCTATGTGTGGGTAGGTAAGCTCTGAGCCCTATGTGCCACTGTTCCTCCTGCACGTGTGTTAGGAAATCAGACTTGGAATCTGAGCTCCCCGTCGGTATTTCTGTGATCCGGCTTGTAGCTGCGGTCACCTCAGAGCCGACTCTCTGGTCCTGGTCTAGCCTTCCAGTGTCTCTATATTTCAGGGATCACCAGGCTCTTTCCTACCCGTGTGACTACGGCGTACATGGGGATCCTCTCCTTCAGTCGTTCTCTGGCACCGCTGCCATTTTCCTCAGACCCAGCTGCACTGGTCCGGTGCTCAGTTCTCCACAGTCTTTACTGCTTGGCACCCTTAGGCCTACTCTGTCTTTTCTGTTCAGCACCCTCTGGCCTACTACTACTACTTCCTGGTTTTCCCTTTTTGTACCCGGTCCGTCACCTTGTCTACATCCCACCCACTGTGACTGGCCCTACCACCCCTTGCCCGCCTAGAGTCCCGGGCTCCGAGTTGGGTCTTGTGTCTGTGGGTGTGTTTGTGAAGGTGTTTGTGCAAAACTGTCTCCACCTTCCTGGCTGCCGTTCCTACCTGTGGCCACCCTGGTCACTGGGGCGCCACATTTCCAGTATCTGTTGTTTCATATGCTGCACATCTCGAATCTTCACAGCATAGACCATTGCCTTCAGATGAGTGATGAGGCAAACTTTTTTGTGAATGGTGAAGTTAACAAACAAAACCACCGCTATTGGACTGACACTAACCCACAGTGGATAGATCCCTCCAAGACTGTTGGAACACAAAAATTGATAGCATGGTGTGATATATGGGGTACAAAAATAGTGGGACCATTCTTCATCAATGGAAAACTCAATGCCACTGGATATCTGAAATTGCTAAATGATGTGCTGTGAAGATTTGAGATGTGCAGCATCTGAAACAATGGATACTGGAAGCCTGTGTCAGCATTCCTTCTGCGGTGTTGCTATCAGTGTGTCTAGAGTAAGAGAAGAGCATTGCATTGACAATCCAACACAACAGGCAGCACTTTGAACACATTTTATAAGTGGTCATAAACTTGTAAAAAAATCATGAAAGAATAAAGTTATGTTAAAACCAAGTGCACCACTGTTTTTCTTATGAAGTTCTCAACAAGTTTGATGTGTCACATGACCCTCTTCCCATTGAAAAAATAAAATTGGATCCAAAACGGCTGACTTCATAATAGCCGCCATGGTCACCACCCATCTGGAAAGGTATTCCCCCTCCCATATACTAATGTGACACAAACAGGAAGTTGATATCACCAACCATTCCCATTTTATTTAGGTGCATCCATACAAATAGCCCACCTGTACAGGTATGTCAAAGGTTGTGAAGGGGTTAAATACTGCACTCCACGATATTCAAAACTGCTTTCAAATAAATTGTTAATTTCTTAGTTGTATTTACAGAAATGAATGCAAAGTAGGATTGCATATTTAAAAGTTATTGTTTTGACACTAGAATATTGATTTCATCCCAAATTTGTCATCTCCATAAAGGGTAGTAAGTAAAAATGGTCCTTTGGTCCAACAATTTGTTTTGCAATTGTTCCAGAAACACTATTTGATTTTGATTTTATTTTTACTGCTAATTTTGCTGGAAGAGACTGCAGATGTCATGTCCCATTTTCAGTAAAATGTTGTTTTAACCCCAAATTTGTCAATTTAAAAAAAGATAATAGGAGGAAGTGAACCATACTCTTTGTTATACACCTTAATCAAAATGCAAGTGACAACCCTTTTGTTGTCTGAAACCTACGTTTGGACACATTGCAGGGTTTGTAAGAGAAGGAACCCAAATGTGGCTGCAATAGATTGTGGATGTTGTGTTACAATTGTGGAGTCCCTGAGATGCCAAATAATAGAAACCCCTCACAAATGACAACGTTTTGAAAGCTTGACTTTTCAAGATACTCATCTTGTGTTGTGTTCTGTTGAGCATTTTGAACCATAAGGTGCTTCATAGGAAATGATACCAAAATATAATGTTTTGTCCAGTAGAAGTGGCAAGGACCAAGCACCTGTGTCTGATTAAGGACAGGAGAGTGGTGGGTGTAGGACAAATTAATATATAATGTTTATATGTTTTAACCAAGTAGCTCTTCCTTCCCTTCTGTTTATTATGCTTTGGGGTTTGGAGAGTCTCTTTGGATCACATTCGATTGAACCTATTTTATTGGTGCCAAATAGAATCTACTAGCTGAATTAAAAAAAAATCTACCCAAGCAAATTTTAGGAATTTGGTTAATTCTTTACCTTTTAGTCTAGGGTCACATTAACGTTTTTCGCTGCGCCTTGAAAAGTCATGCTAAAAACGTAGACTTTGGCAGCATAAACTCAGTGCTAATGCCATATTAGCACCGCGTTAATGCTGCCAATGTTATCCTATGGATACCCAGCCCTTACCGCCAGCATCTGATGAAATCTAGCGTTATTTCGGAACTCTTTCTGCAGCGTCTTTGCTCGCGTTCGGAAATAACGCAAGATCTCCATTAGATGTCGGCGTCGAAGCCGCGGTAAGAGCTTGGTATCCATAGGATAACATTGGCAGCGTTAACGCGGTGCTAACATGGCGTTAGCACCATGTTTGTGCTGCCAAAGTCCAGGTTTTTAGCGCAACCCCCCTGAGGTGCGCAGGAAACGTTAATGTCACCATAGCCTTACTGATACCACAAAAGCATGAGCTATCTTAATGTGGAAAAGTGTAACTCATAGCTTGAGTCCAGTTACATTTGTCAGGATTGTATCACACGACACATTGTGCACTTTTTAAATATTCTTTATCTGAAGTGCCAACTGTGTTTGAGAAAAATTGCACCAAGTATTGTGAAATAAGGCTACATTTTCACCTAACAACCAACCTGATCACAATGGTTTTTGCTACAAAACGTCAAAGCTCTCAAAGTTGGTCGCTGAATTGTCAATTAATTGATAATATTGTATTTTGCTTAAAGGCTAAAGGTCAGGAAATTGTAAAATTCTGAGTAAAATAAAATGTATAAAACTTCAGGAAAAAGGTGTCTATTCAACCTAAAAGACACATATACTGTGTTCTGGCTATTATTTTGCATCAAACATTTTCTTGGAGGATGAAATGCATGTAAAGCATAACTCCTGGGCTACCATCTCTGATCATTCAAGTTTCTTGCAACTGTGCCAGTCCCTTAACAACCTGCATCATAAAGGAGGATTTGACATGCACTAACCATGTACCTTTTGTCTGCTGTTTTAGTAAAATAGGTAGTTATTTCTTTTTTAAAGTTTAGGTGTGAAGGACACATAGGAAGTAAATTGGAGAAGATATAAGTTTTTAATAAATCAGGAGAACTGTAAAAGGTTACTTTGAAAAGAATGTGTACCTGTAAGTGTGAAGGTTTAAAAATCCTTCAACTCACATGAACTGAATCTGGAAGGAATCTACTATATAATTTTCTAAGGCGTCTGTCGATCACAGAAATCGCGCGCCAGACAGAGGCCGCATCCTGCCCAGCTCGCTCCATCCTGCCCTGCTCGCTCCATCCTACCCCGCTCCACCATCCTGCCTCGCCGGCTCCATCCTGCTCCCCCGCCGTCTCCATCCTGCCCCTCGACACCATCCTGCCCCCGACACCATCCTGCTCCCCCACCGGCTCCATCCTGCCCCGCTCGCCACCATCCTGCCCCCCCGCCACCATCCTGCCCCCCTTCACGGCTCTATCCTGCCCCGCTGGCTCCATCCTGCTCCGCCGGCTCCATCCTGCCCCGCCAGCTCCACCCTGCCCCCCCACCATCATTCTGCTCCCCCGCCGGCTCCATCCTGCCCCGCTCACTCCATCCTGCCCCACTCACTCCATCCTGCCCCGCTCGCCATCATCTGGCCTGCCCATCCTGCCACCCCCCATCCTGCCCCCGCCACCATCCTGCCCCACTCGCTCCATCCTGCCCCGCTCGCTCCATCCTGCCCCGCTCGCCATCATCCTGCCCCCCGCCAGCTCCATCCTGCCCCGCCGGCTCCATCCTGCCCCGCCGGCTCTATCCTGCCCCACTGGCTCCATCCTGCCCTGCTAACTCCATCCTGCCCCGCTCGCTCCATCCTGCCCTGCTCGCCACCATTCGGCCCCCCCATCCTGTCACCCCCCATCCTGCCCCCCTCTGCCACCATCCTGCCCCGTTCACTCCATCCTGCCCTGCTCGCTCCATCCTGCCCCATTCGCCATCATCCTGCCCCGCCACCATCCTGTCCCCCCGCTGGATCCATCCTGCTCCGCCAGCTCCATCCTGCTCCCCGCCACCATCCTGCTCCCCCACCGCCATCCTGCTCCCCCGCCGTCTCCATCCTGCCCCGCTCACTCCATCCTGCCCCGCTCGCTCCATCCTGCCCTGCTCGCTCCATCCTGCCCCGCTCGCCACCATCCTGCTCCTCCGGCTTCATCCTGCTCCACTCGCTCCATCCTGCCTCCCCGCCAGCATCCTGTCCCGCCACCATCCTGCTCCTCCGGCTCCATCCTGCCCGCTCGCTCCATCCTGCCCAACCCCCCCGCCACCATTCTGCCCCCCCACCACCATCCTGCTCCTCCGGCTCCATCCTGCCCTGCTCCCTCCATCCTGCCCCGCTCCCTCCATCCTGCCCCGCTCCCTCCATCCTGCCCCGCTCCCTCCATCCTGTCCCACTCTCTCCATCCTGGATAATAATGGGAATAAAGGTGTGTCACGGTCCACGCTGCTCCAAGCTCAAAAAACTCACCAATGAGTCAGAATTTCATCAAACAGATTTTCATCCTTTTATTCTCCTTCCTCCAACGCGTTTCGGCGCCCCACCTGGCGCCTTCCTCTGGGAACATCCCTGAGGAAGGTGCCCGTTGGGGCGCCGAAACGCGTTGGAGGAAGGAGAATAAAAGGATGAAAATCTGTTTGATGAAATTCTGACTCATTGGTGAGTTTTTTGAGCTTGGAGCAGCGCGGACCGTGACACACCTTTATTTCCATTATTATCCTGGATATCACCACTGGTCAGTGGTTGGTGGAGGTCCTGCAGCAGCTTGGAGTATCATACGCCATCAAATGCCTTCAAACCAGTTGTGGGGATCACAACTGGATCAGGTGAGTGGTTCCACATCACCACCTTGACATTTTGCAGTGTCACTAGTGATAGGGCACTATTGCGCCTCTTGTCCCCCACCTTTTTATATTTTTACTATCTCCATCCTGTCCCACTCCCTCCATACTGCCCCACTCCCTCCATCCTGCCCCCGCCTCCATTCTGACCCCCGCTGTTCTTGGTCCCCCGCCTTCATCCTGCCCCCCCTCCTCCATTCTGCCCCCCTCCTCCATCCTGCCCACCCTCCAACTCCAGTTAAGATTAAGTTATAAGGTTTAGGTTCAAGGCAGGGTAAATCGGACCAAATTTTGGACTAAAGTCCAGCAGAACCCGGCATACCCAGATAGCCATGAGTCCACTCATCCCTAGTAGACAGTTATTAAGTCCCCTCTTAACCTTTTTTTGTAAGCTAAACATTTCCAGATCTTTTAACTACTGTTTTTAGGATAACAGACTTATTAATCTCATACTCATACTCATTTTTTCAATTAGGATAGTATGAGATACTTTATCAAATGTTTTGCAGAAGTTGTGATATACTATATCTTCAACATTTCTCTGATCTACCTAGTCAGTGATTCAATCATAGAAATAAATTAGATTAGTCTGACTTGTTTTCTGCCAACCCATGCTGGCTCCAATTAAGTACTGTATTTTTATCTAAGTACTTACAATGTTTTTTGGACTATAGGATGCACTGGACTATAAGGTGCACCCAGATTTTAGAGTAGGAAAATAAAGAAAAAAAAAAAGAAAAAAAATGTGATTATAAGGCAGTGTTATGGGGGATCTGCTGAGGACAATTATGGGGGTAATGTCCCTATTCTGGGCCCCATCCAGGTAAACATATGGCCCCCTATTTTGGTATATAATCCCCATCCTAGAGATGGCCCCCAATCCTGGTATATAGACCATCATCCTGGGATAAAGCCCGCATCCAGAATATGGCCTTCCATTCTTTTATATAGCATCCCCATCCTGGATATGCCCCCCATCTTGGGATACAGCCCCCCATTTTCGGATATAGCTCCCTGCTCCCTATCCTGGATATGGCCCCCCCATCCTTGTATAGAGCTCCCCATCCTGAATATGCCCCCCTCCATCCTGGTATACAGCCCCACATCCTGGATATGGTTCCCCATCCTGAATATGCCCCCCTCCATCCTGGTATACAGCCCCCCATCCTGGATATGGCTCCTCATCCTGGGATATAGCCCCCTATCTTGGATATAGCTCCCCATCCAGGATATGGCTCCCTATTCTGGGATATAGCCCCCATCCTGGATATGACCCCTCAGCCTTAGATATAGCCCCCTAATGCTGGTATATAGCCCACACCATCTGGGTACATTTCCCCCATTGTGGTACATGGCCCTCCCATTTCGAATATGCCCCCCTCATCCTTCATATGGCCCCCCATGCTGTCACATACAATAATAAAACAAACAATATAACTCACCCTCTGGCACTTTCCTCCGACTCTCCCTGCTTGCAGCACTCGCATTGAGTCCTCCTGTGTCCCAGAGGCAGCCGGTCATGTGACTGGGTAGCACTGTGATGATGTCAACCTGCTGTGCCAGTCACATGACCAGCTGACTCAGGAAAGAAGGAGGACTCAACACAAGTGCTGCAAGCAGGGAGATACAGAGGAATGCACTGGAGGGTGAGATATATTTGTTTGTTGCTTTCTTATGTGAAACAGCATGGGGGGCTATATCTAGGAAGAGGGGGGGCATATTAAACATGAAAGGGCCATGTAACACAATTGGGGCCATATCCAGTGATGGGGTGGAGTACATGTGTACACCACCCCATTACTGGATAAGGCCCCCCATTGTTTATCAGAAGTTCAGATCACTTTCAACGAAATTTCCTACATAGCACATCTGTCATTACAATTGCACAGAATTGGCCTTCTGACTAAATTTACTACTAAATTGCTTTCTCAGACCTCCACTATGTAAGCTCTACTGATTTGCTTAGTACATATTGGTAATATGAGCAGTGATTCTCAACTACTTTACAGCACTTTAAGACAATGCAAACTGCCCATTCCATCTAACTAAAATATTCTGTTTCATTTTCAAACTTAATGCATTATTGTTATATACTTATGTTATATCTATCCATCAATCCAGTACTCTGTAAAATGTATTTATCCATTGTGCAATACCCTCAGTGTTGTAACTGATTGGATTCACATTTATTCAGCAGCAGGACAACAGCCCCTAACATACAGTGAATGTCATTAAAAAATATTTTCAGTTAAGATAGGAACAAGGAATCCTGGAAGTCAAGATATAAGGAGGAAGTTCCTCACTGAATACTCCAATTGCACTACTGTACTGTCATGGGAATTGTGTCTGCATCTATGTAAATAATGTTTGATATGTACTGTAATGTATTCTCATGTTATTATGTATCAATTATAGCACTGTAGGGCAGGTAATAGTTAATATTTTGGACTTGCCCACAATTGGAAGAAATTATTTCTATGGCAGTGACAGTTGTCCAGCACGACTTGGGGAGGACTGAATGGGTGACAAGGAGAAGGGGGAGCATCAGCAAGGAACCTACCTAGAGTGGTGATAGTTTCCCTGAAGCATATGAGTGGAACACTTTATTACTGAATAAGCTGTAGTGAAAGGTTAGTGTACAGGGTTCTGAGGGACATCCCTTAAGAGAAGTTTAGTGTGACCAGACTGGTGGCACATCAAGCAAGGTGACAGCTAGGAGGAGAATCCTTTTATTAGTTGCTAAGAGCATGGAGACACACACATTGTTGTGCTGTTCATCTTTTGCAGAGAAACTGTTGCTGTCTGCAACCAAAAAAAAAATGAACCTGTGTATTGTACAGAAGAAAACTACAAGCTTCTTTCTTTTTTTTCCAGTTGTGATAAGGTTTCTTTAAAGGCCCCGTCACACCTGGCGACGGGGCTGGAGATATCGGCGGCAACTGGCGGGTGCGCGCACGTTTTTAGCGCTCCACCAGCATCGCCGTCCCCATTTACATTGGGCCACATCTCCAGTGCCGCGCCAGCGAATTGTCAGGCAGCATCGCTGCCGGGGTGTCTGAAAACCCCAGCAGCGATGCAGGACAATGGGAGTCTATGGCTCCCATCACCTGACAGGTCGCCGGCGGCCGGTTGCATGGGGCGATGTGTGCACATCGCCCCAGATCGGTCGCCTGGTTTCAGAGCACGACGTAGGGGCGATGTCGCCGCCGATAGGCCACACCCCTACGTTGCCTATGTAATGGGCGGCGATGTCGCCCCGTGACGTGGCCTTAAGGGTAAAATGTATGAATAACCTGGCACCCGATCTTTTATCCTAGGTACCAAAGTAAGGGAAAGTCCAACCCTATTATAACTGGATGTAACACTTTATCATGTGATTCCTTTTAGGTGTGAATTGTGGTCCAATTGTAAGTATGAATATAATCCCCACTGAGTTAACACTCCCACAGAAGGGCAGACATTGAAAGCATTGAAGAAATTATTGAGTTTTATTTGCTAAAAATTTGCAAAGATAATGATAGATAGATAGATAGATAGATAGATAGATAGATAGATGGATATGAAAAAAGTTGCAGCACGCAAGTCCTTAAATGTTCAAAGGCTTCTTTATTTATAGCATGGGCACAGTGATGTTTTGGTTACATACACCCTTTGTCCAGCTGGACAAAGGGTGCATGTAACCCGAAATGTCGCTGTGCCCATACTGCAAATGAGGAAACCTTTGCACATTGAATGACTTGTGTGCTGCAACTTTTTTCGTATGTTTTGGAAGCTTCTGGAAGGGAAGCGTGGTTGCGTGCACCCATCTGAATACTACTGTGCTGCTCATTTTTTCTATTATTAGATAGATAGATAGATAGATAGATAGATAGATAGATAGATAGATAGATAGATAATAGATAGCCCGATATTTTGTATAGCTTTCTATTAAAGCACTCATACAGTGTTTTTTTTACAGCATCTCAGTGCTGGTGCTTTAAATCTAAGTCTCCTGATCCCTGCTTTATACTCACCTTCTGCCACCTTCATGCTTTTCCAGCAATGATCTATCGGTCTGCGGCAAAAACTAACCTGCTGGAAGCTTCAGTATTTCATGAAACATGCTGGAGGTCACATTTCAGTACATCTCTATTGGAGCTTTGTTCTGGCTCTCATAGAGATACATTGAGCGTATGTGATGTAGCTTCTGACTTCTGAGCCAGAATCAGCTACATACATAAGATGGGGCTGTGGGATCCAAGCATGGTCAGCAAAATATGAAAACACAGGAAGGTGAGAATAATAGAGAGGAATTGGGCTTATATTTAAAGCACCATCACACCACTGAATAACAGAAAAACACTGTTGTGGTGCTTTAACCAAAAAATTTAAATGGAAAAAACAATGTGGCATCGACCTCCCACTTTTGGTAACTATCAAAAAAAAAACAGACAGCTATGAGCTGATATTATTCAGCTGGAAAGGTCCATGATTATTGGGCCCTTCCCAACATAAAAAATACCAACCTGCAGCCATCACAGTAGTAGAGCATCATGAGATGCTCCAATTCTGGAGCTTCATCTCGGCTCTTCATGATTGCCTGGCTTCTTGTCAATCAGATTGTTTTTTGGCGTTGATGTCAACTGTGTAGTGTCTTAAAACCGAGCTGACATCAAGTCCTAGTGTTAGTAATGGAGAGGTGTCCATGAGACACACCTATTACTAACCAAGCAATTTATAAAAAAAAAAGACAAGCAAAAAATGCTTTCCGTCATTCACACCTTAATTAAAAAAAATAAAAAAATAAGAAAAATGCCACGTACGTCTGCTATTGTCAATCGAGTCCGTCATAGTCCACAAATGGAAACCTGAAAAAAACAGAGACAAAAAATGATAGACAAATAAAACAAGACACTTAAGGCCCCTTCCCTTCACACACTACAATATTGTTAACGATATTGTTGAAAAGTGACGGGTTTTGAGACGTTCAAACGACGTTGTTACGACATCGTTTCATGTGACACATCGATACAACCAGTGATAGGTCAGCTGATCGTTAATCCCAGGTTTATGAACCGGTTTATAAATCAGTCGTTGATCGTCTGTCCAACCTCAGCATCGGTGTGTGTGACACTTTCTTAACGACTTCGCCTATTCAGAACTGATATATGTAGGCGATCAAACAACCGCAAGTATCGTTCACTTGTCGCTGATTAGTTTGACACCTCACACCTCACTAGCGATCATTGAACATCGTTCCAGCGAATTAGGGCAAGTCTGATCGTTGGTCGGTTCGCCGACACATTGAAGTGTGTAACCCGGCCTTTACTCTCATTCACTGCTTTATTAAAAAAAGAAAACAATCCCACACACGTCCAACGTAGTCCAGAAAATCTGACATACAATCACTATAGAGCAGCATTATGACACTTCATAGGTTTGCTAACAGCCAGTTCTGGGTCACACTGCACTCTGTGAGACCCTATCTATCGATCGATCAATCGATTTACATATATACTGTATCTATCTCTATATCTATCATGTACCCATGGCTGGATTAAAGGCTTGATTTTTTACATCAAATTGGAGTGCTGCAACCTTCTTTCTAGTTGTATTGTATCTATCTATTTATCTATCTAAATCTAAAAAAAAAGGCAGCACTCCAATTAAGACAATAGAGGACATCTTTTAATCCAGCCCTCATGCCGCAAGGTTTTGACCTGTGTGGTCCTTTGTCAAGCACAGTCAAAGACCACACAGGTTGAAAGGTTGCCCCAAAGATGTCCTCTTTTTTCTGAATTGGAGTGCTGCCAGTTTTTTTATTCATATATTATGTTTGGACACTATATTTCAGAAAGTATTGTACCACCTCAGTTTGTTGTTTAAGTTTGTGCTAATGCCTATTTTTACATTCTATCTATCTATCTACTATCTAAAAGAGTAAAAGAGAAAAAAAAAAAGAGAAAAAAAATAAAACAAAAAACTGCACAGCACTCACAGACAATGTGAACTGGTGCCAGCAGGGATGCTGGATCAATATACTAGAAAGAGACCTTGCAGCACTCAGCTGCTACCAATGATGTACATATGCTGACAAGCTATATATATATATGAGAAAAAAATTTAAAAACTTACGTTTTTTTCAAAAAACTCAAAATTCTAATTTTTTTTAAATCTGAAGTTCTTAGTACACACATTGGCCAATTTCTGCTTGCTCGTCGACTGCGACAAAGTGACTTCAGGTCCGACGAGTCCTATCGCTGACACCCAAGCCCTCCCTGTCCACCCTACCCCACTACTAAGTGGGCGGACACCATCTAGACCCTAGATCACCTGTTTGCAACGAGGTGCACATTGCAGTAATGGAGCCAGCCACTCCACACGATACAAAAGAGTAAAAGAGAAAAAAAAAAAAGAAAAAAAAGAAAAGTCTTTTTTACTCTTTTGTATCGTGTGGAGTGGCTGGCTCCATTACTGCAATGTGCACCCTCGTTGCAAACAGGGGGATCTAGGTCTAGATGTGTGTGTGTGTGAATGTGTGTGTGTATGTATGTGTGTGTGTGTGTATATCCGGGATTGGCATCTACACCGTCGCAACTACAGCCACAAAATTTTGCACAGTCACACGTCTGGACCACGAGAGCGTCATAGGCTATGTTGTGAGGCAAAATTTTAACCCTGCGCGTTCCAGTTCACCAAACAATTTTGCCCCTATCTACATAATGGGAAAAAGTGAATGGAAAAGTGTTGGAGGAAAATCGACAGCTGTCAGCTATAGCCACAAAAATTTTACACAGTCACACGCCTGGACCCCGGGAGCGTCATAGGCTATTTTGTGAGGTGAAATTTTAACCCCGCGCATTCCATTTCACCAAACAATTTTGCCCCTATCTACATAATGGAGAAAAAGTGACAGTTACCAGTTGACAGTTGTGAATGAGAGGGGCTTAATGACATCACTAAAGACTAACAGCATATACCAGCATATAGTCACTAAGGTGCAGCCCCAACATGAGATATTCACCATGCACGGGAACATGTATACATACCACACGCACACAAAGAGTAACAGCAAGTGTATAGTCGCTAAGGTGCAGCCCAACATTGGATACTCACCACGCATCCGAACAAACACACACACACCACAAAGAGACACACACAACACAGAGACACACACACACCCCCAAGGGGACACACACACACCCTATAGCGACACATGCACTCAACCCACAGGGACACACACACCACAAAGAGACAACACACAACACAGACACACACACCACACAGACCCCCCCACAGGGTCACACACACATAGCCACCCTATAGGGACTCATGCACTCACCCCACAGGGACAAAACACACACACCACAAAGAGACACACACACACCACACAGACCCCCCACAGGGACACACACATACACACCCTATAGGGACACATGCACTCACGCCACAGGGACACACACACCCACACTACAAAGAGACACACCCAACAGAGACACACACCACACAGATTCCCCCCCACAGGGACACACACACATACACACCCTATAGGGACACATGCACTCACCCCACAGGGACACACACATACACACACCCCCAGGGACACACACACCACACAGACAGACACAGATGTGCACAAATCACCTCACACAACTCACCTCACACTTGTACAATCTTTAATTTCCAAACATAAACATCTGATTAAAAACAGCCAATGTGCAACACATGTGCCATATAGGGAATTAAAGCAGATGTCAGTCACATGAGCTGTCTATTATGTGTATGTGTGAGGTAACACATACTGTCCAGCTAGGGGGAGGGTTTACTGTTGGCTGGAGATTTATTAGGCTGCCTATAGCAATCAATCACAACTCAGCTTCTATTTTCTTACAGGTCATTAATATGACATATTCAAATTCTATTTTGTTATAGCTAACATCAGTTATTCATTAACCCAGGCGTAGCTGGGTACTACAGCTATAGCTAATATATATATATACCATCATCATACAAATCCATCTAAATTTCTTACAATGTTCATAAAGTGCATATGCTCTAATATAAATAAGTTAAAACAGTGCCAACTCATCATAATTCATATACAAGGACTTAAATATCCTTAATTATTCAATTGTGCACATGTGGCTTCAATAATCTAATATAGAAAGCTGAATGTGTATGTGTGT
This sequence comes from Allobates femoralis, assembly GCA_033576535.1. Lineage (NCBI taxonomy): Eukaryota > Metazoa > Chordata > Amphibia > Anura > Aromobatidae > Allobates > Allobates femoralis. The sequence goes on from JARQOC010000005.1 coordinate 177,164,266, forward strand.
GTGTGTGTATGTATATCCGGGATTGGCATCTGCACCGTCGCAACTACAGCCACAAAATTTTGGCACAGTTACACGTCTGGACCCCGGGAGCGTCATAGGCTATGTTGTGAGGCGAAATTTTAACCCTGCGCATTCCAATTCACCAAACAATTTTGCCCCTATCTACATGATGGGGAAAAAGTGACAGTTTACCAGTTGACAGTTGTCAATGAGAGGGGCTTAATGATAGCGCCAAAGACTAACAGCACATACCAGCATATAGTCACTAAGGTTGGGCCCCAACATGAGATATTCACCACGCACGGGACATGTATACACACCACACCGCACACAAAGAGTAACAGCAAGTGTATAAGTCGCTAAGGTGCAGCCCCAACATTGGATACTCACCACACACCCGAACCAACACACACCACAAAGAGACACACAGAAAAACAGAGACACACACACACACCCCAAGGGACACACACACACCCATAGCGACACATGCACTCACCCCACAGGGACACACACCACAAAGAGACACACACAACACAGACACACACACCACACCCCCACACCCCCACAGGGACACACACACATAGCCACCCTAAGGGACACATGCACTCACCCCACAGGGACACACACACACCACAAAGTGACACACCACCACACAGATCCCCCCACAGGTACACACACACATACACACCCTTTAGGGACACATGCACTCACCCCACAGGGACACACACACACCACAAAGAGACACACACAACACAGGTACACACACACCACACAGACACCCCCCTCCACAGGGACACACACACATACACACCCTATAGGGACGCATGCACTCACCCCACAGGGACACACACACCACAAAGAGACACACACAACAGAGACACACACCACACAGACCCCCCCCAAAGGGACACACACACATACACACCCTATAGGGACACATGCACTCACCCCACAGGACACACACATACACACACCCCAGGGACACACACACCACACAGACAGACACAGATGTGCACAAATCACCTCACACAATTCGCCTCATACTGTGCTATCTTTAATTTCCAAACATAAACATCTGATTAAAAACAGCCAATGTGCAACACATGTGCCATATAGCGAATTAAGGCAGATGTCAGTCACATGAGCTGTCTATTATGTGCATGTGTGAGGTAACATATACTGCCCTGCCGGGGGGAGGGTTTACTGTTGGCTGGAGATTTTTCAGGCTGCCTATAGCAATCAATCACAGCTTAGCTTCTATTTTCTTACAGGTCATTAATATAACATATTCAAATTCTATTTGTTATAGCTAACATCAGTTATTTATTAACCCGGCGTAGCCGGGTACTACAGCTAGTAAAGTGATAAAGTACTACAGACTTACTGCACCAGACACATATGTTACAACAGGAAACCGCCGTACTCCCGGCGTGCAGTTTTACAACATTGCGCATGTCCAATATGCTCCACCTCTGCTGCGTTACCCAGTGAAAACCTCCGTTTGTCCACGCATGTGCTGATGCGCACCGGGACACAGAGCGTGAAGTTCCAACCACTGTGCCCACTTCCCCCGGTCACATGACATCATCTTAATCTAGTGCCTGTGCACTAGAATACTGAGATTCTCGTGTCCCTCTTAGTGCCTGCATTACAATACAATAGACGCAACTACACCCAACTATATGTACTCTAACAAAACTATATAATTATGTGTTTGTAGGTGCTCATAATTAACCCTGTTACATATGACTCTATACTAGGTAAGATAAAACCTTCTAATGGCCCCTCTCCAACAATTCCCAAGAAATTATCGTCACCTGTCCGGAGGACAATGTACAGTTAAGTGCTCTATGTTGTTAGCAGCACAAATGAACCAGCCACCAATAAACTGTTTCCAACATATGGGCTGGACATCCTGTTACAGTGAAAATTCCTATAGATAATATAATTAAAGGACCAAAAGTTATTTTATAGGTCATATCCAATTTCTATTAGTTATTAGGGGAAAATCTGTCACCGTCCAGAGGACAACATACAGTTTAAATGATCTGAATTCATCAATAGCACAAATGGCATAGACACTATATGGTGGTCTCCACCACACAGTGCTATCCATCCTTTTTAAGTGACCTTTCCACCTACATATATCTTAATTACTTTTGACCAGGACCTGTTTGATTTTATGATAATCGAATACCCAATGACAGCAGTACTATATGTACTTCCCAAAATTCACAAGTCTCTGGTAGATCCCATGGGAAGACCAAAAGTCTCAGTTACTAACTATCTCTCTCAAACATAGGAATATTCTTGGATAAGGTGCTGAACCCCATAGCTAAAACTGCAGATCATACTGTATATTAAGGATACTAGCGATTTCCTATATAAATTAAATCAATTGTCATTAAGTGGCTAGATGATACTCGCATCATTTGACGTGGTGTATCTCTACACTTCTATTGACCACAAAAGGGGACTGATGGCTGTAAAGAAAAAATTGGAGGAGATAGAAATGATGGTTGAAGTAATTGATCTGATATTGGAACTCTCATGGCCACTTTAAACGTCCCAACATCGTTTCGATGTTGGATACAACAGCTCGAGAGGGCGCTTTTTTTTGGGCAGAAATCCAAGATCGCATAGGAATGTTACACAGAGTGATATCGGCAGGCAACACAACTGCGATGTCTACGCCCCCTTGTACGGGTGACCCAGAACGACCATTTAACATGGGGAAGAATAGGGAAGTTGTACTCCAAATAGTTGCGGGGCTGTGACACAGCACGATCCTGCCAGATCGTACATCCAATATCGGGCAGTTTGAAGAGCGTGCTCATTTCTCCCCCGTTTATCCGTTTTGGCATCGTTCTTGCATCGAATTGTACATTTAACCCATTAACCATGAACGATATCGAGGCCAACGCATGAACCAACGTGACCTTTTTATCGGAGTTGGACAATGATATTGGGACTGTAAAGTGGCCATTAGAGTTGGTACTGACGAACAATTATTTTTTATTTGGTGATTATTTTTTACAATGCAGAGGAACTGCGATGGCACCAATATGGTGCCAGCCTACGCAAATGTGGTTATGCGGGTCCTTGAGGAAGAACTTTTGTCTATGTGTCCCACCACTATGGCCTTGTTACCACATGGTGGAGGTACATAGACGATGTCTTCCTCATAGGACAGGGACTGTTGAAACATTGGAAGAATTTCATCTTTTTTCTAAATACTATAGATGAGACTATAAAGTTTACGTTGGTTTCATCAATGGCGTCTCTACAAATTTTGGATGTATTGGTGTGTTATGAAGCTAAACCAATTTAACACGAACTTTATGTGAAGAAGATAGACAGGAATAATCTCCTTATGTATAATAGCCACCACCCAAGAAAGACAGTAAAATCAATCCTTTATAGTCAATTCTTGAGGGTGAAAAAAATTGGGAGTGATAATTTTAATCAAGAGAATTCCTTAAACCAAATGGTGGAAAATTTTTGCCGTGAGAGGGTACCCGCAATAATTACTTAACCTTCGTCCGGCTGAGTAGGTACAATTGAAAACTATTCCGTGTTAAAATTGGCAATATCTTTTTTTTTTTTCAAAAACTGTAAGGGCTGAAATTTCATGACATCTCTGCAGTTTTGGTCCAGAATATAATTGGCCCAAATTTCAATAAAATATCTCCACCCCCTTCCGAGATAAGGGGTCGAGATATTTAAATAAAAATTATGCAGCCTGACAAAGGTTAAAAGCCAAAAAAAAAAAGGTGGATAGCATAGAGAGATCAGAATTTTTTAAAGAAAAAACAGCCTACTAAAAACAATTGAAAGAATACATGTAATGGGTACCTTTACCACGCCGCTACAGAAGTTAGAAACAACCGGGTGTCTCACGTGCACGAGCACGTTCCAACAGTTGCTAACGGTACCTTGATACCGCAACCTGATTTACAACTGCTACCCCTCGCGTGTTTTGACGGTGCAAAGATACAATTTTCTCCGACACCCATTGTTTCTAACCTTCTGTAGCGGGGTGTAAAGGTACCATAATAACTACCTTTAGTTACCAAAGTACACAAGTAAACAAAATTATTAAAAAACATTGGGGATGTTTGGGAAGTGTCTTCCCGGAGTGAAGGAATTCAAAGAACCCCATCTGTTTTCTTGCAGGCGATGTCAAAATTTTGGAGACAGGTTTGATCCATTAGACATAGGTTGTCTAAAAAAAGATGGACAGAAATATTTAAACGGGGATGAAACGCTAGGGTTTATCGCCAGCCTTGCTTGCATCAATTGAAAGTTAATGATAAAAGGGTCATCATTTGTACATCCTAAAACTGGTATGAGATATGAAATAAGAAATTTTCTGACTTGTGCATCGAATTCGTAATTTACCTCTTTAGAGTGCCCTTGTTCCTTGTGACATTTTGGTGAGACAACATTGGATTTAAAAATTCGGATAGCACAACAGGCATACCATTAGGAAAAAGAGACAGGACTTGCCAGTCCCTAAACATTATGTGGAGATGGGGCATACTGAGAATGATTGAAATTTTAGAATTATTGACTCAATACCAATACAGAGATGAGGGGAGGATCGAATTAAACTTTTAAAAAGAGGGAGCTTGAAAGATACATAGGCTAATACTTTAAAGCCAAATGGCCTTAATGTGGATTATAAAATCAGTAGCCTTCTATGAGTATTTTATATCTCTTTATTAATATTTAATTGTCTCTGTTTTAAGGCTTATAATGTATTTTAAAATACTAATGTATTCTAATTGTTTATTTGTTTTTTGTTGTTTTTAGGTTTCACTGTACTATGGACAATGCTGCACCAGAATAATTTTTTGAATTTTTGCGAAATTGTACCTTTCCCACCTCTTTTTGTGATTACTATAGTTTATTTAGAATTAAAAAAAGCTTTTTTAAAAAAAAAAATTGGAATGTACTAGCCTTATTTGCTTCTGATTTTGAGGGAAAGGGGGTATGGGGAGAAAAATGACCCATGTTTTTTCAAAAAGAAATTGGTTATTGTAGGGGAAAGGCCATAAAGGGGAGGTAGCACGGTGGGGGAGCCCCCCTATGTTTAAAACCATTTGTGCTACATGAATTAGAGCAATTAACGTATTTTCCTCGGGCCCGGTGGGGGTTTTTTCCCCTAATAACTAATAGAAATTGGATAAAAACCCTAAAAATCCCTTTTGGTCCTTTAAACCTTTTACTATAGGAATTGTCACGTAACGATCCCAAAAAGTTGGAAACATATATTGGTGGGGGGTTTTTTTGTGCTGCAAAAAACATAGAGCACTTAACGTATTTTGTCCCCCAAAACGGGGACAAATTTCCCCCTTGGGAAATTGTTGGGGGGGGCCATTAAAGGGTTTTTTATCTTCCCCTTTATAGCACAGATCTAAGGGTTTTAAATGAGAGCCCTAAAAACCCAAATTTTATTATTTTAAAATTAAGTACAAAAAAGTTGGATGTATTGGGTTTCAATTTGTATTGTAAGCAGGCACAAATGGCCCCCCGAGAATCCTTTTATTTATTTGGCAGGCGCGAGATTAAGTATGTCATGCCCCGGGGGAATGGAAGCACAGTTTGGAACTACAACCTCTTTCCCCCGGAGTAAAGCCTGCGGGGCAAACAGAAGCTTCTTTGGGGTAACGCGCAAAGGGGAGATTTGGCATGCGAATTTGTTGTAAACTACACCCGAAGTATGACGGTTTTTTTTTTTAACATACATCGATGCAGTAAGTCTAAAATACTTTATCACTTTATTATTGAACCACATGAAAAAAATTAAAAAATTTAAAGGGTTTTTTAATCCCCCTTGTAATAATTAGATGACTTGGCACGGTTTTAATTATTTAATTAACAAAAGCATTTTTTTGAACTTTTTAAAAAAATTTTTAAGGGTTTTTTGTAGTGAGTAAAAAATATATTAACAATTAGAATTGATTGTAAAATTTAATAAGCACCCGTAGGGGTGTACAAAAATGTGCCCCCCCGTTTATTGTGAACCCCTGAGGAACCCCCAAGGGGGTCAAAACCCCCGGTCCCGGGGGAAAAAACCCACATAACGAATGAAGGAAGTCTCCCTCTTTTTCTTTATCTAAATCTTGTTTGGGAGGGGTTTTAAAACCCGATATGTGATGGTTTTTTTTTTGTTTTTTTTTTTGTTTTTATCTTCTATCTATCTATCTATCTAAAAAAATTCCTGCAGCATCATTCTCCAAAAGATGAAAAAATCAAATAACAGTATAAATTTGGGGGAAAAAAATTTTTAAAATTATTTTTTTTCAAAAAACTAAAAATTTTTTTTTTTTTTAAATTTTTTGGGGGGTTTCTTAAAACAAAATTCCCCCAAGCCTTTTTTGCTCATCAGCCGCAACAAGGCAAAACCCCAGGGCTCAACCCAAACCCCCCTTGGGTGATAAGGGGGGAAAATTGCAAACAGGGGCTAGATTCCCTTTTTTTTTTTTACACAAACAAAAAAACTCAAAAGCACCCAGACCAATGGAAATGGTCCAAAACAGGATTCGGGCCCCCAAAAACTAAAAAAAATTTTTCCACACTCAGCTACTACCAAGATGCACAGATCAACAAGCTAATATGTAGGAGGAAAAAATTAAAAAACTCAAATTTTAAATTTTTTTTTAATTTTTTGGGGGTTCTTATACATCTTCCAATGCGTTTCTCATCCCCCACGACAAGGTGACCCAAAACTGATAGTCCTAACGTTTACAACTCAACCTAAAAAAATTTTTTTCCCCTTTTGGTTTTGGTGGGAATTAAAACCAATTTTTTTAGGACAATTTTTTTTTTGTTTTTTTTTTTTTATTAAACAAATTAAATTCCATAAGTACTGTCATAGATAGCCTTATTTTTAAAATTAAAAATTTTCCCAAATAACGGGGGCTTACCACGGACTGGCGAAACAAATGGGGGGCCCAATTTCAAAAAAGGGGGCAAAAAAGGGGCTTGGAAATTTAGCCTTAAAACTTAACCTCTACTGTGGGAAAACCCCAGGGGTTTTTTTAAGAGATGCAAAAACTGGAGTATTGAAGAAAAAAACCTCATGACCCAAAATCAACAGGGTTTTACAGGGACCTTTTTCCCGTCAAAATAATCGATAACTTCTATAAGAAATATGTTTTCAGGCCAAAAAAAGGCGTTAATGTGGTGTATAGGACTTTTCAAAAACTTTTATACGGGCCCAAAAAAAAAAGGTTTATACATAAAATGAATGGGGAAAAATGTGTAAGGGGTTAAAAAACTGGGTTAGGATAGAAACAAAGGGGGGGCTTAAAGGAACACCCCAAATGGGTCCAGTTAACATGGGGGACCCAGGGGCTGTGTTGGGCCTCCCCTTTTTTTTAAAAATTTATTAAAAAACCTTTAGGGGGATACAGGTAAAATCCCCCAAAATTTTTCAGATGAACTAAACTCTCGGGGATAAATAGAGGAGGGCAATTTTTAAATTCAAGGGGTTTTGTAAACTAGAAGCTTGGGGGCTAAATGGCAAATGCGCCTTTAAGGGAAAAGTAAAGTCCCCGCACTTGGGGAGGAAACAAAAGGTTTAATTTTGTCTAATTTTTAAAAAACTGGCAAAACTATCAAAGAAAAAGACCTGGGGTATGGGAATGACAAACTCCATTTTTGGCCATGTCCCGGGGGCTGCTGCAAAGGCAAAAAAAAATAAGGGTCATTAAAAAAGGCATAGATGCTCATAGGAAACAAAATTTTTAAACCCTTACAAGTCTCTAGTGGACCACACTTAAATACTGTGTAAATTCTGGTCCCAGTTATAAAAAGCCCCTAGCGAACTAGAGCGGGGCAAGAAAAGTGACCAAGGTTATTAAAAAGTTTAGGGATCTGCAAACCAAACAGGTTATTAAACGGGGGGTTTTTTAGCTTGGAAAAAAAAAGGGGTTTTTGGGTGATTTTTTAAAAAGTAAAAAATATAAGAGGGGCAGTAAGAACCTTTTTAAAAAATTTTTACTCTTGGGCCCCAAACTGGGACGGGGGGGACCCTACGTCTTGGGGAAAAAGGTTTAATAAAAACCAGTTTGGGGTTTTTTTACGTAAAGCATGAGAGGAACTTTCCCAATATTTGAAAAGGGGGATTCACATAACATTAAAAGGGGCCCGGATGCCTTTTTTTAAAACTACAATTTTAAAACCTTATATATACTAGATTCTTTGATAGGGCTTTTGGACCGGGGAAATTTTATTTTGTTGCCAAATCTGGAGTGAGGAAGGAATTTTTTCCCCCAATGTGAGCTTAGTGTTTCCCCCCGGGTTTTTTTTTTTTTCCTTCCCTGGACAAAATTTAGGCTAGGGGTTTAACCCCGGTGGACAAAAAATCTTCCTTAACCTTTTAAATCTATTTTAAATTTCAAAAGGAAATAAAAAACCAAAGAATTTTTGATTTCCTCATTTTAAAAGGGAAAAACTGAGTATTTCGGGACAAAAAAAGGGGGTAATATTTTTTTCCAAAAATTCAATAAAAATATTAATTTTAAATATATAAAAAAATATATATATATATATACAAATTTTATAAAAGCCCCGAAGGCCATTCCGGGAAAAAAAAACCCCGGGGGTTCTTCCTACGGCCTCCGAAAACCGCGGGGACGTCACAGTGCAGTGTAGCCGCAAAAGGGAATTTCCGTGCACAAGGCCCCGGGGTTTCAAAATTTCCCCCCGCCCCTCTCAAACCTTCCCAAACACACACACACACACCTCTCACTACAGTCCTCCCCAAAACACACACCCAACCCCCCCAAATCACCCCCCACCCCAAACCCCCACACACCCACACAAAACACCAACACACCCCTATACTTTTTTCGCCGCCACCCGCGCACCGCTCCCCCATGGCTCCCCCACACGCGGGGTCCCGCCATGGCTCCGGGGCCCCCCCCGCGGGCTCCCCCCTGGGGCCCCCACCTCTCAAACTCCCCCTTGGCTCCGGGGCCCCCTCGCGAACTCCCCCCCTTTCTCCGCCCACCTCGCGAACCCCCCCGGCCCCTTGGGGCCGCCCACCTACCGGCCGACCACAGAGCTCCGTCCTCTGCTTTTCCACAGACCCCCTTCCGCGCTGAAAACCCGGCCCCATCCTGTGCTGACCACTGAGCCTCCCCCTGTGCCACTGAGCCTCCCCCCTGGGCGGGCCACTGACCCCATCCCCTGCGCCCATCAATCCTGTACTGACCACTAGCCTCGTCCCCCCCGCTGACCCCCCCCGCCGTCCCTGCGCCACAGACCCCCCCGTCCCTGCTGACCCCCCGACCCCGTCCCGTGACCAAAAGACCGCCGTCCTCGCGACCACAGACCCCGCCTCTCGACCCCAAAAAGCCGCCGCCCTGCTGACCCCAAAACCGCCGTCCTCTCTGACCCCCGAGCCGCCCCCTCGCTGACCACAGACCCGCCGTCCTCTGCCCCACCCAGAACCCCCGTCCTCTGTGACCAAAAAACCCCCTCCTCTGCACCAAAGACCCTCGTCCTCTGCTACCACAGAGCCCCCCTCCTCTGCGACCACAGAGCCCCTCCTCTGCTGACCACAGAGCCCCCCCTCCCTTTTTGACCCCAGACCCCCTCCTTGCTGACCAAAGACCCCCCCCTCTGGGGACCAAAAAGCCCCCTTTTCCCGCTGACCAGTCCCCCTCGACCCAGACCCCCCCCCCTCTGACCAAGAGCCCCCCGTCCTCTGCGACCTCCCCTGACCACAAAGCCCCCGTCCTCTTTTTTTACCACAGAGCCGCCCCTCCCTGCTGACCACAGAACCCCGTCCCTGCTACCACAGAGCCCCCCTTTCCCCCCCGCTGACCACCCCTTCCCGCCTCCTTCCTCGCAACCACTCTGGGGCCCCTTCCTGCCTGACCAGGCCGCCTCCCTGCTGAACCCCAAAACCGCCTCCCTGCGACCACAGAGCCCGCCGTCCCTCCCTGAACCCAGGCCCCCGTCCTCTCTGCCAAGAGCCCCGTCCTCGCGACCCAGCCCCCCGCCTTCTGCCAAAGAGCCCCGTCCTCTGCTAACCCCAAGCCCCGTCCTCTGCACCACAGAGCCGCCCTCTTTTGTGACCACGAGCCGCCGGTTTTTTCTGACCACAGACCGCTGTCCCCCCCTCACCAAAACTGCCTCGTCCGCCTCACCACTCCCCCTCCTCCGCCCCCCCCCAAACCCCTGCCCCCCGCCTGCCTCACCACTCTGCCCTTCCTGCGCTCACCACCCGCCCCCCGTCCTGCGCTCTTTTACTCTGCCACCTCCTGGGCTGACCACAGAGCCCCCCTCCCCTGTACCAAGAGCCACCGCCTCTGCTGACCCCCCAAGCCACCTTTTCCCCCTGCGCCCAGAGCCACCGTTCTCTGCTACCACAGAGCTCCCGGGGCCTCTGCGACCACAAAACCGCCCTCTTCTGCCCAGAGCCCCCCTCCTCTGCGATCAAAGAGCCCCGCCCTCACCACAGAGCCCCCGTCCTCTGGGGGCCACGAGCCGTTTGCCCGCCTCACCACCTCCCCTCCCCCACTCACCACCTGCCCCGCCCCGCGCTAACCCTCTGCCCCGTCCTGCGCCCCACCTGGCCCCCTCCTCCTGCGCTAAAACCCTCCCCCCCCCCTTTCCCCGCGCTGACCACCCCTGCCCCTTTCTGCGCTGACCACAGAGCCACAATCCCTGCGACCACAAAAACCGCCGTCCCCCTGCGACCACAGAGCCCCCGTCCTCTGCTGCCCACAGAGCCGCCGTCCCTGCACCCCAGAGCCCCCATCCTCGCTGACCACAACCCCCCTCCCTGCTGACCACAGACCCCCGTCCTCTGCTGACCACAGAGCCCCGCCTTTGGGGACCACAGAGCCCCCTTTCCCCCTTTTCCCACAGAGCCCCCGTCCTCTGCTGACCACAGAGCCCCCCCCCCTCGCTGACCACAGAGCCCCCGGGGCCTCGGGTGACCACAAAACCCCCTCCCCCTCTGCCACAGAGCCCCCGTCCCCTGCTGACCCCCAGACCCCCCCTCCCTGCGACCACAACCCCCCCCTCCTCTGCTGACCACAGAGCCCCCGCCCTGCTGACCACAGCCTGCCCCCTCTGCTGACCAAAGCCCTTCCGCCTCAACCCCTCCCCCTTCCTTTCGCTGACCTTTTCCCCTTTTCCCTTCCCGTGATCCCCTTCCTCCTTCCTGCTGATCACTCTCCCCGGGGCCTCTCTGACCTAGAGCCCCCCGTCCTGCCTCACCACGGCCCCTTTCCTGCGCCTCCACTTGCCTCCTTCCTGCCTAACAAAAGCCCCGATTCTGCTTCCACACACCCCGCCGCCCCCGCTGACCACACAGCCCCCCTCCCTGCTGACCACAAACCGCCCCTCTGCTGACCACAAAAGCCGCCGTCCTCGCTGACCACACAGCCCCCGGGCCTCCTGACCCACACCGCCACCTCTCTGACCACAACCGCCCCCCCTGCTGACCACACAGCCGCCGCCCCGGGGGTGCCACACAGCCCCGCCCCTTTGGGTTACCCCTCTGCCTTCTTCCTGGGTCACCACCCCCCTTCCTCACTCACCATCGCCCCTTTTCCCCCGCGACCCCCTCGCCGCCATCCTCTGCTACCCAACCACCTCCTCTGCTACCACAGAGAAAACCCCCGCAACCCCAGAGCCGCCGTCCGGCTCCCATTTTTTCCCCTTTTCCGGGGCTGATCACCTCCTCCTTTCCGCGCGATCACTCTGCCCCCTTCCCCCTGATCACCTGCTCCTTCCTGGGGCTACCCCTCTGCCCCTTTCCTCTCCTGACCACAAGCCGCCCCTGCGCTCACCCCCGCGCCCCCCTTTTCCGCCCCCCCACCCCCAAACCCCTCCTTTTTTCTGGCTGACCACAGAGCCGCCGTCCCCCTGCTGACCACAAAAGCCCCCCCCCTCTGCGGGGCCACAGAGCGGGGCCCCCCTTTTTCTACCAAGAGCGCCGCCCTTGACCAAGAGCTGCCGTCCCTCTGCCCAAGACTCCCTCTACGGACCACGAGCCGCCGCCTCTGCTGATCACAGAGCCGCCGTCCTCTGCTGACCACAAGCCACCGCCCTGCTGCCCCAGAGCCGCGTCCGCCTAAACCCCCGCCTCCCCCCCGCGTCACCCCTCCCCCCGTCCCCCCCTTTTACCACTCTGCCCCCGGGTCCTGCGCTCCCCACTTCCCCCTTTCCCTGCGTTTTACCAACTCCTCCTTTCTCGCTGACCACAGAGCCGCCGCCTCTGCTACCACAGAGCCACCGCCCCCTTTTTACCCCCCGAGCCCCCCCGTCCTCTGTTGACCCAGAGCCGCTGTCCGCCTCACCCCCTGCCTCCGTCCTGCCTCACCCTCGCCCCGTCCGCGCTCACCACTCTCCCTTCCCCCGCCTCACCACTCTCCCTTGCCGCCCCTCACCATTTTCCCCGCCCCCGCGCTCAACCCTTCCTCCTCCGCGCCACCCTTTTTCCCCGTCCTGGGGCTCCCCCACCTGCCCCGTCCTGCCTCACAACCTGCCCCGCCCCCGCGCTCACCCCCTTTTTCCTTTTCCTCCTGCGCTCACCACTCGGGGCCCCCGTCCTGGCTCACCCTCGGGCCCCCCCCCGCGCTAAAACCCCCTTTTTCCCTTTTTCCTTTTTTGGCCAAAACCCCAGAGCCGCCGTCCTCTGCGACCACAACCCAAAACCCCCCCTGCTGACCACAAAACCCCGCTGTCCTGCGCTCACCACTCTGCCTCTGCCGCGCTCACCACTCGCCTCCCCCCCCGGCGCTCACCACCCCCGCCTTTTTTCCCGCGCTCACCACTCTGCCTTTTTTCCCGCGCTCACCCCCTCGGGGCCCCGTTTTTCGTCACCACCCCGGGGCCCCCGTTTTGGGGGCCCCCCCCACTCTCCCCCCCAAACCTGCGCTGACCACAGAGCCACCATCCCCTGCTGACCACAGACCCAAACCCCTCCCCCTCTGACCACAGACCCCCCCGTCCCTGCTGACCCCCAGACCCAAAACCCCCCCCCTCCCCACCACAGGCCCCCCCGTCCTCTGTTTTAACCCCAACCCCCCGGGGACCCGGGGCCCCCACCCCCCCCCCCCCCAGAGCCCCCCCCCCTTTTTCCTCTGCTGATCAAAAAAGGCCCCCCCGGGGGCCCCGGCTGACCACAGGGGGCCCCAACCCACCTTTCCCTCTCCCCGGAACCACAAAAAACCCTTTTTCCGGGGAGTTTTCCCCTTCCCCCCCACCTGCCTCCGTCCGGGCCCCCCCCCCCACCCCCGCCTCCCCGCCCCCGGGGTTTTTCCTCTCTCGGGGCCCCCGTCCTTGGCTCACCCCCCCCCCCTTTTTCCCCCCCCGCCCTTTTTCCCCGCTCACCCCCCCCGCCCCCCCCTTTCCCGGGGGCCCGACCATTTCCCCCCCCCTTTTTTCCCCCCTTGGGACCACAGAGCCCCCGTCCCTTTTTCAAACCCACACAGAGCCGCCGCCCCCGGCTTCCCAAAAAGAGCCGCTTTTTCCCGGGGTCACCACTCTTTTTCTGTCCTGGGGCTACCACCCCCCTTTTCCCCCCGTCCTGCCTGGCCCCCCCCCTCTCCCCTCCCCCCCCCCCCCCGCGCTCCCACACCGCCCCCGCCCTTTTCGCTCACCCCCCGCCCCGCCCGGGGCCCCTTCCCGACCTCCCCCCCTCACCACTCTGGCCCCGGGCCCTTTTCCCCCTCCCCCCCCTTCCCCCTTTTCCCTCCTGGGGCTCAAACCCCTCCCCTCCCCCTGCCCCAAACCCCCGCCGCCGCCCCTGGGGGTTTAAAAAAAACCCCCAAAAACCCAAAACCCCCCCCCCTGCTAAAACCCCCAGACCCAAAAACCCCTCCCTTCCATTTGGGGGCCCCCGCCCTTTTTGGGGCCCAAAAAAGGCCCCCTTTCCCCTGCGCCCAAAAAGAGCCCCCCCTCCTCTGCTGACCAAAAGGGCCCCCCCTTTCCCCCTTTCGACCACAGGGGCCCCCCCGGTCCTCCCCTGACCAAAAAGGGGGCCCCCCTCCTTTTGCTGACCACAGGGGCCGCCCGACCCCCCCACCCCCCCTTTCCCCGCGCCCCCCCCGGGCCCCCCCCAGCCCCCCCCTTTCCCCCTTGGGTGACCACTGGGGCCGCCCCCCCTTGCGACCAAAAGCCCGTGATTTTGCTACCCCCAAACCCCCTTATTCAGGGGCCCCCAAACCCCTCCCCCTTTTTATTTTTCAAAACCCTTTGGGGCCACTTGGGGGTTTTCCCTTTTGGGGGCCTCATTTTCCGGGGGCAACACCAGGGCCCCTTTTTCGTTTAACCCCCCCAGCCCCCCCCCCCTTCCCCCCCCTTTAACCCCCCCCTTTCCCGGGGCAAAACCAAAACTCCCCCCCAACCCCCCAACTTTTCCCCCCCGGGCCCCAAAACCAAAAAAAGGCAAAAACCAAAGGGGGGCCAAAAACCGGTAATTTTTTAAAAGGGGGGCCCCCAACCATTTTTCCCCAAAAAGGGGGCCCCACCCCCCCGGGGGCCCCACAAATATACAGGCCAACCACTGAAAAAACCGTATCCCCTAAAAAACCCCTGAGCCACCGTATCCCCGACCCCAAAAACCCCTACCCAAACCCCTTAAAACGGGTCCCCCCAAAGGGCCCCTGACCCAAAAACCCAAAATAAAATTTTCCCCCCAAACCCCTGAGCCACCTATACAGTGCTAACCACTGGGGGACCAAATACACCCCCCAAACCCCTGAGCCAACCTATACATCCCAACCCCCCCCGGAAAACCTCCCCCTAAAAAGAAAACCCCCAACCCAAAAATGTTTTTCCCCCCAAAAAATTAAAAGGGGGAAAAACCCCTGACCCAAAACCTTTAACAGGGGGCCCTTTAACAACCACTAAAAACCCCCCCAAAAAAAGTGTTTAAACCCAAAATGACCCAAAAACCGGGAAAAATAAAAAAATCCCCAACCCCCTAAAACCCCCACCGTATACAGTGCCAACCACTCCCCCCCGTAAACTCGTTTTCCCACTGACCCAAAACCCAAAAAAAATCCCCAACCATTTGGGAGTCCACCGTATACAGTGCAAACCCCCCGAGCCCCCAAAAACCCCTTTTCCAATCACTGACCCAAAAACCCTATATTTTTCTAACCACGACCAAAACCCAACAGTCAAAACCCCTTTTACCCCCCCATAAAAAAGTGCTAACCACTAAAACCCCCCGGGAAACCCCGTGCTAACCACTGAGCCCCCCAAAAAAAGGGTTTAAAAACCCCTGAGCCACCATACAGTGTTTTCCCCCTGGGGGGCCCCCCCATAAAAAGTTTTAAAAAATACTGAGCCACCAAAAAATGCAAAACCTTTTACCACCATATACATCCCCAACCACGAGCCACCATATAAAAATTTCCAAACCCCCTGAGCCCCATATACAGTGCCAACCACGGGGCCCCGTAAACAGTGCAAACCCCCCTGAGCCACCGTATACAGTCCCCAAAACCCCCCCTTTTAGCCACCATATACAGTCCCCAAACCCCGCCCCCCAAAACATGCCTCCCCACGGGGGCCCAAAACCTTTTTACAGTCCCCAAACCCCTTGCCCCAAAACATATACAATAAAAAACCCCCTGCCCCAAACCCGGGAAAAGGGGCAAACCCCCCTGGGGCCACCAAAATAAAAATCCCTTTTCCAAAATTAAAACCACCGTTTTAAAAATGCAAAAACCCCTGAGCCACCATATACAGCAAACCCCCCTGAGCCCCCAAAATTTTTCAGTGCTAACCACTGACCCACCATACAGTGCTAACCACTGGGGGCCAAAACCCTACACAGTGCAAACCCCCCGAAAAAAAATACAGGGGGAAACCCCCCGGGGCCCCCCCATATACAGTCCCCCAAACCATTTTAGCCACCATTTTTCCCTGCAACCCCCCGGGGGCCAAAACCTGTATACACACAAAAAATTTAAAACCGCACTCCCCAAAAAAAATTTTAAAAAAAATAAAATATGGATTCAAAAATACCCGATTCTTTAGAATGGGGGCCCCCATTGGGGATAATTTTAAATATATATATAAAAAATTTAAAAAGAAAAAAAGGGGTGCAGCACCCCCCAAATTAGATAAAAAATTTAAACCCCTTTTTTTTGGCCCCTTTTTGGGGACGCTACATTTCGAGCACACACGCCCTTGCCCAAAATTTGGGCAAAGGGGGGTTTTCCCCCAGACATTGCCGCTCCCCCGCCCCGGGGGCCCAAAAAAAAAGGGGTTGAAATGGGGGCATCTAATTTAAGTGCTGCACCCCTTCTTGCTTTTTGTATGTTAATTAAGGGGTATTGAAGACTACACATTAATCTGCTCTCTTTTGGAGTGCTGCCTTTTTGCTTACAATATATATACATTTAAAAAAATTTTCAATATAGAGTATATAATATAAAAATTTTAAAATATCTACTCTAAAATTTTCCGTGGGGAAAATCGTGTGGGGCCCCGAAAACGCCGTGGCCTATGTCACAATGTGACGTCACCCCCCCGGAGCAATGGCCGGAACGGCCTTTTCGATCGCTGGCCGAAAATAAACCAGAGGCCGGCCACAAATTTTGCGTTTTCCCCCCTTTTAGGTTACGCGACAAGGGGCCGGGGGGGCCCCTTGGAGCCCCCTCCCCCAGCCCGCCGCACCCCCCCCAAAATCCCCCAAAATTTTTTCAAGGGGGGCTATTGCGATTTTCCCGTTAGCCCCGGGGAAAGGCCGCGGGGGCCCTTGCGAGTCGCTACCTTCCCGCCCCGGGGCCCCAACTCCCCCCATTTTTTTAATGGGGGATCTATTGCGACTCGTTTTGGGAGCGCGAGCAATGGCCGCGGGGCCCCCTTCAAAAAACCCCCTACATTTTCAGGTTGGTTTTTAAAAATGTCTTTGGGGAAATTTTTTGGGTTATTATTTGAAAACCCCAAAAAAAAAATTAAAAAAAAATTTTAGACACCCGACTTTTTAAAACGGGCCACAGCTAGTATATATATATATATATATAAATATACAAAATATATACACCGGGGGGGCCCCGGCACTTGGGGGGTTTATAAAAAAAATATAAAGATACGGCTTTTTTTAAAAAAAAACAAGAATAGCTTCTTCCTAGCAGTGGGGGGGTTTTGGGGGGGGTAAATGCAATTTTTTTTAAAATTTTAAAATTTTTTTTTCATATATTAATCCTTCGGAGACAGAATTTTTTCTATTATTCCCCTGGGTTAGTATTACCCCCTTTTTAAACCCCCTTGAATACTTTATTAAATAATTTTTTGTGCCAAATTTTTTTTTAGCCATGAAATTTTTTTTTTCCTTGTGTTTCCTAAATTTAAAAAAGATGAAACTTAATAAAATTTTTAAAAAACTTTTTTTCCCTTTCCCCTTTTTTTTGGTTTTAACAACCTTTTTCTTTTCCCCCGTTATCAGTGATACTTTTTTAAAAAAACATGTTTTTTTTTTTAAAAATTTGGGGGCAAAATCGATCTTCCCTTTTTTTGTAATAACCCCAGGTTTTGGGGGGTTTTCTAAGGCTTTCCCCCCCCCTTTTGAAGAAAAAACACCGCTGACACCTGCTAGGGGTCTACTTTTTTTTCAATTTGTATGGCAATTAGAGGCACTGCCCCCCCAAAAAAAAAAATCTGGGGCCCCCGAGCAAAAAATTTGGGGGGGGGACCCCCCGGGGGGGAAATTTAAAAGACACAGTCCCCTTTTTTTCAGGGGGCCCCCCCCAGCATATGTAAACAGATTTTTTTTCCCAAGTCCCAAAAAAAAGGGCCCCCCTTTAAAGTTTGCTTCCCCTTTTTTTCCCCCCCTTTTCAATGTGTACTATTTTGAACTGGTAAAAAAAGGGTTTTAAAAAAAAAAACCACATACCAACCAAAAACATCTGTTCCCCTTTTTTTTCCCCAAACCTTTGGGGGTAGGCCAAAAAACTTTTAGACAAGAAAAAGGGGGTTTTTTTTCCAAAAAAGAAAATACATTTTCTATAAAAAAAAATCCGGGGGCATTTTTCCAACATGCACGTTAAACATTTTTGCATTCGTTCAGAATGAATTGAATGACATTTTTTTGCTAATGGGGGCCATCAATTTTTTCCCCAAAACCTTTTTAAAAAAAAAAAAGTAAAAAATAACACCTGCAATACAGTTATACACTTAAAATTTTTCTTTTTTTCCCAACAAGTGCTTTTCCCTTTTGGGGGGTAAAATGGGGTAAAATTAAAAAAATTTTTTAAAAAAAATTTTTACCCACCCCTTTTTTCTAAATCTTAATCGATTTTTTTTCTTTTTTTTTTAAATAGTTTAGAAAAAATCAGACATGGGAAATTTTTTAAATCTACTGAAAAAATCCCTATTAAAACTGACCTCATATGAAAAAATTTTTTTTAAACGGAAACTTTTTAATTTTTTTAAAAAAGTTTTCCCTTTTTCTTTAAAAGGGGGTTTTTTTGGGAAAAAATAATTGTAAAATTTTCATTAATAGACTAAGAAGAAAGGTAAGTTCCACAATTGGAGTGCTAAAGAAAATTCTTATCCTGAAATTCTTAAAAGGCTGTGTGCACCAAACCAGACCCGCAATTTTGGAAGCAGCACCTCGGTCCTCAAAAACCCCCCGGGGGGGCATCCCTAGAGCCCACAGCCCCCCCCGTCCCCACCTTTTCCCCAGTGGATGCAGATTGGCCCCCCTTCCTGCATTTTACCCGCTGGTGAACCCCCTTTTGTTTTCCCCACAGGGGAAAAAAAGCGCAAAAAAATGCAAAAACCCGGGAAAACCCCCTTTTACCAAGCTGAAAACACCCCTGCAGCCCCGGGGAACGTAATTTCCCCGGGAAAAATTTGGGAAAAACTATCAACTGGGGGGTTTTTCCCAAAAATTTGAAATTTTTCCTGATTGAAAACCCCCATCCCTTTTAAAAAGCCCATCTGGTTTTATTTTGTGCCCCCAAAAAGTGGGGGGGAAAGGGGAAATCATAAAAAAGCTCCTGGACGGGGGGGAAAATAAAAGAGTAAACAAAAAAAAAGGTTGCAGCACAAATTTTCGTATTTCCCCCCTTTACTCGCTAGCTAAAAAAGTGAAACCCTTTTTGGGGTAACGCATCTCAGCAAAAGAAAAAGGGTTTTCCCCCAAAAGGGCCCCTTCCCCCGATTAAAATTTTTTTTTCGGACCCCTTTTTTTGGGGAAACCTATCCAAAAAGAATTGAAAAAGTAAAATTTTTTGGGAAACCCTTTTTTTGTCGCTTTTCCCATACCCCCCAATTAAAATGGGTTTGGGGAAAATTTTTCTGTGCGAATAAAGTTGTGCTTTTTTTTTTCTCACGTATGGGGCCCCAAAAAATGCAACTGCAAAAAAATTCCAAAAAAAAAAAAAAATGTTTCCCCTGTGAAAAAAACCTTAGGGGTTTTTCCCCTTTCGTCTGGTTCCGCAGCCCCATGGTCCAATTTTTAAAATCCCTGTCCCCCATGCGTATTGCGTACCTTCCCCCAAAAAGGTAAAAAGGGGATTCGTCTGCAAACATCAAATTTAAAACCTTTTTTTTTTGGCCCCCCCCTTTTTTTTGCGTATGCACACGATAGTTTTAAAAAAAAAAGCGGGGCCTTGGGGTCAAAAACATTTCATTTTTTGGGGGGAAAAAAAAAAAGCAACCAACCCATGCGCACCGCCCGCCTTTTAAAAAAAGTAAAATTTTTTTCCTATGGGTGCGCCCCAAAAATTTAAACGAACAAATTTTTCCCTGGGGGGGTTTCGGTACCTATGCATACACGCCACTGCGCAAGCCCCAAAAAAAACCCCCCTTTTAAAAATTTTCCCCCCCCTCTCCGCCCATTTTTCCCCGCCCACAAACCTCCGAATAAAAAAGCAGTGGCTTGCCAGTCGGCTGGGTGTATTTAGGCATTGCCCTTTTTGCCACTCCTAATGGGTTCCATTATGCCCCGGGGGGGAAAAACTAAAGACAACGGGGGGCATGGGGGGCAAAAAAAAGCATGCGTATGTTAAAAAAAGCATGCATCCACAAGTGAAAATTTTTAAAAAATTTTTTTAAAGGAATTTCGTATGAAAAATTTTTCTTAAAAAATGTGTTTTTCGTTTTGGGTTTTTTAAAAAGTTTTTTCCTACGGATACGCAAGCGCATCGAACCCCCGCGGCCAAAACCAAAAAAAGAAAAAGGGGGGCCCCCTTTAAAAAAGGGGATACGCTGAGCCCACCCCCCAAAAAAATTTTAAATTAAAACCCCAAAAATACCTAAGGTGGTGTGCACATCAGGGGGTTGCTCTTTTGGATAAATGCATTTTTTTGGGGCAAAAAATCATAAAAAAACAGAAAAAAAAAAAGCCCTTTTTTTCACCCCAGACTTGTATTTTGGGAAAAAAAAATGCCCCAAAAAAAGAAAAGCACATGCCCAAAAACCCGGCGGGGGGGGGTGCGTTTAAACATCTGCATTTTTTTTTCCCGCACATAAAAAAACGTTGCCAGAAACTTTTTTGCGCTGGGTAAAAAAGCAGATGTTTAAATGCAAAACCCCCCCTTTTTTTTTGCATTTTTTTTTGGGGGTTTGCATGCGTTTTTCCCAAAAAATGCTAGGGTGCAAAAACCCCGCATTTTCCCCCCGGGTTAAAAAGTGTTTTTTTCCCTAAAAAATGGGGAATGTGTCCTAAAAAAAAAAAAGAAACATTATGTAAAGGCCCTAAGGGGCCCGCCAACTTGGAAAAAAGGACCGTTTTTTTATGCATTTTAAAAATCCGGTTTTTTTTAAATTTTGGGGGGGGCACCTTTTAAAAACCCCCCATCTGTTTTTTTTGGGATCATTTTTTGTATTTTTTTTTTCTATGTCCAAAAAAATCCGTTAACGGACGGGGGCACTTAAGTGTGGCTGCACTTTTTTAAAAAAGGGGGTGCCGTTTTTTTTCCCCCCCCAAAAAAAGCCTTTTTAAACAATGTTTTTTTGGGGGGAAAAGGGAAAAAAAAGGGGGCCTTTTTTTTTAAAAAGAGGGGGTATACCAATTTTGGGACCATCCGTCAACCAAGCATTCCCAAAGGGGCCCATGTTTAAAAAATACAAAAAATTTTTGAAAAAAGGGGGCCCAAAAAAACCCCCGCAGAAAACCCCCTTTTTTTGGGGGAAAAAACAAAAAACATTGGCCCCTTAACGCATAGCCCCCTTTTTCAATGCATTTTTTTTTCTTGGGGTCTATTTCCCCCATGTCAAAAACGGATCCAGTTTGCAGATTCATACGCAAAAAAAAGACCCGGCCTAAGTCTACCCCCAGGTCTGTCAAAAATTTTAAAGGGGGGAAAAATAGTGGCCCCCACACTACAAAAAAAATAAAACAAATGGAAGGGGAGGGAAAAGTTTCAAAAGGTGCCCCTTTAAAAATTTTAAAATAAACACAAAAATTTTTTAATGTCACTGCCCACCTTTTGGGGGTGGAGACCCCCCAAGCAAATGTTGCATTTGGGGCCCCGGGGCCTACTCTCCCTGTGATCGCTGGGGCTGCTTTTTAAAAATTTTAAAAAAGGACGGGGGGTTCCCCCTTTGGGCCGCGAAAACCCCCGCAAACAATGAACCAAACTCCGGGGGTAAAAAAAAAGGTTCCTTTTAATCTAATAAAAGGGGACCAATTTTTTTTTCCGGGGAAATTTTGGTTAAAATTTTTTGGTCCCCCCTTTCCCCAAAAACCAAACCTCCATTTTAATTTTCCACATTACTAAAAAAAATTTTCTCTAAAAAATGCTATGACTCCCCCCCAAAAAAAAAACCCGGGGAAAATTTTGCTCCCAAACCCCAAAACCCTTTTATTTCCCCGAGTTCCACAGTGCAGTAAAGCACGTGTACATCCATATTTTTGGGTATTTATGTAGTGAGAAACCCCTTTTTTAAAATTTTGGGGAAAAATTTTTTCCAGAAGCAAAAATTTTTGCACAATATATGGGAAAAATAACATCATACTGGGTACTACAATGCTTTTTGGGCACCACAATGGCAGTTTTGCAATTTTCACTTATTAACATTTTTTCTGTTTTTTTTTGGAAAACAACCATGGAATAAAAAAAACCCTACAGGGATAGCGAGTACCCCTTTTTACAATCGTACCCCGCAGAATAGTATGGTTTCCCCGCTCTACTTTTTTTCCTGCAGTAACTTTGCGATTATCCAAGTAGTGAGTCCAATGTAAATCAATGGGGAAAAGGGAATTCCTCTGGGTCCCCCACCCCCCAAAAGGTCTTGCAGCAGAGGGGAAAAAACCGCAATTCCCCATTTTCATTGTTTAAAAAACCAGCGGGAAAAAGCCGATGGCTTTTTTTAAACCCCAAAAATGACAGCGCTGACACTTCCCCCGCCCCTGACAGGGGATCCTCGGCTCCCCCCACCCCGGGCCCCCCCCCCCTACTCAAAAAAAGGATCAAAAGGGGGGGCCCCCGGGGGGAACGGGGGGTTTTTTCTGTCAGCAGGGGGGGGTGGGGGGGTTATACCCTGGGTGGCACTATTGGGGGGCAGCCCCCCAAAAAAGGAGCGGGGATGTCTCTTCCAAACCCCTGTCCCCCTTTTTTGGGCCCCCCCTTTTTCCCCTTTTTTGTCGTTTTTTACAAAAAAAAGGCCCGCTTTTTACTACTTTTGGGGGGGAGCCCCCAAAAATTAAGTGAAAAAAAGGATTCTTAGATTTTTCCCCTTTCCCAAAACAATTTTCCCGGGAAAACCCCCAAAACCCCCCCTTAGGGGGGGCCGATTGCACCTGCGGGGACAATCCGAGAAACCGGTTTTGGTTTTCAAAACCGATTCTCCCCCGATTGGGTTTTTTTGGGCCCAAAGCAATCCCCAAAACCCCCCCAAAATGGGCCTATTTGGGCCCCCCTTTCTCTGGGCCAGGGGGAAAAGGTTTTTTTTTCCGATTTTTAAAACCGTTTTCTAAATTTTTTGGGGCCTTCCCCGCCCCGGGTTTTCAAAAGAACAGCTGACTCAGGGGGGCTGTTTTTTTGGGGAAAAAAAAAATGCGCAGGGGGTTTAATTTTGGGGGTTTATGCTCGCCTGCATGAAACCACATGAACTTTTTCCCTCTAGGGTGCACAGCTCTGCTACATTTTTCCCCGGGGGAGTTTCCTACCAGAGATGTAGCAAAGCTAAAGAAGAACCCTTGATTTTGGGGGACTTTTTAAAAGGGGAAAGGGGGTTTTTTTTTTAAAAAAAGATGGGGGCCCAAATGTGTTTTTGTTTTTTTTTTTTTTAAATAAAAATATTTTTTCTCTGTGTTTGTTTTTAAAAATTTTAAAAAAATTTTAAAAAAAATTCAGGCGGTTTTTTTTCTAAATTTTTGGGGGGACCCCCCTAATTTCGGGGGGAGGGGCCCCCTGATAACATTTTTTAAAAATTTTTGGGCACTTTCTTTTTCTTTTAAAAAAAAAAAACATAAAATAATAAAAAAAAACAAAAAATGTCTATTTTAAAACCTTTCCGGCAAGGTCCCCCCTTGTTGATAAAACCGTGGTGAAACCCCCCCGGTTTTTGCAGAACTCCATTCATTTGACCAGAGTTCCCCCCATAACATGACGTCACCCCCAGGGGGTCTCAGCAAGAGGACCTTTGGGCCCCGGGGCCCCCCCGGGGGGCCCGGACAGGTGGGGATACATTTATTTTTTTTAACACCTTTTTTTTACATTACAGCTTTTTTATTTTGGCTGAAAAAAGCGGGAGATGCGGCTTTTTTTGAACCCGGGGGCTGCCGCATTTTGAACCAAAAAAAAACAGTTTCTAGAAAAGCCAATTTGAAAAAAAAATTGTTTGAATTCGGCGAATGACTCGAACACCGCCAAAAACAAATCAAAAATTTTTTATTTTGGGGGAAAAATTCGAGTCAACAAAACCCCATCCATATTAAAAAATAAAATTTTTTAGAAATAACCGAATAAAATTTTTTTTTTCCAACCCCAACATTTTTTTGCATTAAAAATTTTAAAAAATTCCCAGAGCAGTGTAAAATTTTTTTTAAAAGGAGGGCACTTGGGGGGGGCTATCCTGGGGGTTTCCCCCCACTTTTTAAAAACTTTGTAAAGATGTCTGGGGAAAACTATTGAATAAAAAAATTGTTTTAAAAACCCCCCAAAAGCCCCAAAAAAAGCCCTTTTTGAATCTTGCTGTGGGGGGTTATCACCCTTGAAAAAACCACGTATGGGAATTGACGGGTTTAAAAAAATTTTTGGGGGAAAATTTTTTGGGGCCCTTTTTTTTCCCTTTTTTTCCTTTTTTATAAAGCAAAACATTTTTGTGGTACAAATGAAAATTTTTTTTTTTTCTTAAAACCCCTTAAAGTTAAAACAATTCTGTGACAAAAAAAGGGGTTTTTAAAAATGAACACTTCACCCATGGGGAAAATTTTTCCCTGAAAATTTTTGAATTGAAAAAACCCCATTGGGAATTTTGCTGCTCTTTTTTCCCCTCAGAAGCTAACCAAAGAAAAAGGGGCCCCCCCAAAAAACCCTTTCAGCAAAAGTAAAACTTCGAAAAAAAAGGGGGGGGATTGAAGTATCAGAAGAAATTTTTTAAAAAAAATTTTACATTTTTTTTTTTGCCCTTTTCCCTTTTTAAAAAATTTAAAAAATTTTTTGGGCCCAAAAAACCCAAATTTTTTTGGGGAAAAAAAAATTCTTTTTCCCCTTTAAAACCCCCCCAAAAAATTTTTATATACTTTTTTTCCTAAAAGGTTTTTTAAAAATTTTTTAAAAAACCCCTAAGAAAACCCCCCATGATAGCTTTTTTTTTCCCAAAAAAGGGGAAACATTTTTTGGGGGGTTTTTTTGCTGTTTAAGGGGGGGAAAAATAAACTTCAAATATGACATAAAGTTTGCAACCCCTTCAACCAAAAAGGTGCTCCTTTCTTTCTGACCCCTTTTTGGAAAACCCAAAAAAATTTTCTTTTTCCACAAAAAATAGGGCATCAAGTACTCAAGGGGGGTTTCAGAGAAAATTTGGGTTTTAAATTTAAAACCGGGGGTTTCCCTTTTTAAAAAAAAAAAAAAAATGGGGGCAAAATATCCTTTTTGAAAGAAAAATTTTTTTTTTTTTTTTTTTATTTTCTCTGCTAAACATTAAAAAAAATTTTTAGAATCCAGGGGGGTTACGGGGGGCTTACCAAAAACTAAAAAAAAAATTTTTTTGAAAAAGTTTTAGTTTTCAAAGTGCGCGAAAAACTGCTTAAAAAAAAATTTTTAAAAAGAAAAAAGAGTTTTTTTCTGAAGTTTTTGGGGGCCCCTTTAAAAAACACCAAAAAATTTTTTCCAACTTTTTTAACAACACTGGTTTCAGTGAAATCATGGACACATTGTTCCATTTGAACACAGCCCCCAAAAAAAGGGGGTGTGTCCCCCATTTTTACTGCAAAACCCCCAAAAAGTTTTTTAAGTTGGACAGATAATTGGGTGTGTAAAGTGGGCCCCCTTTTTTTAAACCATAAATTTATTGAGAAAACTCACCCCTTTTTTGGTTTTTTAGAAGTCACAACCACTGTAAAGTGTCATTTTTCTGCCACAGTCCCAGCATTTTTAAAAAGCAGTTAAAAACCCGGATGTAAAAGTATATCCAGGGGGGAAAAAAAAAAAATGGGGGGGGAAAAAAAAACTGACGATATCCACAAACATCAAGAAGTAAAGTTATAGCATAAAAGGGTTTTTTTTCAATTTTTTTTCAAGGGGGTCTGGCCTTTCCCCCTTTGGGGGAAAACCCGCACAGTCCCCCAAAACATCTTTGCTTCCCTGGAAATTTTTTCCCCAAATTTTTGGCCCAAAATTTTTTGGGGGGTTTTTTTTGGTTTTTAAAATTTAAATTTTAAGGGGGCCCCCCCAAAATTTTACAAGGCATCCCCTATTGATTCCCCGCCAGTTTTTTTTTTACAAAAGGGCAAATTGTTCACCTTCCTTTTTCCCCCCTCCCAAGCATTAAAAATTTTTCCTCACAAAAATTTATTAACAAACCCCTTTGGGGAAATTTTCCCCAACAAAATTTTTTCAGGGGGGTTTTCCCTATTAACCATGCAAAAAAAATCAAAAAATTTTTGCCCCAAAAAAAACTTTTTTTGGGGAAAAAAATCATTATTTTAAAATTTTCCCCCCAAAACCCCCAAAAAATTTAAAAAAATTTTGTAAGCCCCAAACGGTTTTTTTGGGGGCCCCCCCAAAACAGCTAGGGGGAAATTTTTTTTAAAGTCTGGTTTTTTAAAAATTTTTAAAACTTTTTGAGGATTTCAAATGGGGTTTTTTGGGACTTTTGAGGTTTTTCCCCCAAAAAAGACCGGCATCCGCTATCAATTTCAGCCATTTAAAAAATTTTTGGGGAAAAAGGGGTAAAATTTTTTTTTTTTTTCCCTTCCCCCCCGCTTTTTTTTTGTGAAGCACCTTTTAAAAAAAAAAATACCCCAAATTTTTTAATGAATTTTGGGGTACTTTAAAAAAGGGTTTATTTTTTTAAATTATTGGTTTTAATTTTTTAAAAAAATAAAATAAAAAGCTGCAAAATCTTTTTAAAAAATTTTTCCCAAAATTTTTCCCCATTTTTTCTAAAAACACAAAAAAAATTTTCCCCCAAAAAATTATGACCCCCAAAAAGTTTCAGTATTTTTAAAAAAAAAAAAAATTTAAATTCACTGGGGTTTGTTGAAGACTTTTTAAATTTTTTTCTCATAAAATTTGGAAAAATAGTTAGAAATTAAAAAAAAAATTTACCTGGTCAGAAAATTTTAAAAATTTTAAAAAAAAAGGGGGGGGGTCCCCCCCTTTTTTAAAAAGACATGGAAGAGACTTGTTCAAGTCTCGCATCGCATCACCCGACTTTTGGGCCCCCCCCCCCCAGGGCAGTACGGCAGTTGCAAAGTGGTTCTATATGATGAATGCTCCTTGGGGGGGACTGCGAGTGGCTGTGACGGGGGAAACGATGTGAGACTCACACAATTTTTTCACATGCTCCGCAAAAAAGGGGCCCCGGAAAATTTTTTTAAAAGGGCCCCCAGCAACAATAAAATTAATTAACTCTTAAAGAACCTGTATTTATGTGACAGTTTTTTCTGAGGGGGTTCCCCCTGTTCCCCGTAATAAAAAAGGGGGGGGAAAAAAAAAAACAAATAGGGAAAATAGAGCACAAAAAGAACTTACAAAATAGAAATGAAAAGATAAAAGCAGTGAAAACTTTTTAAAAATATTCACAATAATCAAAAAAAATTTTTCCCTTTTGGGGGGTTTTTAATCACTAAGGGGATTTTTTTTTTGGGGCCCCCCGGGAAAGAAATTTTTTAAAACAAAAAAGTCAAAAAGCTTTTTTAATGTTAGGCTAGGGTCACATTTGGGGGTTCACCCACGCTTTTCGCATCCGCTTTAAAAAAATTGACGCTGCCCCCCATAGAAACCTTCAGTTTACCTTAAAAGGGGGCCAAAAACGGGGCTTGCGCTTTATCACAGCGCACGGGAAAAATATTTTGCAGTTTTTTTCCCGTGCACTCACTAAAGTAAAAATCCTGTGGGGGTGCTGCTAATATAAACAGAGGGTTTCAAAAGGGGCGGGATTGCAGGCATCTCATAGCGTTTAACGCAGGCACAATTTTTAAAAGGGGAAGCCCAAGCGGGGGGACAGCACAATTTGTGACCCCAGCCTTACCCAAAAAAATAATTTTTTGGATATGGAAGGGGGGGGGGTTTAAAGTTTTATATTTTAATTATCCTTGGCCCCTTTCCCTGTGATGTTTTTAAAACCCACCGGGGGGAAAACCGTGCATTGAGATTTTTTTTCAAGCCACTTTTAATTAGGAAAAAATGCTGTGTTTTTTCCCCTTAAATAAATTTAAAAAAAAGGGCAAAAACCCCTTCACATCATGTTTATGGGTTTTTTTTGGGCATAAATGCTAAGAAAACCTCCCAAAATATAAAGCAAAAAGGAATTTTCCCCCCAAAAATGCTTAGCATGGGGGCCACCACCAGGGGGAATGCAGGAAAAAAAGCATGAGTTGTCACAAAAAACCCCCCGTGCAAAATTTTTTATTACTCCCCTACCACATGTGGAAAGCATATCTTTGGTCATAAGGGGAATCAAAAAAATTAAAAATCTTTTTCCTTTGTAAGACAAATAAGGTTCATGGGGGGTTTTTTTAAAAAAAAAATGTTTTTTCCTGAAGGGGGTTTTTTTTAAATATTCAACCCCCTGTTAACATGGGGGGCTATTGAAAAGGACACAAAAATACAAATCTTTAGTGAAAAAATCATCCTTAAAAAGGGCGTGCAGAAATCCCCCGTGTAAAAAATGCAAAAATAGGGTAGGTAGATGATTAAAAGCACAAAAAAGCCGCAATTGGGGAATTTTTTTGGGGAAAAAGCCAGGTAAATCTTTTTACCACTTCGTAACGGAAGAAAATAAAAAAAAATATAGAAAAAAACAAAAAAAAAATAAAGGTGGATATAAAACCTTTAATTTTTTACTCAACAGGCCCCAAACATTTTGGACCTTTTTTTTACACTTGGTGCATTTTTACACTGGTTCGTCCCCCTTTTTTTGGGAAAAGACCCATTGCATTGGGGTTTTATGCCCAAAATTAGCCCAAAATTGGGGAAATTTTAAAAAACCCCGACAACTGCTGTGGGTCAAAAAATTTTTTTGAGGCCCCCTTAATTTTAAAAAATTACCTAAAAAAAATTAAAGGGGGTTTTAAAAAACTTAAATCCAAAGATAAAAATAAAGAATAAATAAACAATTTTAACATACCAGAAAAAAATCTACACAATTACTTTTGGGGGGTTTCACCTGTTTTAAAAAAAACAAACAAGAAAACTCATTTTCCCCCCCTTTTATAGGCGACTTCCCCACTAATAAAAGGGGGAAAAATTTCGGGCGAAGATTAACAGGGGTTTCCCCCCCCAATAGTTTTTTTAAAATTTTCCCCCAAAGCCCACCATGTCCCCTTCCCCCCCCTTGGGGGGATATAGAAATTGAAAACCCCTTTTTTTCGCAACCCCCGTTGGTCAAAAAAAGCCATAGGGGGATATGGAGTTGGGGAAAAAAAAAGTGGTAACGATAAGAGACAAAAACCCCGGGGGGACCTTTTTAATTTGGGAAAGTGGGTTTTTTTTTTGCTTTTTTTTACATATATCTCTTTTCCCCCCGGAAACCCCCCAAAGAAGTGGGGAAAACCCTTTATCAAAAGGGGGGAGAGAAAATAGGGGGGTACTTTTTGGGGACTAATAAAAAAAAGGGGGGATGTTGGTAAAAACCCCCCCCGCTATACCCCCGGGGATTATACAGGGATAGTTTTTTTTAAAAATGAAAATGGGACAGTCCCAGTGCTTTTTTTACAAATATTGTATTTTTTAAAATTTTACTCATAGTCCCTTTTTTTTTTAAAGACAAATAAAAAGGTTTTAATTTTTAAAAAAACCCCCCCAACCTTTCCCTTTTTTTCCCCCCGGGGAAAAAAAAGAAGACCAAAAACTGCCCGGGGGTTTTTTGGGGAAAAAACCAAAAAACCCCGGAACAAGAAAAAATTAAAACTACAAGTCCACTCCAAAGACCTAAATTTTCCCCCCGTGAAAAACCCTGCACAGTGCCCTCAAAAAATTTTAAAACCATGGAAAAAATTGGCAACCCCCCCAGATGGGGGAAAAAATAAAAAAAAATTTACGAGAATTTCTTTCCCCCAAATTTTTTGGGGATGGGGGGATAAAAACTTCGACTAAAAACCCAAAAAAATTAAAAACCCCCCCCGGGGAGCCCCCAGGTACAACATTTTCAACCCGAACAAAATGTCGCGTGGGGAAAAAAAAAGGACTGATGCAAAAGGGTACCCCCAGGAAGACCCCACTTCTTACCCTGAGAAAAAAAAAAAAGGGCCCGGCCCCGGATTTTTTTCCAAAAAATTCCTGAAAAGCCTAAAAAAATTTTTTTGGGGAAAAATGTTCTATCTTTTTGGGCAAAGGCATAAAAATAGATTTAAAAAGGAAAAAAAAAAAGAGGCATTAAAAAAAAAGAACAGGGGCCCTCCCGTCAAACATGGTGGAGGTTCCTGATTTTTTGGGGGGTTTCTTTGGGGCCCTTTTTGGCATTTGGGGCTGTTTTATCGTGTGAAAAGACTTTAAAGAAGTTGAAAAAAAAACCCAAAAATTTTTGGGGAGCATAATGTGGGGGGCCCCCTGTGAGAAAGCTGGGTCTCCCCCCAGAGGTCGGGGGCCTTTTCCGCGGGGAAAAAACCCCCAAAAAACATTTCCCAAAAAGGGGACTAAAAAAAGGGGTTTTAAGAAAGCACTGGAGACTTCTAAGGGGGGCCCCAATGAGTACAGACCTGAAACCCATAGAACACCTTGCAAAAGATCAAAAAAGGCATTTTTAAAAAAAGAAAAACCCTTTAAATTTTTCAGGGCCCCCGGGGTTTTTTTTCCAAAAAAGGGGATGGTCAAAAATTTCCCCGCAAAAAGGGTTTTTTAAAAAACTCACTGATTTTTTTCCGAAAAGGGGGTTTTTTTGCAGTTATTTTTTTTCTAAAGGTTGTGCAACCAAGTATTAGGCTGAGGGGCCAATACTTTTTCTGGCACTTTTTTTTAAATTTTTTTTGTAAAAAAGATCAATGTTTTCTTTTTGCTTCATTCTTTTTTGGGTTTTTTTTTTTGGGGAAAAAAAAATTTAAAAAAAAAATAAAATCCCAAAAAAATTTTTTTATTGCAATCTTTTTCCCCGGAAAAAACTGAGTATTTCGGGCAGAATTGAAAGGGGGGCAATACTTTTGGCCAAAAAAGAAACCCCAACACAGATGCAAAAAGGGGGGAAAAACCTTGAAACCCCTTTTTTAATTTTTAAAAAAACCTTTCTCTTCTCCTGCTCATAAATTTTCCCAAAATTTTTCTTTTTGGAACTGAAAACTGCCTTTCAATGGGTAACAAAGAGAAAACAGCCCATAACAACATTCCATATTTTTTTGCTTCCCAAAAAAAAACCATGAGATGAAACCCAATTTGGAAAATTTACAATCAGATCCCTTTATAAAAACCTCTGGGCAGCTGAAACTTTGGGGGAAAAACGTGGGGGAAAAAAAAATTGGGGTTTCCCCCCCTGAGCACACCTGCTGAAAATCCTCGCTCCTCTCCCAGGGTGGGACGCCACACCCCCCATAGGGCATGGACCGGGGGGCCCCCCGTCTCACAGATTTGGGGGGGGTGACTAAGTCCCCCTCTCCTATTATCTTTTTTCTTTTCATGGACATGTGAGTCAGAGTCTCAGATTCAGAGTCTCACCCTCAGAGCCAGAGTCAGAGTCTCAGAGTCAGAGTCTCAGAGTCAGAGTCTCAGAGTCAGAGTCTCACCCTCAGAGCCAGAGTCAGAGTCTCAGAGTCAGAGTCTCAGAGTCAGAATCTCAGAATTTCATGAAATAATTTTAAAAAAATGCGTGGGGCTCCGCGCAATTTCTATGTCTAGCCAGGTACAGCTAAGCAGCTGGGGGCTGGAATCCGCAGCGCAGGGATGCCCAAGCTTTCTGGGCACCCCCCGCTGCAAATTGCAGCCCACAGCCGCCCCAGAAGATGGCGCGTTCATTGAAGCGCCATCCTCTGGCGCTGAACCCCGCTCTTCCAGCGGCCCTGGTGACCGTGGCACGCTGGGTAATAAAGAGGTTAGGGCCAGCTTTGTATTATCAGCTGGCACTAAGCCCGAAATTTATGGCGGTCACGCCAATATTAGACATGACCGCCATGAATTTCTATTAAATTGTTTAAAAAAAAACACAACACAGAGAAAATTTTTTATTAGAAATAAAAAAAAAAGCCATTAGAGACTCCATCTTTAATTAAAAAAATCCTCTTCCGTCCGACGCAGTCCAAAACGCGATGTCCTCTCTGCTACATCCCCTGTGCATAGATATAGATGTCTATGCACAGGGAATGAGCAGACTGAGAACAATCTCAGCTCTGCTACATCAGGCAGCAGGCGGGCTCTAGGACCCTGGAGCTGCGGCAGCCAGCACACTGAGCAGACAGGACTCTTATCTGTGCGAGTTTCCCAGTGATTACTTGCAAAGTAAACGAGTCCAATGCAAATAAATGACAAAACTAGGATTGCTTCAGGCTGAAGCTTCCGAGACACATCTGCGATTTGTAAATCTCACACTACTCGCTATTACTCGCTTCCCCATTCATCAACATTGGACTCGCTAGACTCGCAACGAGTAGCGAGTCCTGTGCTCGGACTCGCTAGAGTCAAGCGATTCCGAGTAATTTAGGATTCGCCCATCACTAGAAAGGACCCAAAAAATGCTGCTAGCAGTGTTATTGGACTGCTGCATAAAAACGCATGCGGTTTTTGAAAAATGCACATGCACATGCGTTAACGCATATGCGTTTTTGGACTTTGAAAAAAAAATGAGAAAAATTATCCCAAAAATGGATTTAAGCCAAAAACGGATGGTATGTGTGACCCTAGCCTAAGAATGTCAGGGAAAATATCCTAGGCATGCAAATAGCTGCAATGGGCTACAAAAACAAAAGTGAGACACTGGGTGAGAAGGAGACAACAGTTGGTGCAATAGTAAGAAAGTGGAAAAAATGTAAAATGAGTATTAGGCTAGGGTCACACTTAAATACAGAGTTGCGTTCACCGCATCCAGATACGGATGCGGTGAACGCAATTGTCTTCTGACATTCAGCAATCCAGGAACCGGATTGCTGAATCCGCAATCCAGTAACCGGATTGCTCAGGATGTGTAATCCTGAGCAATCCAGTTACCGGATAGTTTGCTCATCCCTGCTGCCGTTCCTCCATCCTCCTCTCCCCCGCCGCTCTTTGCTCCGTCCTCCCCCTGCCTGTGCCGTTCCATCCTCCTCCACCACTTCCTCCTCCTTCCTTTGTCCTCCCCCCTCCGCCACTCCATCCTCCATCCTCACCTTGCCTGTGCTGCTCCGTCCTCCCCCACCCCACCGCTTTGTCCTCCATCCTACTCCCCCCCGCTGCTCTGTTCTCCATCCTCCCCCTGCCGCTCCATCCTCCCCCACCCCACCGCTTCCTTCCTTTGTCCGCCTCCCCTCCGACACTCCATCCTCCATCCTCCCCCTGCCTGTGCTGCTCCATCCTCCCGCACCCGCTGCTTTGTCCTCTGTCCTCCTCCCCCCTGCCGCTCTGTGCTCCGTCCTCCCCCTACCTGTGCCGCTCCATCCTCCCCACCCCACCGCTTCCTCCTCCTTCCTTTGTCCTCCTTCCCTCCGCCACGCCATCCTCCATCCTCCACCTGCCTGTGCTGCTCCAGCCCCCCCCACCCCGCCGCTTCGTCCTCCATCCTCCTCTCCCCCACCGCTCTGTGCTCCGTCCTCCCCCTGCTGTTCTGTCCTCCCTCCTGCTGCTCTGTCCTCCCCCTGCCGCTCTGTCCTCCCCCTGCCGCTCCGTCCTCCCCCTGCCTGCGCCGCGCCATCCTCCCTCACCGCTTCCTCCTCCTTGCTTTGTCCTCCTCACCTTCGCCACTCTATCCTCCATCCTCCCCCTGCCTGTGCTGCTCCATCCTCCCCCAACCCGCCGCTTAGTCCTCCTTCCTTTGTCCTCCTCCCCTCTGCCACTCCATCCTCCGTCCTCTCCCTGTCTGTGCTGCTCCGTCCTCCCCCTCCCCGCCGCTTCGTCCTCCGTCCTCCTCCCCCCG
Source organism: Allobates femoralis (assembly GCA_033576535.1). NCBI lineage: Eukaryota > Metazoa > Chordata > Amphibia > Anura > Aromobatidae > Allobates > Allobates femoralis. Next base: position 177,197,905 of record JARQOC010000005.1, read on the forward strand.
CCGCTCTGTGCTCCATCCTCCCCCTGCCGCTCCTTCCTCCCCAAGCCTGTCCTCCCACACCCCACCGCTACCTCCTCTGTCCTCCATCCTCCTCCCCCCTGCTGCTCTGTCCTCCCTCCTCCCCCCTGCCACGCCGTCCTTTCCCCGCCGCTCCTTCTTCAAAGTTCCTCCCAATTCAGCCCTCACCGCCTTCCCCATGCATTCTCTATTTCTTTATTCTAGAATACCCGATGAGTTAGAATCGGGCCACCATCTAGTTTCATATAAAGATTAAAAGCATCAAGCGACCACCAGGGATGGCTAGACACGTTTCAAAGTGACCTTCTTATTCATTAGAACAGGGGTCTCAGACTCGGCTGGATTGGTGGGCCGCATATAGAAAAACATTTATAGCGGGGGGCCGCATCCCTTGTAGGACTAAGTGATATTTTTAGTAATACCAGAATTTTTTGCTCAATGTAGTAAAGTACAAATCCTGATCCCCTTCTTGCAGTAATGTCCTTTTCTACTGATGTCCCCATCCTGATCCCTTTTTCTAGTAATGTCCCCCATCCTGATCCCCTTTTTCTAGTGATGTCCCCCATCCTGATCCCCTTTTTCTAGTGATGTCCCCATCCTGATCCCCTTTTTCTAATGATGTCCCCCATCCTGATCCCCTTTTTCTACTGATGTCCCCCATCCTGATCCCCTTTTTCTAGTAATGTCCCCTATCCTCATCCAATTTTTTTGTGATGTCCCCATCCTGATCCCCTTTTGTATTGAGGTCCCCCATCCTGATCCCCTTTTCTAGTGATGTCCCCATCCTGATCCCCTTTTCTAGTGATGTCCCCAATCCTGATCCCCTTTAGTAGTGATATCCCTCATTCCGATCAACTTTAGTAGTGATGTCCCTCATCCCGGTTCCCTTTTGTAGTGATGTCCCCATCCTAATCCCCTTTTCTAGTAATGTCCCCCATCCAGATCCCCTTTTGTATTGAGGTCCCCCATCCTCATCCCCTTTTCTTGTGATGTCCCCATCCTGATCCCCTTTTCTAGTGATGTCCCCAATCCTGATCCCCTTTAGTAGTGATATCCCTCATTCCGATCCACTTTAGTAGTGATGTCCCTCATCCCGGTTCCCTTTTGTAGTGATGTCCCCATCCTAATCCCCTTTTCTAGTAATGTCCCCCATCCAGATCCCCTTTAGTAGTGATGTCCCTCATTCCGATGCCCCTTTGTAGTGATGTCCCCCATCATGATCCCCTTTAGTAGTGATGTCCCCCATCCTAAGCCCCTTTTGTAGTGATGTCCCGCATCCTGGTCCCCTTTTGTACTGATGTCCCCCATCCTGATCCCCTTTTCTAGGTATCACAAAATTCTGATCTACTTTTATGGTGATGCCCCCATCCTGTTTTACCTTATTTTTACACACACACACACACACACACACACACTTTTATGATGCATTGCTCCAGTGCAGGGGGCCTCCGTGGTCCCCGCTGTGCTGACTTATGGCCTCTGCTGTGCTGTGACTTCCTCCAACCGTCGCTCAGACAAGCTCTGTTGCTCAGCAAGATCAATGCAATCTGCCAGCCAGAGACCCGCATGTGATGTCATATTCCGCCATCAGGCGCAGACCTCTCATTGGCTGGCAGCTTGCACAGATATTGCTGAGTGGCAGAGCTTGTAAGTGCCATGGATGGAAGTCATCAAACAGCAGGGACGGCAGCGGCCCCCTGCACTGGGGTGATGCATCATTAAGTTGTCAAAGGTGCCGCGGGCCGCATAGTGAAGCCCCAGGGGCCGCATGCGGCCCTCGGGCCGCGTGTTTGAGACCCCTGCATTAGAACATTGAACATTAAAACCACACATATACATATACAAAACAACTCCCCACATGCCCAGCTGAAACGAATTACATATATACAAATGAACAAGAATTAACCCTTGTCTGGTCAAGCACTACAATAGGAAAACATATAGATACACGGCACATAAGCACTTAGACAACAGGTGACATATTAAACACACATATGGAAGACCTTAATCTTGAGGAACAAAAAAATGCAACAATTGATCATATGTGAAAGATCTTTGAGACAATGTGCAAAAACCTGCGATCATAAAACCTTGCAAGAACACCTAATACATCGCTGCCATACAGAATTGTTAGGTATTATATGTGATTATCGTGAAGGTGTTGTTGCCTTATAGTCATATAACCTTTCATATCTCCATTCATCGCTTTTTAGATAAATATTTTCAGATGTTATACCAGTATGTAAAGCCCCTAGATTAAAATGCAATATTCATTTTAAATAGCTATGAGGATCGTGATATATCGTTTAGATATCTAACGCTGTGAGCAATATTGCATATATGTTGTTTTCTATTGCAATATATAGTTGGACTAACCTCGGAAAAAGAGGAGAGATTATTTCAGGCTATAAAACATCCACATGTTCCAAACAAAATCAAAATTAAAATAAAAAATAAAAAGTAAAAATTACTTCAGACCACGAACATCCAAGCTTGGCTCCTTTTAATGGATGTCGTGTCTGAGACAGCAAACCAATACTGATCATGAGTACAATCTCACATCACACTGGAAACAAATTATGTTTCTTCAAAAGGAGATTCAGGTTATAAAAATAAATTAAAGAAGTGAACCCATAAAGGAGAAAACGACATCAACCATCTATGGACTTCTTGGGTTGCCCAATGCATGGAAAGCTGCAATATGACTGTCCTGTCCTTGATATCCAATTAATTTCTGAATGTTTGTTTTTTGCATAATGTTTGTTATTAGCATAGCTGTAGAAAACATAATTGTGTATTTCTAGTGAGGTAAGAGACCTTCCTTCATTTGTAATGCTTTGGCTCCCTCTAGCTGTCAATGCCATATTTGCAGTCTATTTTTCTATTTTCTATATCTCATTCTCCTCCCCCTTTGAATGCATTCTGGTCGCTCAGTCTCCATTTTACCTTTACGCTGGATGCTAGAAGACACGTCTACTACTGTCCCCATGCGATTGTATTGCCGTTATGTAGTCATGCTCTCTGTAGTTGTTTTCTGTGTTAATATTAGCCTAATTTAGTTAGTAGTGCCCTAAGGTCAGTTACTAGTTTGTGAACATTCATGCATATTGTATAACATGTGTGACATGTATTCTGCTGTACCCTGTACTGATTGTCCTGTATTCTGATTGTTTCCTGTTTTACCAGATACAAATATACTGCAATGTTCAATAAAGCACAGACTTCACTACAGTCTTCTCATTGGACTCAGTATAAAGGTTTAGCTGTCTGGTTAAATTCATGAGCCCCTGGTCCATTTAGTGAGAACAGAACAGTAAAACAGCAGCCATACAGGGACTGGGAAACAGTAAAACCACAGCCATCCAGCTACTGGGAAACAGTAAAACCACAGCCATTCAGCTAGTGGGATACAAGTCACCGGCTACACAAAGACTTTGTACAGCTACAGCAATCTCTGCACAGTCAAGCATTTCCCCAAAACACCATGTCCCACAGATCACACAAGACAAGATCCATTACTTCAGTCTCCTCAAAGACTACATCTATCAGCAGCGCGGTTGCCATTGCCCACACAAGTGCTGAAGCCGCCAAAATGCGAGCAAGCTTTGCTGAACAAGAGATGCAACTTAAATTAGAGAAGGCACACTTGGAGGCAACACTACAGAAAGAGAGAGCTAACCAAGAGAGAAGGTCACAATTAGAGAAGGCACACCTGGACACCGCCTTAAAAAGCCTATCAGCAAAATGGGAGGCTGCAGCCGCCATCGCAGGGGCAGAGTCACTGGAAGCCTCTCAAAACCCGGAGCTGCATAGGTGAAACAGTGTCCACTACAGGACCCCCCACAATGCACATCTCAGTATGTTAATGAACTCCCTGATCCAAACTACAACCCTGATCTGGCACCAAAACGCGAACACGACACCTTCAGTGAAGAAAGCGGGAGCTATCAAGAACCTCAGGTCCAGGACAGATTCAAACTTGAAAATGTTGCACAGAACAACTCTGCTAATGACTATGTTGCCCTTCAACAGGTAACCAATGCATCCCGCCTTGCTGACACATCATACTTCAGACCAAAGCAACGCGACACTGGCTGGCGCTACCCAGAGGATACCAACAGGTACGAACGCACCTCACATAACTATCAGGGCGACCCATCACCAGTATACTCTGCTGAAAACCAGTTCACAGCAGAATTAGCTAAGTTCTTGACATGACGTGAGCTAGTCGCAAAAGGACTCATGAAATTCACTGACTGAGCTGAAGGCTACAGAGCTTGGAAAGCTTCCTTCCAAAATGTCACTAGAGACTTGGGGTTGCTAGACAGAGACCTCTTAGTCAAGTACTTGGGAGAAAAGTCAGTCAAACACGCAGTAAGGATCAGAGACGTTAATATACTCCCCCCTGAGACTGGTGTCAGAGATATCTGGGAGAGTCTGGATGAGTGTTATGGATCAGCAGAGGTAATAGAGAGAGCTTTGTTCAAAAGAATAGATGACTTCCCTAAAATATCTAACAAAGAACTTCAGAAACTTAAAGAACTTAGCGACCTGCTAAGGGAAGTCCAAGTTGCCAAATGTGAAGACGACATTCAGGGACTTGCATTCCTCGACACAGCCAGAGGTGTGAACCCTATAGTCCAAAAATTAAGAAATTCAGGGAAGGAAGGTGTATTCCGGTCCGCGCTGCCAGGTTCATTCACATCAAAGAAAACCCATAAACGATGTTTGATCCAATCCTTCTTTTATTCTCCTGGAGGAGAATAAAAGAAGGATTTGATCAAACATCGTTTATGGGTTTTCTTTGATGTGAATGTGGCGCCCCGCAACGAGTGCGTCACAAGAGGGTATTGCAGCCATAAATGCAGCCGCAATATTCTCTGACACGGCAGTATTCTGGTTAATTTAGAAATCCAACCCTACATGCATCACCTAGAACAGAGGGCCAATCCTAGGTCCTGGTGGGCGGAGTGCTAGGGTAGTGTGTAGGAGAACTGACACAAGAGTCTAGAACAGAGCCTAGAACAAGGTCGAGAACTTGAACTTGGAGAGGAGTGGGGGCTCCGCACCCCGTGCAGCCCCCGGGCCGTCATCATGGATAGGGCATTGAAGCAGCCTCCCCGTACCCGATCTGGTATTCCTGGGCAACACTGGCAATCACTTAGTTAGAATGGAGGAACACTGCGGATTTCTAAGGGACACCATCACTGCTGAGTCCACCCGGTCTACTACCCGTAAGCTGTATACCATGTACTGCCTGCTGGTTACAGTAAAGACCCGTTGCAGAGACTTTCTGTGTCCGTGCTTCCTTATGAACTGTACGTCCGCACTACAAGGTAACCGCAGCTGCCGCACAACATCTTAAGCAGCTCCAGCCTCCGGGGATCACCGCTCAGCCTGTGGGGAGCGTTCCATCTTGCTGCTGTCCATCCCCCGGAGGTTCCGCAGCGTCGGTAACGATTACCAAACTACACATAGGTGGCGTCACGAATAAATTAAAAACCCCTTTAATCTGTTCCCACAAGACGTCTTCAAACCCTTTTGATCTGCACTACACCGGGCCCCACTACCGGCAGGGGCGGTCCACCCGTGACAAGGAGGAAGGAAGCATCGCCTGTCTAAACCGGAGTCCCGGCCACGGTGAGTCAGAAAATGGCGTCACGAACAGGATACGAGCAGGCCCGTTACCTAACGGGTATAATGTGCTTAAAAATGACTTTATTGTCTACAATTTGGACTTTGTTCGTCCCTAAAAGAACTTTCCCGCCTTTTCACTGTGGGCCAAGATGGCGCCCAAGATGGCGTTCCCGCCACAAGAATCCGCCACGTGCAAGCCCAGGAGTGAGTCAACCCCCCCCTCATCGTGGGAGGGCTAAAGACAAAAGGCACCAAACTCTTTGTCCGCCCTGATTGCTCGAATCAACCATGGGGGTGGACCCCAAAGTCTTTTCCCACCTTTGGACTACAAAAGCCCAGAGGAAATGGGAGTGTCACAGACCTTCTTCAATAGCTCTACCAGAACGCTTGCCGGTTGAACGGGTGTGGTTTCCCTCCAAAGAAGAGAATGGCCAGCATGAGACTCCAAGACCTAATGCGGGAGGTCGAGGCGGAGTCCAGAGCAGCCATAGGCCAACTGGGTCCGGGTCCTGCCCTTACCATAGACGGCAGCCCCGACTTCTGGCTAGAGGCTCTACAAGACCTCCGGGTGCTGTTACTAGAGACTGTGGAGTGGACGATTCGCAGCTGGAGTGCGACCCTAGGCAGAAGACTCCATCACGCGATGCAGCAGAGCCGACCGGGTACAGCTTCTCCAGGCCCAGACGACATCGCCAGCTTCTCAACCGCCTCACCGTCGCCCACCACCTGTCCTGCTTCGTCACCAGAGCCCATAGACTGTATCATTCCTGTGGAGGCCACAGCTCGACCCGTTCCGGCGGTTAACCCCGCAGCCGACCCCGTTCTTGAGCCGGAGCTTCCAATACGCTCCACCGAAGAAGCCGACACATACCTGGTTCCACCTGCGGAACCCGCGACTAGTTTCCGCACTACTGAGATTGTCGCCTGTTTCTCCCCTGAACCGGAGGCCTCCTCTGCAAATACCGAGGCCTACCTGGTGACCGGGATCGAAACACCACTTCCCGCTGCTACAGAAGAAGAGGCAGGCAGCCTGGAAGTCCTGCACAACGATCCTGAGGAGAACTTTGCAGCACAGCCACCCACCGACACAGAGGATTCCGTTCCATCGACTCCGTCAGCCGAGCAGCCCGACGTAGTCATCGAAGGAGAGGTCGAGGAGGATGACGACGAGATCTACAGCCCAGCTGAGGACCTCTACACCGGGTTCGCCTGGGGAGACACAAAGAACCCTTCTGCCGGGCAATCAGCTCGGGTGCACTGGTCAGGTGCCACCGCAACAACATCTTCTCCGGTTCCGTTGAACCGGGCTTTTCTACAGACTGCCCACCAAACTCAAGTTGTTCAACAACCATCACGCCGTAGTGACTATATCCACACGCCGCACCACTCCGACAAAGAGGTACGTCGTATCCGAAGGGAGGAGTGGCACACTCGACTGCAAGCCAACATGCAGGCTCGCGCCGAAGCCCGCCGCCAGTCTCCATTGCCTGAACAATTCCGTAAAACCGGGCGGGTAAGCTCCTTCAACTTATCCACCGGGTGGGGATTCGTAAGGGAGGAGGGTGTGAGTACCGAAGTATTCGTGGGGCGTCGTGATGTGGAATCGCACCTACCGCGAGGGCATCCAAACCGAGACTTGTATAGAGGGGACATAGTAACCTATGAGCGACATGTATGCTGTGACGGGTGGTTTGCTATACGAGTCCGGAACACTGTCCTCCATAAGTGACTTTGTTGATTGAACCGTTTCACCAAGAGACTTCTTCCTGTTTGCAAATACCACCACGACTTGGCGGCTACAGCCTGAACTTTTACCCAAGGACAGCCGACCGCCCGCCAGGTCCGCGCAATGTGTTAACCTGTTTATTTACCTACTTCACTTTTATGCATACAATGACCTGTCATTAATAAAAGTGTTTATTACCTGTTATAAAATGTAAAAACCTCTAATGTGGGTAGTGTGACGCTTGGGGACAAGCGTATTCAACCAAGCGGGAGTGTGGCGCCCCGCAACGAGTGCGTCACAAGAGGGTATTGCAGCCATAAATGCAGCCGCAATATTCTCTGACACGGCAGTGATCTGGTTAATTTAGAAATCCAACCCTACATGCATCACCTAGAACAGAGGGCCAATCCTAGGTCCTGGTGGGCGGAGTGCTAGGGTAGTGTGTAGGAGAACTGACACAAGAGTCTAGAACAGAGCCTAGAACAAGGTTGAGAACTTGATGAGTGTTATGGATCAGCAGAGGTAATAGAGAGAGCTTTGTTCAAAAGAATAGATGACTTCCCTAAAATATCTAACAAAGAACTTCAGAAACTTAAAGAACTTAGCGACCTGCTAAGGGAAGTCCAAGTTGCCAAATGTGAAGACGACATTCAGGGACTTGCATTCCTCGACACAGCCAGAGGTGTGAACCCTATAGTCCAAAAATTAAGAAATTCAGGGAAGGAAGGTGTATTCCGGTCCGCGCTGCCAGGTTCATTCACATCAAAGAAACCCATAAACGATGTTTGATCCAATCCTTCTTTTATTCTCCTGGAGGAGAATAAAAGAAGGATTGGATCAAACATCGTTTATGGGTTTTCTTTGATGTGAATGTGGCGCCCCGCAACGAGTGCGTCACAAGAGGGTATTGCAGCCATAAATGCAGCCGCAATATTCTCTGACACGGCAGTGATCTGGTTAATTTAGAAATCCAACCCTACATGCATCACCTAGAACAGAGGGCCAATCCTAGGTCCTGGTGGGCGGAGTGCTAGGGTAGTGTGTAGGAGAACTGACACAAGAGTCTAGAACAGAGCCTAGAACAAGGTCGAGAACTTGAACTTGGAGAGGAGTGGGGGCGCCGCACCCCGTGCAGCCCCCGGGCCGTCATCATGGATAGGGCATTGAAGCAGCCTCCCCGTACCCGATCTGGTATTCCTGGGCGACACTGGCAATCACTTAGTTAGAATGGAGGAACACTGCGGACTTCTAAGGGACACCATCACTGCTGAGTCCACCCGGTCTACTACCCGTAAGCTGTATACCATGTACTGCCTTCTGGTTACAGTAAAGACCCGTTGCAGAGACTTTCTGTGTCCGTGCTTCCTTATGAACTGTCCGTCCGCACTACAAGGTAACCGCAGCTGCCGCACAACATCTTAAGCAGCTCAGCCTGTGGGGAGCGTTCCATCTTGCTGCTGTCCATCCCCCGGAGGTTCCGCAGCGTCGGTAACGATTACCGAACTACTCATAGGTGGCGTCACGAATAAATTAAAAACCCCTTTAATCTGTTCCCACAAGACGTCTTCAAACCCTTTTGATCTGCACTACACCGGGCCCCACTACCGGCAGGGGCGGTCCACCCGTGACAAGGAGGAAGGAAGCATCGCCTGTCTAAACCGGAGTCCCGGCCACAGTGATTCATGAATGAACCTGGCAGCGCGGACCGGAATACACCTTCCTTCCCTGAATTTCTTGGTACATCTCCACGTGCGTGGAGCCGGTGGGAGTCCAGCAGCAGCCATCAGGATATTATTCCATGAGCCTTCAAGCCAGTTGTGGGTCACACAACTGGAATAGGTGAGTGAATTGCTTTTTTCACCACTGTACAAACTAGTGTCTAGTGATAAGGGCACTATTGCGCCTCTTGTCCCCCTCCCCTCTCTCTTTTGTCATAGTCCAAAAATTGCCCTACAATCTGCAGGAGAAGTGGCTAACACATGGTTCCACGTACAAATACAAGCACGGTGTTCCATTCCCTCTCTTCTCTGTGTTCGTAGACTTTATACACCAGCAAGCAAGGATTAGAAATGATCCCAGCTTTGACTTTATAATGTCGTATGTGACACTGTCACCAGCAGCAAATCCACGCAGAACAACTGTGGCGGTACATAAGACTAATGTTTCTTCTCCAGGTTCCAATTACAGGTCTGCTGACTACTTCCAATCAGAGAGAAAGGCACAGGACCCTGACAAGCAGTGCCCACTCCACCAGAAGCCTCATCCACTTCTGATATGCAGAGCCTTCAGGGAAAAATCTATGCCAGATCGCCATAACACAGCTCTACACCCTGGCCCAGCTCCATGGAGTACACAAAACACATCAGCTGACAAAGAGCATGGCGGGAAGGAAAGGAACACTGCTATAGCTACCCCAGATATCACTTCACAATGCACAGACGTCTGCAAAGGGACAATAGACAGCAGGTCCTGTTCAAAGATATGTCTCGTCAGAGTGTACCCAAAGGGCTGTAGAGATAAGGCTATAAAACTGTATGCTATCTTGGATGATCAAAGTAATCGATCCCTGGCTAAATCAACATTCTATGACCTATTCAAAATTAAAGGGCCAAGCATTCCTTACTCATTAAAAATGTGTGCAGGTACTGTGACAATAGCAGGCAGAAAAGCTACTGACTATAAAATCGAGTCCCTAGAAAGACAATTCTGCCTACCACTACCTACAATCATTGAATGTAACCAGATCCCAGACAATAGATCTGAAATTCCTACGCCAGATGTAGCAATCTACCACGCTCACTTACAACGCATAGCACACCTTATACCAGAAATCGACCACCAGGCCCAGATAATCCTCATGTTGTGAAAAGATATCCTGCAGGTTCATAAAGTAAGACGTCATATCAATGGACACCACAACGCTCCCTATGCCCAAAGGCTAGACCTATGATGGGTCATAATAGGAGGCGTATGCAGGGTCAGACTGGGGTGTCAGGGGCCCACCAGGGGAACTGACTCTAGGGGCCCACCCTTCAGTTATATGCAAATACCTGTTACCCGTTATACCCATCATAGTGGCGGCTCCTGCACATCATTGTGCGCTCACTATGACTGCGATGTAGAATTACTATAGTTTGTATTAAAGTGCACCTGTCATCGGTTTTGGGGATTCTAAAACCTGCCCACCACCTTTAACATGATGTAATTGTGATTCCTGTAACCCCTTCATATCCCTAGACATCCTCAGGCACTTCAGAAATAGAAGCTTTATTCTGTCCTGCGCCATATAATTTTTTTTTTATGGGTCATATGGGGTCTGCAGATTGCGGTCAGAGCCTCCCTGCTCCATGCCAACATCGCCCCTCCTGAGTGTGTGCAAGTGAATGACACAGGATGTCATCCACATAAATCACAGGTCTCGTGCCTGCACAGTGGAAACACTGGCTCTTCAAAAGGGCACAGTGAGGCACCACTGCGCAGGCGCGAGACCTGTGATTTGTGTGGATGACATCTTGTGTCATTCACTTGCACACACTCAGGAGGGGCGATGTTGGCATGGAGCAGGGCGGCTCTGACCGCAATCTGCAGACCCCATATGACCCATACAAAAAAATTATCACATGGTGCGGGACAGACTAAAAATCTATTTCTGAGGGGCCTGAGGACGTCTAGGGATATAAAGGGGGTTACAGGAACCCCAATTACATTATGTTAAAGGGAACATGTCAGGTCATTTTTATAAGTGGAAATCGCACTGTCAGAAGAATATGGCCTTTTTATCCCCATTATAAAATGCAGTGGCCAGCAATGATACGACCGCAGCTCCATTCATCATCATTGGGGCTCCCAGAAAAAGCCAAACACCTTGTTCATAGCCACTGAGGGAATGAGCGGACCATGGCGAGCTGTTCATCAGCTCCAGTCTAATGGGGAGAAAACAAACCTATGACAGGACCGTCTTTAAGAATAATGTTTTTAATGTTTGTTTTAATGTTTTTTCTAATAAAAATTAATTTTTAAAGAGGGTATCTGGGATTAATAAAAAAAATTTGCCTAAGCACCTACAGGTAATTAGCTGCCACCTACCTGCCTGTTGCTGCCGGCACCAGTCACCGCCTTTCTCCTCTGGCACAGACCGCTCCTGCCAGGGACAGCATGGCGGCGTAAACAGAGCAGAGACGGCTTTTCCGTTCTGCTCCGTGTGGAGGGGGTGGGACAGCCGACATCATGCTGATTGACAACCAACTCTTCACTACCTGATTGGAGCAGCCGGCTGTCATTCAACATGACGTTGGCTCGTCGACAGAGTGAAGAAGCCACCCCTCTGTTGACGTTACATCAGCGGAAGCAGCAAGATCGCCGACAGGAGCGGTCTGTGACTGCTACGGTCGGCGATGAAAGGTATTGGGTACAACAGGCAGGTAAGGGGACAGCTACCTACCTGTTTGTGCATAGGCACAATTTTTTCCCCAGAATTCCCGGATATCCTCTTTAAGGATCTCAAAATTCTGTGCTGGATCTTTTTCTATTTTTTTGACACGTAATGGGGATAAAAGTTGCACATTCAGCAATCGGACCTCCAACAATAAATAACTTATCACCTATCCTTAGGCCATGTGCACTTCAAGCATTTAGTGACTTTTTTTACCTCAGTATTTGTAAAATAAAACCAGGAGTGGAACAATCAGACGTAATTTTTTCTGCCTTTTTCACCCTGGTATTGTTTTACAAATCCTGAGATAAAAATCTCACCAAATACTCAAAGTGCACAAGGCCTTAGAAGAGATGATTACTTGCTTTCTCTGGAGAACTACTGTAAGTGCATCTCTGCTGTGGTGTAATAGTCATTGGACAGAAGAGGTTAAACATCCAAGTATTTAATATCTATTGGAAATAAAGAATTTCCCCTTATTGATATCAGAAAAAACAAATGACCACCCACAATCCACTGTATCAAGACCAATAATACCACATACAATGGAGAAATACAGCCACAACATCTCCAGAGGACATATTACCACCACATAGTGACCAAATAATGCGACACACAAGGGACAAATCATGCAGCACAAGCACGCATGCCTAGGCTGCTGCTGAACTCATGACCCCAGCCGGGGTCACCATCTATGTGGTGGATGTTTCACAACACACAACACCTTCCACCCCAGACCTGAAGGGGGAGCTCTACTTGCTGACTTCAGGCAAGGTCCCCTATAAATTCAGGCCCGGGGGAGGAGTTAGGCAGTTCAGTACGGAGCAATACTGAGGAAGACACCTGGTGAACGAAGCCGCGGTAGGCCCATACCAGAGGGAAGCCTAGCCAGTGTAAGGGACCCAAGAGTGAAGGTCAGAGGCAAGGCATACCAAAATCAGAGTGGGGGCAGAGGAACCATACCGGTTCACCCCAGAGAAGCAGCAGAAGCAGCCCAGACACCAGAGTCTGAGTCTGCACGGGTCCAGTTAGCCCAGCAGAAAAGACCCAAGGACCACGAAGACTTCAGTCTCCTGGCAGACACTGGTAGCACAGCCACCAACAGAGCCAGGGACCACAGAGGAGTAAGCGGGCCCAACTGAAGGTTCTCACCACCTGCTATACCAGTGAGGGACACAGGAGAGATCAGGGCCAGGCTTCAGACACGCCAGGACTTAAGCACACACAGAACAAGGGGGCCTCACAACTCGTTTGGCATGGAAATCCTGAACTGCCACCTGACCACCTGGACAGTACCCTGGATGTTACCTTGCTTCAACATCACCAGTAAAAGGTACGGAAACAACTTCCAGCATGTATGTGTCTGTTATTGCGGCCCCTGACCCTGCCCTTAACATAGACTGTGTGGCAGTGTTTCCACCTGATGAGTGCCTCCTCCTGCAGCACAAGAGACAGTGGGACGTCCTGAGAGCCAGCGAGGCGGAAGGGGGGAAAATGGAGACCTGGAGTCCGCCTTTCCAGTCTCCGAATGGAGACTGCATTTAAGTTATAATAATCATTTTTCTTAAACTTTATATAGCACATTTAGTTCAGACAGGGATGGTTAGGGATCAGCTACCCAAGGTACAGGGACCAATAGTGATAGGTTAGGGGGGTAGAACAAGCCAACAGGTTCCCATTAAATCTGAATAGGTCCCTAAAGAACCACTTTTTGTGTTTTTCTTCAAAAAAATACAAATTGCTGCTAATATTTTAACTCTTTTCACATTCTAACAAAATAAAATGACATTTTAAAAATGAGGCAGACATAAAGTAGAATATAGGAAATGTTCTTTATAATTGTTTTTCACAGCATTACTAACTGGTTTAAGAATATAAAAATTGATAGTTTGAAAATTCCAAAATTTCACCAATAGCAGCAACTATTGTTTTTAAGAGGGCAAGTAAGTGAAATAAGTGAAATAACATTGTACCTTTATGATACATATGCTCAGAAGCAGTCATGGCTGGTGCTCCTTTCTTTTTCTGATGCTAGGATCCCATAAATAATGTGAGATGGGGATGGGGGTCATAGATACCAGGTTGGGCCAAGGATGAGAGACATATATATAAAAGGATAGGGTTCATAGATACTGGTTGGGGGCATTTTTACCAGGATGGTGGACATAAATACCAGGTTGGGGGACATAAATACGACGATGGGCCCAGGATGGGGGACATAAATACCAGGTTGGGGGACATAAATACAACGATGGGACCAGGATGGGGGACATAAATATCAGGATGGGGGACATAAATGCCAGGATGGGACCCAGGATGGGAGAAATCTATACCAAGATGGACCCAGTATAGGGGACATAAATATCAAGATTAGCACTGGATATGGACATATATAACTGGATGGGAGACATATATACCAGACTGGGAAACATATACACCAGGATGAGCCAAAGATGGGGACATATATACCAAGATGGGAGACATATTTACCAGGATGGGGGACATATTTACCAGGAGGGGTCTCAGGATAGGGGACATTAGAATAGCATGGGGGACAAAATACATATTTAAGTAGAAAGGGGGCAACTGATATATCTTTAAATGATTTAGAACGTTATAAGGACACATGCTTCTGACCAACATGCAGGGTGAGGGGAAAGTTCCAAATTTTGCATGAACCATCGAACTCTAGTAACATCACTGTACTGGACATTTGCCATAATGTCTATTTCCTCTGTGAAAAGTACTGCAGACTCTAAAAAAGGTCACAAGTCTGAATGGATAAAAGATAATCCAGTTCTTTCACTTCGTTTATAGTGTGGCACACTAGCAACATATCACATGTGATCTTTGAATCATTTAATTGTTTATCAATGCAATTGTGTCCTAGAAAGATATGGATCAGAATTGCAATATTACTGAGCCCAGGGGATTTGATATTGCAAAATCAGTAATGTACTATTGTAAGTCTTGAACAGTTTATAGAGGTCATGCAGAGTCTACCGATGCCTGACAATTAGTTGAAGAGATTATTTAGCCACTGGACATGGCATCTTGATCTGTCTGGTGCCAGAAGTGCTAGGAAAGTGCCAGAAAATAATATAGCACTGAAATTGCATTCTATTACCTTACATACAGATAGGCGTACACTCAAAAATTTCATATTACACATTATAGTAAAAAAAAAATCTAATTTTTGTAATATACACTTGGTAGAGGTGAGCCTTACATTTTGCAGGTTGTAACAAATATGAACACTTTGGGTACAGATTAGCAAGGATCACAAAAATAAAAGGCCAGCTGTATTTCACACATTGCTGAAGATTTAGAGAGCAGATTAATAAAGGCATAGCTGTGTGTGTAGCCAATCAAGGGGAACCATTGCAGGGACAATTTAAAGGTATGGCTGGCCAAGGAGCACTGTTTTAAAATTTTTCAGTGGTAAGACAAAAGGTCAAAGCGCACAACTCAATCTACATAGGGATAGCAAAAAGGCCTAATCAAAGCTCTAAAAGCACTGAAGCACAGTAACAATGGGAGTGGTAGTCTTAGCCTGGAAATAATAATAAATAAAATCAAGCACTATATGGAAATGTATCTGTATAGTTACCCAAAGTGACTGTGTATTGATAAATCTGAGAAATGTTGCAGTTACAACACCTTGATAAGACTATGGTCAGACTTGCATCTACCCCAGAGCCTCATGGATGCGGCAGAAACTTAGAAATGTTCTGCCTCAGCGCAAAGCGTTACCAGCAGGTAACACTATGCACTGCCTGACTATTGATCTCTATGGTAACCGGACCCTTATCGCAGCCTCCCGCTCCACACAGATCTCCAAGATATGCGCATTTGCAGAGCGCACAGGACAACGCTGAAAACAATGTTTCCTGTGTGCTCTACAAAAGCACATATCTGGGAGATCTCTGTGGAGACAGCGGCTGCGGTGAGCATCAGGTTACCATAGAGATCAATAGACAGGCAGTGCATAGCATTACCTGCTGGTAACGCTTTGCGCTGAGGCAGAAAATTTCTATGTTTCTGCTGGATCCGTCAGGGTAGGGGCAGACGCAGGTTGACCCTAACCTAACAACATATTTTATTTTTCAGAGACATCAAACAAAGCAGGCAATTTAGTACACTTCTGTATTATTTAGCAACTACAGAAAAATCCTAAAACCAAGGCTTGTGTGTTCAAAAAGCTGTGCACCTTGGCAGGGGCGTATCCAGGGGGGTGCAGCCTAACCTTTTGCACCGGGCGCCACTTAGCGGGGGGCGCCGGCGGCACTTCCGCGCCAGTCTGGGGCTGCGGGGGCCACTGGGAGACTTGGTGCCGGGTGACCGCAGGAGACCCCGGAAACTGCATCACTGGCGGCGGCGCCGCCAGTGTGTGATCGGAGGACAGAGGAGAGATGGCCTGGACGGGACGGGAGACAGCAGGGGTGAGTGACCGAGGGGCCGGGGGAGGAGGAGGGGGGGCAGCAGGGGTGACTGACCGAGGAAAGCCCCCCCCGGTCCTCAATCAAGGCTGCAGGGGTGGCGATCTTCCCCCCTGGTCCTCACCTCCTCCCCTACCTTGGGGGGGAGGGGAGGGGTGCCAAAATAGATCTGTGCCCCGGGCGCCATCAAACCTAGTTACACCACTGCACCTTGGATTGTGAGATTGTATAGCTGTAAAATGTATTTAAGGGCTTAAAAGACTGAAAAAAAGTTTGCAAAAATAATACATTAAAACACAACTTTCTGCGTTGCAAAAAACAAAGATTGTAATTTTTTTTTTCACATTTCCTTCTTATATAGTAACAACCCTATGTTTGAGCATCATAGGAGACCTTAGTGTTATAAACACATTTTCCAGGTAATTGAAGTCAGAGATCAAATTTTAGGGGGAACTTTGTGTAAAGACAGTGAATTTGAATTACTAATGTATATCCTTCCTTTTACCCTTTCCCAACCAAGGACGTATAGGGGTAATATTTGTCTGAGTTAAAGGTAAAAATAAGGAATCCCGGAAAAAATAAATGCACATCACACAGTCAGGCAGAACCCTAAGATACCCTGACACCCTTTTACCTCTATACAGAGATCTGGCTTTACCGCAAGGTTAAGGAGGTTGAAGCCAATAGATGGGTTGTTGTCCATGAATATAAAAGTTGCCAAGGCAAGTCAAAGCCAAGAGGTCACAAAAGTACAAAATCGTTAGGCTGAAGCACAGTACAAAATCAAGCAGAGGTCAATCTGGAAAATGAATAATACAAAGCTGAAATGCAAAGTGATCCAGGGAATATACCTGACAACCTGCAGGAGCACACAGATTGAAATGGACAGCAGTACTTCCTAACTGGTGAAAGTCAGAGTTAATAACTGCAGTTAGGCACCCATAAAAACACATCCACAAGTCAGACTACTACATCACCAGCCCCACCTTTGGAGTGAACTCAGCGGCACCTGGTGGCAGATGCAAAAGTTGTGGAAACAGACCCAGGGGATGTGAAAATAGGTACGTCCTTGGTCATGTTCTTCCCTCTGAAGCGAGCTCATGCACTTTGCTCGCATCATTCCCTGCACATATTGACTAATCTGATCAACTGACATGTGCAGCTAATAGGCCTCTGTCTGAGGTTCATGAGTGGACCCAGGAGCATGGTAAGTGTGACAGCCACGCTGAAGCTTGCTAAATAATCATGTAGGATGATAATGTCTGTGCCGGAACAGCAGGGCTCCACTGTAAAACGGCTTGAGGTGTGTTTAAAAGCTTTTGGCATCCTTTGAAGGTGGTTTCTAAGCCCTTGATTTTACCTCTCATTGGTTTAAATGGGGTTCGGAAGCTCAACGAACATCTTCCCATTTGGCGAACCGAATTCAAACTTCCAAACGTTCACTCATCTGTAATCACCACACATTTCGATAAATGCCTTAGGGAGTTTAGTTTCGAAAATGTGATCACTTATGGGAAATTCTATGCATGCACTGACTCCAGCACCATGTTAATGATGTCACTATTACAATACCAATGCACATGCATGGACAGAAGTGGCAATGGTGGTGCAGCATGAAATTTAAATAAACAAGGGGGGCAAGGAGGAGGAACATATATGAGAGGACCTGACCCACAGCAGCCAACCCTACTGCACCCGTCAATCAGCTGCTGCAAACATTTCTGAAGTATGCAAGCATTTTTTTTGGCAATCCAGCATTGAGTATTCTAACTAAAGGTTAAATTACTTTTAGCATGCTAGTGCCAGTATAGAACTGGCTTTACTTCCGAGACAAAAATCCCCACCAATCTCTCAAAAAATCATTCAATGTCTTCCAAAGCATGTGCACACTGCTGTGTACAGGATCAGTAGAAAGTCTAGTAGCATGTACACTGCTCTGCTTACAGGTTTAGGGATGTTCTATGGTCATATATATTCGATACACTGCATGTTATGGTTCACTGCATCCCTTTGATTGATGAGAGCGGGTTTTAGAACCCAGACCTCCTCTTTTCTTTGGAACATGTTAGGTTTTTCAAATCATCTCAAAATGAATGGTTGACCATACATAAATGTATCTGTAATACGCAACACACAAATCAAGATGAACAAGGAAGATTCAGAAAAGGCAGAGGAACAAGAGATGTATTAGGTACCATGAGAATGATAATGGAAAAGGGTAAAGAATACAACAAAGAGCTCTAGTTTTGACTACAGTTAAGCCTTTGACTGTGTTAATTCCCACAAACTTTGAAGTACCATGAAGGATATGGGTGTGCCAAATAATATGATCAGCATCATTAGGAGCTTTACATTGACCAAGAAGCAACAGTCAAAACAGAATAAGGTCAGACAGAATGGATCAAAGTAGACAGACATTAGGCAAGGCTCATTCTGTCACCATTTCTCTTCAATTAATATGCAAAAGTTTTTTTCATGAAGACTGGACTTATTAAAAAACAAGAAGGTATCAAAATTGGTGGAAGAAACATCATAATATATGTAGACAATGAAATACTGATAGTAATAAGCGTAGATGGAATGAAGGACTTAATACGAAGTGTCAAGATGGTAAGATTGAACATGGTACTGCTACTCAAAACAAAGAAGTCAAAGATTTTGACTGCTGGTATGACAAGGATTCATTTAAGATGAAGGCGAGGAACTAGAAGTGGTAAAGGACTTCAACCTACTCGGATTAATGATCACTCAAGATGCAGCAACAACACTGGAAGTCAATAGGAAAATATCTATAGGAAAATAAAAAATGCATTAATTGAACAAGGTCTTCAAATCAAGGAATATTTCATTGGCAACGAAGACATGGCTTGTACATAGTTTGGTCATTTCTGTAGCAAGATTCGAAAGAGAAACGTGATTGATAAAGAAACAAGACAGTAGAAGAATAAATGCCTTTGAAATGCGGTACTGGAAAAGGATGTTATTAATACGATAGATGGCAAAAATAACACACAAATTCATTTTGGAACAAATTAGGTCAGACATGTTGCTTAAAGCAAGAATTACCAAGCTACAAACTGCCTATTTTGAACACATCATACGAAGAGAAAAATCACTAGAGAAAGACATTATGGTAGGAAGGATAGAAAGTACTAGGCGAAGAGGAAGACCAGCAACCCAGTGGCTTGATACTGTCAAGATAATGGCAGATAAGGCCCTGTTGAGTCTCTCTAGGTTTGAGCAAGATCGCTCTTCCTACATAGCGTTAATCCATCAAGTCGACATTGCTAAAGACTGAGCTGAAGGCTGATGAATAATATTAATATCTAAATACTTATTGCATATATATCAGGTGACAGTATTTTATTAAAAAATTTTTAACCCTTGTAATCTTACAGCACTCATTTTGCGATATGGTATCAAGATGTTAAAGCTATGGACTAGTGTCATCAAAGATATTATGTTAATTTGTGGGCCTATACATCAGTATTCCTTATGAATATATGAAAATATCCAAAGATTTGCCAATGTACTTGTATCCTGTATTCTGTTCTGTACTGCACAAGTCCGGCTACAAAGGGGTTTTCTCACAAGGAAAATTCATCTTAAACTGGTGAAGAAATACATTCACTTTTCCAGCAGGACAGTCAGCCTAGGGCCAAGAAATTAGGGTAAGATCGTTTGTATATGTTCAGGGAGGATTGTTATGGAAATGAATATATGAAAATATTTAATGATTTGCCAATGTGCTTGTATCCTGTGTTCTGTATTGTACTACATATCTAGCATACATGTATCCCTTTAAGTACTTGACTTTAAGAGAAATACGTAGTGAGTGTTTTCATATCAAGTATTGCTTACTGCGAGTTATAGACTGTATATAGGTGACCGGTGAAGGTTATAGAGTCAGGAGGTGTTGCCAAAGTCCAACATGTTTTCTTAGCAAGGAAAAATGTTGCATTCCATAACACCAGATAATGACGGAGTGTGATGGGTCAATAATGTCAATAAGATGTCAATAACACCGAATAATGGAAAAATACAAGCATACATATGTTTTGAGAATAGATTTGCATAATCCAATCAGCTCTCAGCAATTAGTGACCAATGATTAGTCATGTTCAATATTTTGTAACCAATTAATGAAGGATCTTATTCTAGGGTTACTACTCCCAGAATTGTCTGAATAAATTTTTGTGCTTCCTAGTAAACTTAGAATTCTCCCATACTTGCATTCAAGTCAAGTGTGGTTATTTGTCCTCTGACACCTGTTATTATTGTTAATTTGGCAAGCAGACAGTTAAGGAGAGGGACATATTTTGAAGTCCCAACTAAAGCATCCACAAGAACCTAGGACAAAGACTTTAGACTCAAGTGGATCTTTGAATGGCAGAACTGTATGCGTAAACAATACTAGTAGACCACATTTCTGGGAACTTGCTATCAACCTTATGGAGACAGCGAAGTAGGCGAGTAGTAGACCACAAAAACCCTATGGCTTTATACTACAAAGCCATCAGCATTCTGAGTGTTTCAGTGCAAATTTGAAAGCATAGAGTCAGTTAATCGAGCTCTATAGGAGCTATATTCCATCTCCATACAACTTGGAGATTAAACCTGAAGTACGCAGTTTGCTTAACATAGTGGATAAGTGCGACTTTGTACAGCAACATATCTGCTAGATATGTTAGAATGACAGAGGGAAAAATCAATTTTATTAAACAACTCAATGGACATCCTCCGAGCCAGGTGATTCCATAATTTTTGCCAGGGGTTGTATTTGTTATTTTCTCATTTTTTAAAATCATTTAACATAATGAAAAAATAACATGAAACATGCAAACTTTTCATTACTGTAAATTCAAAATGGAGCAAACCTCTCTTGCTATGTAAGAAAAAAAAGTTATTGATACCCTATAACATTGAATACTGCCTAATTCTTGTTGTAATGCACCCGAGTTTAATAGATAAGCAATATGACATTTTCCAGCAACTGCAGTTACTTTCTATCCCATTAAAATAGCAGTACATGTCTGGCATCATCCTAAATTGGTCTGAAGCGGTTTTGCCAAAATGTAATTGTAGGAGAGAGAGCAGGAAATTAGCTAAAGTAGAAAATTGAGATTTTCAAAAACAAAAATAAAACAAGTTTAATCTGAAGGTAGTTTTATCATGCAACCCACTTCACTATCATTGCAGAAAGGAAAATTACTGCTTTAGCAGAAAATTGTTCCAATCTTTCCAATTAATGTAATGTCGGCATTTCAACAGCATCTTGTTTCTTTGCAGCACATGCAGCATGATTCATATGTCATTACAAGATGTAGTCAGGTTCCGAGATTTCTTTTTACACAAATTATGTAAATTCATAATAATTTTCAATCAATATTGCACCATTATAGACATCTGCACCTGAAGTGATTATATAAAAGAAAGTTCTGCATTTTCAGACACTTCAGTAACAGTATAGGTCATATTAAGTCAACAGATATTTACTGTAAATATAGAAGTACTATTTTGGTGTAAATTGATTTGCTGAAAATTTGATTCTCAGCAAATGTATTTATTTTCCACAGATTGAATGTCCCATATTATGTTCTAACGGTTGGAGACCCTACAGAGTATTATACATGTAAAATCTAAAAAATTTAACCACAGTATTTTTCACTTCATAAAACACTGGATTATAAAACACACTCCAAATTTGGAGAAGGAAAGGAGAAAAAAATATTTTTTAATGATAAATTGAGTCTGCCTTATAATGCCAGTGTCCGTCTTAGAATCAGTATATATGTCCCTCATCCTGGTATATGTGATTCCCCATCCTGTTATATATGTCCTCCATTTTGGTATATATGTCCCTCACCTTGTACATGCCCCCATCCTGTAATATATGCCCCACATCATGCTATATATGTCCCTCAACTTGTACATGGATCCTCATTTTGGCATATATGCCCTCCATCCTGGTATATATGTCCCCCATTCTGGTACATGGCCCCCATCCTAGTACATGGCCTCCCATCCTGGTATATATGTCCCCCATTCTGGTACATGGCCCCCATCCTAGTACATGGCCTCCCATCCTGGTATATATGTCCTTCACCTTGTACATGGCCTCCCATCCTGGTATATATGTTCAACACCTTGTGCATGACCCCCATTATGGTATATATGTCCCCCATCCTGAAGGGTTACTGTGTCGCACCAATGTCCGGTGGCAGCTGCTATTTTCCCGTGTTCCGGCATGCATTTGCAAACTGGTTCTCGTGCTCTAGTGTCCATGACTTCCAGAAAATTGCCACAGATCTCAATCTGTGAATGAACTGTCTCCACAGTCATTTTATGGAAGTTCATGACACTAGAGCATGAGGAGCAGTTTGCCAGCCAATGTCTGCAGGAACACTGGAAAATGGTGGCCACCACAGGACATTGCTGCTACACAGCCTCAGCTCCAGTCCCAAAGTCTTGCCAACATCCTCCATGGACCCTGCTTCAGGCTATTCTGCTATGTCACTGCAACACCCCCTCTGTGAGTTTCAAAAAAACAAAAAAAAAACAAGATTCGGATTGTAAGATGCAAACCCATTTCCCACCAATTTTGTGAGAAAAAAATAAGCATCTTATAATTCAAAAGAGATGGTAATACCTCAATACGAGTCCCCTCTTCAGACACTTCTCTGGTTACTGTACTCCATACGATACTTGTTGACTCTCATTCAGAGTTATCCTCTGATACCTTAAGATTTTTGAAGCTAAGCCAAGACTTCTGATCACGACCAGGACCGGGACATTCTTGCACAGTTGTAAGGGTGAGATGCACATTGTAACATACAAACATTGCACCATACAGTTATGCATGTGCAGAAATATCCTGTATCTGGTAGTGTCCAAAAATTTAAAAGTTGAAAATGCCTGGATTTTTAGTATATGCAAATTGTCACTTAAGCAAACTCTAATGCCACCAATAAAGGTAGCAATCCTAAAAGTTATAATTGAGTCTTTAACGAGCCTTTTAATGACTTAGGATTTGTGCCAGATCAGAACCCCAAACTGCAGACGCTTTGTTTTGGGGTGACTGCCCCTCATCAGTACAGAGTGTGGGAATTCTGATCTGGCTGTATGAGAGGCAAAGACAAGGTCTGGGTGAGTATCTATTCTCCTTGCAGAGATTTTCAGCATGCAGTGTTGGAAATTAGAGCTACCAAAAACTGTACATGAAAAAAGCGAGCAGCAATGATTGGTGGAGAAGTCAGTGATGAGGTGATTATTTATTTATTCATTTATTTATTTATTTATTTATCCATTTGCTAGCCTTTTTTGGAATCAGCGAAATGTTGACTATCTGGCTGCCATTTTGTTCACTTCTTGCAGGGTAAATAACAAAAAAAATCAGCATTTTGCAGAATATAGTTTTTGTAAAATGTGAGTATAAGTCAATTCCACTTGAATAAATTAGCTTTATGCACTGCAAATTCGGCTGTCAAAGTGCTGGGATGAGAATAAAGTCTCCATTCACAGTCCTATGAACAGTGACTGAAACTTTGCTGCCCAAGCGGTTTGACTGAATGCCAGTGACATGCCTAACCAGGACCAAGGGCTACTTGGAACCGGATTGGGCAGTTCTCGGGGAAGGTCAAGGGGTCGTGACCCGGTTCCATGGCCCTGGCGGTGTCAACAAATGGGGGAAAGTTTATATGGGAAATGTATTCGTGGCGCCACCCTCGGGTGTTGGCAATTGGGATTGATGGCCGACCCTGTGGGCAGATACTCTGGGGCCGTTGGTAGCGCAGTGGGGATGGTTCTGCTCTCCATGGGTTAGAGCAGAGGACCCCAGGGCAGTTTACACAGCCTATGCTGGGAATAGGTTGTAGTGGTGGCAGGACTGAGGGCCCAATAAATACCTGAAGGACACAATGATGAAAGTTTTCTTTTCTTGATGGTTGTTGATGCAGACCTGGGCACTTGCAACAGATGCTAATGGAGGTCTTGGCAGCCGGGAAGCAATTGGGGATCCACCTAGCCAGGAGGTTGTAGAAGCCTTCCTTCTTTGCAATGTTACTTGGACCTTGCTGCCTAAAGCTGTGCTGCGGTCCTCTTCCTGTGTGTGTCGTCCTTTACCTGTATGGCAGGCAGCTCGATTCTGTTCCAGGTGTCGCTCCTCAGTGGCAGCTACGGGCTCTGGTATGCTGCTTTGCCATCGGGTGTTCAGTGGGGCCAGGGGACTTGCAATCCACTGCCCTCAGGATTTAGCTGCTGGGACTTCAGTACTGAACAACCATGGACTCCGGCGTTCGGTTTCTCGCACTTTCCTCTGGGGTGAGCTTGGTCACGGCTCCACTCTCCAGGATCTCCTTTACTCCTCCAGTTCACAATCTCGCCTCTGTCCTAGCCAGGATTTCAACAACATCAAAAAACTGCTCAATAAAGACATGTTCATCCTATTCCAGGACGATTCACTACGGAAAATCCTGGCGCATGGATGGAGATCTATTGCAAGCAAGACTAGGAGTATGGGTGGTACAATTTCCCCAAGTATTTTCTCCAGCGAGGTGCCAACTAAATCTAAATGGTTATCCTATAAAGGATCGTTTAATTGTGGAGGAAATAAATGTAACCTGTGCAGGTACATTAGGATCAGCAAGGTTTTTTCTAATAACATCACTAACAATTTTGGTTACCACCTATATTGACTGTAATACAACTCATATAGTGTACTTAGCTAGCTGCACAATTTGTAAACTTAGCTATGTAGGGTGTACTATTCGCACTTTGAAAAAGGGCCTCTCTGAACATATGTCAGCAGCCAAACCGGATTCTAATGATCCTCGAACGGGGATATCTGGTTTGTCCAGACATTTTAGGTTTGTCCATAGCTGGAATCTGGAATCACTATCTGTGATGGGCATAGAGCATGTCCCTCAACCATATCGAGGAGGGGACTGGGAAGCGTACCTTACATAATAGGGAACTAGGCTAGGGTCACACTTGGAGGGTGACCCACATTTCACAGATCCGGTAAACGCATAGCAAAGCGTGCTATAGCACATAGCGTTAACGTCGATCGCTGCCCAGCAATGCTGTTCCATAGTAACCTGTAGTTTACCTTGGATGTGGCCACACACAGAACCCCAGGAAGTGCACTTTAGCTGAGCGCACAGGAAAATGTTGCAGATTATGTTTTCCTGTGCACTCAACTAAAGCGCACTTCTTGGGGCTTCCTGTGTGTGGCTGCATCCAAGATAAACTACTATGAAGCATCATTGCTGGGCAGAGATCGACGTTAACGCTACACGCTACAGCAGGCTTTGCTATTGTGGCACCCCTGTGGGGGATTGCCACAGGTTACACTGGTGCAAGGAAGGATTGACACCTTGGTTTGTTCAGCAGACAACACCTTCCACTCCAGACCTGAAGGGGGAGCTCTACTGGCTGCATTAAGTCAGTTCCCCTTTAATGAGATCCAGGCTGAGAGGAGGAGACTGTTGGTCCTAGGAGACAGTTGCTAGGCAGTTAGTTCGTGTGAGGAGAGGAAAGAGGAGGAGGCTGAGCTGCTGGTCTCTGGAAAAGACAGATGCCAGGACCAGAAGGGACCATTTTGTCAGCTGTTCACACCCCAGGGAAGGGGCCGGAGGCAAGGAGAAGAGGTAGGGAATATGAAGAGGGACTAAAAGATATTCCCCCTTGAGGACAAATGGACACTGGAGTCCGATGCTGTGGTAAAAGTCCAGCAATTTCAGGAGAAGTTTAGCCCTGAAGGAAGAGATTAGAGACATTAAAAACTAACCAAACAGAGGACCAGGGCCACAGGATAAACCGGGTTCCCGCAGAAGGGCCTGATTGTTAGTTTTAGACAATAGAGAATTGGAGAGCTCAAACTCAGGCAAGACTCATCCCTCAAGAGTAAGAATAGAGATAAAGGAGGCCTCATATCTTTCTAAGGAGTTGATCCTAAATTGCACCAGGGACCCGGTTATTACTCAGAACTGTACCTGTTTTGTGACTACCAGTAAAAAGGTACCGGAACAACTATCCCTGTGTGTATGTGTGACTATTCATCGGCTATAACCCACCATCTTCCTCGTTCACTGCTCTCCCTCACCATCTTCCTTTATTGCTGCCCTGAGGTAAAGCTCCACCTGTGGGAAGCTGTACCACACTTTGCTTCCCCCTCCATCACCTCAGCGGCCGGCTGGCAGCGCCGGTACCACCTTACCGGACCCTACAGGTGGCGTCACGTCCCCCTGTAAATAATTCCCTCACACCCCCCTTCAAATGATCCCCAGGGCACGGCACCGGGATACCGTCCACCTGACTCCCTACTCAGCAGACCCGGTGACCGAGTACCCCCCACAGCCCAGGCTGCATCACTATGCGGTAACCGAATCCGTAAAACATGACTCTAGCCTTATTCTGGATACTCCAATTACACGCTCACAGCCCTAATGGAATGAATTCACGCAATGACATACTATATTTTTATTGAATGTAACAATCAGCAAAAAATCTGCATAATTATTACATTACCTCCATATCAATGCCATCTACATGAGGGTTGCAATTTAATGATTTCAAATTCCTCAGCTCCATTCAGATTTGTGTCAATAATAACAAGGAATAAATGGATGCTTGTGGTGAGTGTCACACACACATATATGTTTTATACTATTGTAACATCATCATGATTAATTCATACAAATTTGCTTAAGGAATATTTTTATAGTATATTTGCAGTGTCACACAACATGCAATTTATAAATTGGCCATGTCAAAATAATTTTTTCATGGTGCGTTTTACTTACTAAAATTCTTCCTATCTTGCGGAAGGGTTTTTTATTGCATTGAAATACGACACTTGCAAAAAAATCTAATCAGTCATTCACAAACTCTCATCTACTGTATATACATGATCTATCACAGGTAGCTGCTTATGATTATTCATGTGCAGCTACTAGCATTTATGTCATCATTGGTATGAACTAATAATATATATTTCATTTATTAAGTCAACGTTTAAAGTAAATGCAGAGGAATTTATATACATCTGGTTTCGCACTGTGGAATGTCCATGTGGAACAAGCGATTTTAAATTTAATCATCCTTTTGTATATGGCTGTTGGTGTCTGAGAGCAACAAATTATGGGCAATTATAAATGTTTGCCATGCAATCACATAAAAGTCATCTCACTACAATATCATATGGATCCGGATCTGACCATTTCTCTTGTGAATGGTCATTGTTCTGTTCTCACTAAATAGGCCGGGGGCTCATGAATTTAAACAGACAGCTAAACCTTTATACTGAGTCCAATGAGAAGACTGGAGTGAAGTCTGTGCTTTATTGAACGTTGCAGTATATTTGTATGTGGTAAAACTGGAAACAATCAGAATATAGGACAATCGGTACAATGTACAGCAGAATACATATCATACATGTTATACAATATGCATGAATGTTCACAAACTAGTAACTGACCTTGGGGCACTACTAACTAATCTAGGCTAACATTAAGACAGAAAACAACTACAGAGTGCATGACTACATAGCGGCAATGCAATCGCATGGGGACAGTAGTAGACGTGTCTTCTAGCATCCAGGGTGAAGGTAAAATGGAGACTGAGCTACCAGAATGAATTGCAAGGGGGACAAAAATGAGATATAGAAAATAGAAAATTAGACTGCAAATATGGCATTGGCCGCTAGAGGGAGCCAAACCATTACATATGAAGGAAAGTCTCTTACCTCACTAGAAATACACAATTATGTTTTCTACAGCTATACTAATAACAAACATTATGCTAAAAACAAACATTCGAAAATGAATTGGATGTCGGAGACAGAAGACTCCCCGTCTGGCATCACTGGTTGTCACTATCCCTTTCTTCCGAGGGCAATAGTAGGACCAGTTCGGATACCGGTCTTAGAAATGTCTTAGGTTCATTCCCATTAGTCATTCTTAGTTCGACCTTGCGAACGTTACCTTCCTTGCTCGGGAATGTCGAGGTAACTAGACCAAGTGGCCACTGGTTCCGGTGAACTTGGGAGTCTTTCACCTATGTTGAGATTGTGTCTAGTACATTGGCACATTGTCCGTGGCTGCAGAGTAGACACATATTGTTTGCGCCACCTGTCCCAGAAAGCATTTGAAAGACTCTGCATCTGTCTCCATTAGCGCTTTTAGAGGTTCTTGGCATCTAATCCTCCTGGAGGGGCACTGGGCGGTCCTGTTTTCTGGGTAAGGAGGGTAGCTGGAGTCAATAACAAGGGCTCCTCAGGGTCGTTAGGAACTGGAACTAAGGGTCTTGCATTGATAGCTGTGGCTTCTGCCATGAAGGTGATTAGGCTTTTGTGAGTAAGCCTCGTTACTCCTGCTTGAAGAGTGGATTAGAGGATTCTTAATCTGCTGCTCGCTGGAATTTAAGCTTTGTTAGCAAGACATTGGATTTCTGTAAAGTAAGTGTCTCTTTGAACAGTGAGGATGATGTGGTTTCTAGAGAAATTCAAGTCAGAGGTAATGTAGGTATTTTTACAGATGCCAACCTTTACATTTTCCCGTATCACAAGTTCTGGCAGTTCTGAAGGAGCGAGCTGTATGGGTCAAGCAGGTAATGGCTCGAATGAGTGATTTCCACCTTGAGAATTTGTTGAACCCGTGAGATCCAAGCTGGGTAACAGGAGTCCTTGTATGGAGTGTAGACACCTGAGGGCAGATTTCAGCATCTGAGACCTCTCCTACTAGTTCAAAGGTGTTTGAAAGGTGTTCTTCAGTATATAACAGTTTTTGTCCTGAAAGACATGTTATACTTTGAAGCTGACTTGCGTTAACTGTTCTGGTTGCGTGATCTGCAAGATTCTGCTCCGTGGATATGTAGTGCCACTGAACTGATCTCCTAATTCGTAGCACTCTGTTACTAAAATAAACATAGAATTGTCTGTTCTCATTGTGGATATATCCCAGGACTAGTTTGTTGAAAGGAAAAAACAAAAGGTTGCGCCACGCTGATCCCACACATAGAATAAGGGTTAATCAGGGATACACTCACCTGGCACTGTTGTGCACCGCACAACAGGGAATGGAACAAGATGAGTGTAAATTCGGTCAGTTGTTCTTGAGGCGGCCTTCCACTTGGCTCCGTGTGATAAGGCTCCGAGGTCAGGGCATATATGTTGATATATAAGGAATGGTCACTTTGAGCCGAACATCCACTTGAGAAAGACGTTTGTCGAAACGCGTTGTGGCTGAGGGCTCGCTATACCCACTTTTTAATAAACCTAGAGGTAATTCTCTTAATTTTCAGTTCCCTGGTCTTTTCTAGCGCTCACTTCCATACTATTTTTCCTTCTCATTAGGACTAGTTTGTTGTCTGAGTAGAACTTGACCTGTGTCAGGTCGATATACATCTCAGATGTGATGAATTCAGCTAACGGCTAGGACTGCTGCACAAAGTTCTAACCTGAGTATAGTGTGCTCTGGTTGTGGTGCAAATTTGGCCTTCCTCATAAGAAACCGAATGTGGCTCTGATATTTAGAGCCTACAGTTTTAAGGTAGGCAACAGCGGCAATTGCTTTGACAGAAGCATCTGCGAATACATACAGTTTTTGACTTTATATTTCTGTTGACGGTACAGGGTTATATGTTCTTGGCACGTTCAGGTTGGAAAGGGCTGCTAATGAGTTTTTCCATCCTTCCCACTGGATTCTCTTATCGGATGGCAGAGGTGCATCCCAGTCAGATGTTTCACTAATTAAGTCTCTTAGTATGGCCTTGCCTTGTATCGTGACAGGAGCTGTGAAACCCAGGGGATTGTACAGACTGTTGACAGAACACCTTTACGAGTAAAAGGCTATTCTCCTTGACTGACTTGAAAGGTGAAAGTGTCTGATTGTAGATTCCAGAGAAGCCCGAGGCTACGCTGCATTGATGTGGAGTCTGAACCCAAGTCCAGGTCTCTGAGGCTGTTACAAGGTTGAAACAGAGATGGGCATCTTTTCTCCAGCATGCTTGTCACAGAAGAGGGGGCGTGCATGTGTTCCAGGCATACGTCCAGTGTCGGTCTGGCCTGACGGGGAACCGGGTAAACCCCCGGTGGGCCCGCCCCTTGCCCTTGCTATCATTTAGAAAGTGTGCACTGCAGCCGGCGGTAGTATCGCCATCCGCAATGCACACAAAACACGACCGCCCGCAGCCCCAACCTGAAGGTGATGACAGCGCAAGCCCCCTGTAGCTCCTGCTCCCCGGTGTCATGTAGAAAGTGTGCACTGCAGCGGCGATAGTGTTACCATCCGCAGTGCACACAAAACATGGCCGCCCACAGCCCCAACCCAAACACGGCCCTCTCGCTCCCGGCGGTGATTCACAAAAAAGGGGGCTCAGAGGAGAGGTGAGGGGGCAGGCCTTGATCTCCTTAAAGCCCCGCCCCCTCACCTCTTTTACAGGCCACTCTCCTCACCTCTAGAACGGGTCACTGCGGCCATCAAGGGAGAGAGAGGGATCTGCTGTGTCTCCAGGGATCTGCTGTGTCCAGGTCTCTGCTATGTGTCCAGGGCACTGCTATATGTCCAGGGCTCTGCTATGTGTCCAGGGCTCTGCTGTGTCCAGGGCTCTGCTGTGTCCAGGGCTCTGCTATGTGTCCAGGGCTCTGCTGTGTGTCCAGGGCTCTGCTGAGTGTTCAGGGCTCTGCTGAGTGTCCAGGGCTCTGCTGTGTTTCCAGGGCTCTGCTGTGTGTCCAGGGCTCTGCAGTGTCCAGGGCTCTGCAGGGTCCAGTGCTCTGCTGTGTGTCAATGGCTCTGCTGTGTCCATGGCTCTGCTGTGTCCATGGCTCTGCTGTGTGTTCAGGGCTCTGCTGTGTGTGTCCAGGGCTCTGCAGTGTCCAGTGCTCTGCTGTGTGTCCATGGCTCTGCAGTGTCCATGGCTCTGCAGTGTCCAGGGCTCTGCTGTGTGTCCAGGGCTCTACAGTGTCCAGTGCTCTGCTGTGTGTCCAGGGCTCTGCTGTGTGTCCAGTGCTCTGCTGTGTGTCCAGGGCTCTGCAGTGTCCAGGGCTCTGTTGTGTGTCCAGGGCTCTGTTGTGTGTCCAGGGCTCTGCTGTGTGTCCAGGGCTCTGATGTGTGTCCAGGCTTGTGCGTACAGCCGGCAGGCTATTGAGCGTACGGCCAGCAGCCTTCAGCGTTTTGCATGCATCCCACAGCCATCTCTATTGAGTATTCTCTATTGTGTGGATAGTCAGCAGCAATATTACTGTGTAAACGGACCGAAGCCTTCTCTTCGTGTATTCTCTATTAAGTGTACAGCTACCATAGATTCAACCAGCAGCAGTCTCAAGTGTGTGTGTATGTATATATATATACAGTTAGGGCCAGAAATATTTGGACAGTGACACAATTTTGGCAAGTTGGGCTCTGCATGCCACCACATTGGATTTGAAATGAAACCTCTACAAAAGAATTCAAGTGCAGATTGTAACGTTTAATTTGAAGGGTTGAACAAAAATATCTGATAGAAAATGTAGGAATTGTACACATTTCTTTACAAACACTCCACATTTTAGGAGGTCAAAAGTAATTGGACAAATAAACATAACCCAAACAAAATATTTTTATTTTCAATATTTTGTTGCGAATCCTTTGGAGGCAATCACTGCCTTAAGTCTGGAACCCATGGACATCACCAAACGCTGGGTTTCCTCCTTCTTAATGCTTTGCCAGGCCTTTACAGCCGCGGCCTTCAGGTCTTGCTTGTTTGTGGGTCTTTCCGTCTTAAGTCTGGATTTCAGCAAGTGAAATGCATGCTCAATTGGGTTAAGATCTGGTGACTGACTTGGCCATTGCAGAATGTTCCACTTTTTTGCACTCATGAACTCCTGGGTAGCTTTGGCTGTATGCTTGGGGTCATTGTCCATCTGTACTATGAAGCGCCGTCCAATCAACTTTGCAGCATTTGGCTGAATCTGGGCTGAAAGTATATCCCGGTACACTTCAGAATTCATCCGGCTAATCTTGTCTGCTGTTATGTCATCAATAAACACAAGTGACCCAGTGCCTTTGAAAGCCATGCATGCCCATGCCATCACGTTGCCTCCACCATGTTTTACAGAGGATGTGGTGTGCCTTGGATCATGTGCCGTTCCCTTTCTTCTCCAAACTTTTTTCATCCCATCATTCTGGTACAGGTTGATCTTTGTCTCATCTGTCCATAGAATACTTTTCCAGAACTGAGCTGGCTTCTTGAGGTGTTTATCAGCAAATTTAACTCTGGCCTGTCTATTTTTGGAATTGATGAATGGTTTGCATCTAGATGTGAACCCTTTGTATTTACTGTCATGGAGTCTTCTCTTTACTGTTGACTTAGAGACAGATACACCTACTTCACTGAGAGTGTTCTGCACTTCAGTTGATGTTGTGAACGGGTTCTTCTTCACCAAATAAAGTATGCGGCGATCATCCACCACTGTTGTCATCCGTGGACGCCCAGGCCTTTTAGAGTTCCCAAGCTCACCAGTCAATTCCTTTTTTCTCAGAATGTACCCAACTGTTGATTTTGCTACTCCAAGCATGTCTGCTATCTCTCTGATGGATTTTTTCTTTTTTTCAGCCTCAGGATGTTCTGCTTCACCTCAATTGAGAGTTCCTTTGACCGCATGTTGTCTGGTCACAGCAACAGCTTCCAAATGCAAAACCACACACCTGGAATCCACCCCTGACCTTTTAACTACTTCATTGATTACAGGTTAACGAAGGAGACGCCTTCAGAGTTAATTGCAGCCCTTAGAGTCCATTGTCCAATTACTTTTGGTCCCTTGAAAAAGAGGAGGCTATGCATTACAGAGCTATAATTCCTAAACCCTTTCTCCGATTTGGATGTGGAAACTCTCATATTGCAGCTGGGAGTGTGCACTTTCAGCCCATATTATATATATAATTGTATTTCTGAACATGTTTTTGTAAACAGCTAAAATAACAAAACTTGTGTCACTGTCCAAATATTTCTGGCCCTTACTGTATATATATATATATATATATATATATATATATATATATATATATATTTATATAATCCGCAGTTTGGGATTCGGGCGTTGTAGCCGAATCCCAACATGCTTTGCGGCACTGGCACTGCGAGCGAGCGATGGCGCAGTTGATGAGCAAACAGACATTGGCCAATGTATGTACCAAGAACTTCAGAATTAAATAAAAAATTGGAGATTTTTGAGTTTTTTGAAAAAAACGTAAGTTTTTAAACTTTTTTCTCAAATATATATAGCTAGTAGCTTATGTACATCATTGGTAGTAGCTGTGTGCTGCAAGGATCTTTTTCATATTATATAACCCTGCAGCTTTGCTAGCAGCAGTTCACATTTGTCTTTGAGTGCTGTGCAGTTTTTTTCTTGTTATTTATCATATGGAGTTGCAGGTTCCATGCTGCAATTTGCACCCTCATTACCTACAAGTGATGGAGGGTCTAGATGGAGTCTGCCCACTGAAAAGTGGGGGGGTGGACAAGGAGGGCAGGGATGTCAGATAGGACTCATCAGACCTGAAGTCACTTTGTCGCAGTTGATGAGCAAACAGACATTGGCCAATGTATGTACCAAGAACTTCGGAATTAAATAAAAAATTGGAGATTTTTGAGTTTTTTGAAAAAAACGTAAGTTTTTAAACTTTTTCCTCAAATATATATAGCTAGTAGCTTATGTACATGTACAATGATCTTTTTCATATTATATATATATATATATATATATATGTATATATATATATATATAAAACAAAGAGCAGCACTTAATCCCTTATAAGGGTGGTGCAAATCAGTTCTTGCACCTTGCAGTTCCCATAGGTGAAACATCTCACAGTAAATTTCAGACAGAGTTAGAGCCACACACTGGAGACTGGACTGCAAACAGCCAGAACTTGCAACAGACATGACAAACTGGAGCAACAGGTATAGTCTGGAATGGCAACAGGCAAGGCGGAGGGTAAAGACATTAGTGTTAAAACAGCGGAGTGCATGAGGACCAAAGAGTCCAATAAGAAGTCCAGACTGATGGTGATAAGTAGAGAAAGAGCAGGAGAGGTGAGGCACTGATCATTAATGATGACACTTATGATATACAGCGGGAAAACAATTGCCAGTGATTATAATTATTTCTTTTTTTGAGTGTCTGCCAGTGATAGGAGGCCTGTATACCAGGTTGAGGGAAATACCAGGATATGGACACTTATATCAGGAAGGGGGAACATATACTAGGATGTGGACTATATATGAGGATGGGGGATCATATACCAGGTTGAGAAACATACACCAGGATAGGAGATCATATACCAGAATGGGGGATCGTATAACAGAATGGAGCCATATACCAGGATATGGAGCATATACAAGAATGGAAGATATATACCAGAATATGTGCAATATACACAAGGATGGGGGACATATATAACTGGAAAGGTCTCAGGATGGGGACATGGCACATAATTTGAGGACATTAACCCATAACAGTGTAAGCAGCAGATCCTGTCCCATAACAGTGAGTCATGACCACATTTTTTATTCAACATTTTTCATCCCTAATTTCCTCTTCTAAAACCAGGGTACGTCTTGTAATCCGGTACATCTTATAAAGTGATAAATATGGTATGTTATGCAGTACATGTATATTGTCAGTACAGTTAGTATTTTGCTGAAGAACGCTTATTGCTAACTATTGCTAATTGTATTGAGGTCATTAAAGCTCAAACATTCTCTTTTAAAAATTCTGCACTTACTACGTATCAGGATTATTACTGATGGTAATATGGATTTATTTTGACCTAGAATTTAGCGCTCCGAAACCATAAAACATGATTTATAAACACTAGGTCATCTCATCTAGAAAGGATATTGGAATAAGTGAAATAAGTTTGCAACCTTGCTTGGAAAATAGTGCATTTATTTGCTCCAGGAACAAACATTGTGAATAACAGACACCGAAAAAAAACATTATTTTGCAAACAAAAATGCTAACCCTGAAACTAAATGTTTCCTGATGCTTTTAAAACATCAACACATTCTATGTGCTGTATAGAAATTGCCATTAAATGTATAAAAAAAATTACAAAAAAGAAACAAAGTTCAAATCTGAATATATTCCTTCCCTTTATTTTTGACTGTACAATAAAACTGTATTAAAAAAAGATAGAGACAGATTTAAAACAGAGTGAAACTAAAAGATTTTTTAAACCACAAAATTAAAATAGCCACAAAGTATCACCCATCCCTTCTGAAACAATCACTTTCTTAAGAAAGTAACTAGACTTTTATACTGTATATTTCATCTACCCTTAAGGTGCAAATTATTTGATCAAAAAATATCTTCATCCAACAATTGAGTCAAAACAAAAGTTATATTGCAGAAGTTTGTTTTTTTTCTTTTTTTTAAAGGACTTATCTGATCTCAAAACTTGTTATTTTTAAAAAGCTAATCTGTGCTGAATTGTATTAACAAAGCATCCCACAGTGTTTTTTTTTGTTTTCCTACCATCATTTCCTCAATTTCTGTGTTCAGTGCCTCCATGTTGGATGTTTCCATGCAGCATTTCATGATTAGGTACCTTCCTGTTTTTTTTTCCTTCTTACAGCCTGTGCTGATCACCACCCCCTGTACACTTTCTCTGCCCCCTCCACACTCCTCTATGCACACCCACTGCACCCTGATTGGCCAGAACTCTGCCATTCTCTACAGTGTCTCAGTACTGCAGCAGTGAAGGATCATTCGCAAACAACTCATCATTATTACACAAACAGGGTCCAGCAAGCAACTCCTACAGCAATGGACCTGAAAGTGCAAGGAGGGAAAAATTGGGTGAGAGCAGGCACTGCATACAGAGCCACAGAGCCACTTGTCTGGGAGCTACTCGGTGTACCTGCAGTGTCCATGCAATCCTGCCTCAAACAGCTCCTCTCTACTTAGCACACATGGGCTGGGTTAGCAGAGGGGAGTCGGTTGTCACTCACAGTGACTGGGCTGTGTTGCTGTGTACAGGGCGGGGGATAAGCTGTGTGGTCGGGACGTGACATCCCAGGAAGCAGCAAAATCACTGCAGGAGAGGTCATGTTACCGCTCTGAGCCAGGTGCTGACAGGAGAGAAGGGCTTACAGCAGATCAGGTAGGTAATTACCATCTATCTACTTGTATCTATGTAGCCCAATACTGTAAAGATTGATTTAAGCCGGATAAGTCCTTTAAGTAATTGAAAAAGGGCAGAAAATGAATGTAAACTTAAGAAAATACTTTCCTTTTCAATCTATTTGTACTGTATTTTATGAGAACTGATAAATTATAAGATAATGCATCATTTGCCCACTTTTTGACCCCCATCTTGAAAAATTATGCACATTGCAAATCATCTAAATTGCCTGCTCCCATGTAATACACTGCAGAAAATTGCATAAGCCAGAGGAGGATAACTTAACTTAGAGTGCAGCCTGGTGAGTTAGGCTGTGGTTACATGAGCATATGTTCTTTCACAGGGACGGACATAGCACATTTGCAGCCGGTGCATTGCATCGGGGCCCCGAGCTGGAGGGGGCCTCCAAGGAATTTAAAGTATTGGCTAATCACATAGCCTGCAGCAGCATTAGAGTAAGTAGGGGGCCTGCTCCACTACAGGCATATGACAATGCTAACCTGACACAGGCCCCTAGTGACAGTGTGGTGATCTTATCTTTGAAGCCATGCTAAGAAGAAGGAGGGACTGACTCACACTGAGCCTCGATGATTGATTTCCTCTCCTGCTCGATCTGCTCTTCTGCTGCCCAGGCCCTGCAAACTACTCTCTTATGAATAATTTCTGGGGTTGGAAAGGTATGAGAAGGTGAGGGGGTGCTAGACACTGGACAGAGAAATAGCATAATTTATTACCCCTGTATAGGGACATGGTATGTGACTGGTGCTTTACTGCCTGTCAGCCAATCACAGACCCCACTATATAAGCACCTCCGTGATTGGCTCACAGGGGATGATCGTGTGTTCTGGTAGATCAGAGCAGGAATCTGCAGCAGGAGACTCCTGGGTGTGATAGTAGCTGATCACTTCCAGCGTAGTGGAAATGTAAGAATATTGTTTTACAAAATAAAAAAATAGTTTCTATTTGAACCATGTTGTGAGCAGTGGTCACTCATGGAAAGTTACTGTCACGTAGCCACAAATTGTCTGTACAGTGGCTGCTAGTGACAGCACAAGCCTGGGCTGTATGAGGCTGCAATCTCCTTCACATCCTACTATATAACTGCCCTATCGTGTCTGTCAGTCTGTAATGGAAATCCCGAGTCGCTGATTGGTCAAGCCCAGCTGGCCGTGACCAATGAACGATGCGGGATGCATGTTACAGAGAAACAGACAGAATGACCAAAATGACGGAGCCGTGAAGGCCAGTGCGGAGGGGGAGCCTCGGCAGCTTAGCACCATGTCAGCATGGAGCTCCGTGCTGGCGCTCAGCGCCAGCCTGTGACTCGCCCCGGCCACCTCTACCCGCTCTCCGGTGTGCACCTCCACCCCACACACCGAAGACAGGCGGTGAATGTCCCCGGAGTTTGCGGGGGCCTCCGGACAGCCTATGGGGCCGGGGGGAAGCTGAGAGGCAGGCGAGCCAATGGAGCCTGAATGAGAGGGGAGGAGCAGTCTCCCCATCCTCACAGCCTCCCCATCCTCACAGCCTCCCCATCCTCACAGACTCGTCCACCCTCACAGCCTCCTCCATCCTCAAATGTTCCCCCATCCTCACAGCCTCCCCATCCTCACAGCCTCCCCATCCTCACAGACTCATCCACCCTCACAGCCTCCTCCATCCTCACAGCCATCTCAACCCTCACAGCCTCCTCCACCCTCAGAGGCTCCTCACATCCTCAAATGTTCCCCCATCCTCACAGCCTCCCACATTCTTGCAGGCTCCTACATCCTAGAAGCCTCCATCATAT
The DNA here is from genome assembly GCA_033576535.1 of Allobates femoralis. Classification (NCBI taxonomy): domain Eukaryota; kingdom Metazoa; phylum Chordata; class Amphibia; order Anura; family Aromobatidae; genus Allobates; species Allobates femoralis. Next base: position 177,236,108 of record JARQOC010000005.1, read on the forward strand.
TCACATCCTCCCCAATCCTCATAGCCTCCTACATCCTCGCAGCATCCTCCATTCTCACATCCTCCTCCATCCTGACATCCTTCTCCATCCTCACAGCCTCCTCCATCCCCTCAGCCTCCTCCATCCTTGCAGCCTCCCCATCCTCACAGCCTTCTCGTCCTCACAGCCTTCTCGTCTTCACAGCCTCCTCCATCCTCACAGCCTCATCCATCCTCACAGCCTCCTCCACCTTCACAGCCTCCTCCACCCTCACAGCCTCTCCCATCCTCGCAGCCTCCTCACATCCTTATATCTTCCCCCATCCTGGCAGCCTCCCCCATTTTTGCAGGCTCCTCCATCCTAGCAGCCTCCCCCATCCTCACATCCTCCCCCATCCTCATAGCCTCCTACATCCTCGCAGCATCCTCCATCCTCGCAGCCTTCTCCATCCTCACACAGCCTCCTACATCCTGATAGTCTCACCCATCTTCACAGTCTCCTCCATCCTCACAACCTCCTTCTTCCTCGCAGCCTCCTCCATCCTCACAGGCATAGAAATCAATACAGAGAAATGACACGTGGAAAAAGTATTGAACACGCTTCGTGAAATTTTCTTACTCTACCTTCTACTATATATTCATCTTATCGTGCCTGTCTGTCTCTCTGTAACGGAAATCCTGCGTCGCTGATTGGTCACGTCCGGCCGGCCGCGACCAATCAGCGACACCTGATTTCCGTTACATACAAACAGGCGCACTCCGGCCACAAGAGCCGGATCTGGCCGCAGAGCTCAGGACCCGGTAGCAGGGTACTAGAGACCGGGGGGACCGAGCACCGGGGGGACTAGACCGCATGCCCAGGGCTCCCTGAGCCGCTGACAGCCACCCTCTGATGACGTGCTGTACACCAACACTGCTGTACACCAACACTGCTGTACACCAACACCTCTGTACACCGACAACACTGAACACCGACACTGCTGTACACCGACTCCACCGAACACTGGCACTGCTGTAGGTATCTACTATATAATCGTCTTATTCTGTCTGTCTGTAACACAAATCCCGCGTCGCTGATTGGTCGCGCCAGCCGCCCGCGACCAATCAGCGACAAGCGTAGTCCGGCAGCGAATTGGCGTGGAATTTGAGCCACGCTTCGCTGATTGGTCGCGCCTGGCCGGCCGCGACCAATCAGCGATATTGGCGCGGGATTTAAACCCAGCTTCGCATTGCATTATTTTTAAATCTTCATACATAAACTACATACATATTCTAGAATACCCAATGCGTTAGAATCGGGTCATCATTTAGTATCCTATAAATCCATATGAAAAATAGCTTATTGTGTCCACAGTTTAGTAATAACCCATTCACCCCTGGGTGATTTTCCATGTCTTCCTCCACTTTTTCTGCTGGACCCTATAAAGAGGTCTGGCAGCAGAGGAAAAACCTGCAATTCCCCACTTCATTGTTTAAAAGCCAGCGGTAAAAAGCCACCGGCTTTTAAACAATGCTGACAGCCACTGACAGCTTCCCTGCTACCTGACAGCAGGATACTCCACTCCCCCCAGCTCCCCCCCCATGACTCGACATCCTAACTTAGGATCGTGGGAGCTGAGTGCGGTGAGAAGCGAGGATCTGCTGTCAGACAGCAGGTATGCAGAACCGACTGCAGACAGTAGGGGCTGCTACGGTCTGAACCGAGGTAAACCGGATTCTTCCGGATTGCCATGTTATGGGCGGGGATTGCACCGTACAGGTACAATTCGAGAATCCGGTTTCAAATATAAAATCGGGGAAACGCCTTATTTTATATTTCATGAATTCATGAAAATAAAAAATAATGCGTGGGGATCCCGCGATTTCTATGTCCCAGCAGGTCCAGCTAGGCAGCTGGGACTGGAATCCGAACGCAGGGGCCCAAGCCTTCTGGCCGCCCTGTCTGCAATGGCAGCTCACCAAGCCGCCCAGAAATGGCACGTTCATTGAAGCGCCATGTTCTGGCGCGAACCCAACTCTTCCAGGCCTGGGCGTGGCTCACTGGGTAATAAAGGCGTTAGGGCCAGCTTTTTGTTATCAGCTGGCCCTAAGCTTGAAATTCATGGGGTCACGCCAATATTAGACATGACTGCCATGAATTTCTATTAAATTGTTTAAATAAAAACACAACACCAAGAAAAAATATTTTTAATTGAAAAAAAAACAGAAACACACTTAGGGACTCCATATTTATTTAAAAAAAATCCTCTTCCGTCCGAAGTAGTCCAATCCAGGGTTCTTCTTTAGCTCTGCTACATCTCTGGTAGAGAACCTCCACCAGAGATGTAGCAGAGCTGTGCACCCATGGGAAAGTTCATGTGAGTTCATGCAGGCAAGCATGAACTCACATGAACCTGACAGCACTGTTACTTCAATTGAACAGCCGACCTGAGTCAGCTGTTCATTTGAAAATCCAGACGGAAGGTGTCAAAAAGAGAAAACCAGTTTGAAAACCGGATTCTCCCAGATTGCTCCGGTCCGGTGCAATCTGGGACCATAGAGCCCCATGTTATGGGGCGCCAGATTGCACTGGACGGGTACAATCCGGGAGAATCCGGTTTTCAAACTGGTTTGAAAACCGGATTCTCCCGGATTGTACCCGTCTGGTGCAATCTGGCGGCCCATAACATGGGGCTTTATGGTCCCAGATTGCACCGGACCAGGGAAATCCGGGGGAATCCGGTTTTACCTCAGTCCACGGTCAGTTCTGCGCTCCCTGGCTACCTGACAGCAGGATCCTCCGCTCCCCCCACAGCCTCCCCACCCATCGATGAGGTTTTCATCACCCATTATTGCATTTTATTGCATTGTTGCGGTGACCAAAAATACATAATTGTGCTTTTTGTACTTTTTTTCCATTACACAGTTTACAGATCTGATTTATTGACTTTATATTTTGATAGATCAGGCATTTCTGAACACGGCAATACCAAATGTGTATATTTTTTTAATAGTTTTATTTTCAATGCGGCAAAAGGGGGTGATTTGAACTTATTTTTTTTTATCTTTTTCAAATTTTTTAAAACAATTTTTGTAACTTTTTCTTTATTTTACACTGCCCCTTAGGGCGCCTCAGCACTGCACAGACAGATTGCCTGTGTTATGTAGGGAGAGGCTTCATCATCCCCTGCATTGCACAAATTATTACTTTTCTGCCGGCAACGTCACTCGGATATCACTGGCAGGAAGTGATTCATGACATCATCCGGGGTCATCAGTGGACCCCTTGTTGTCATGACAATGCATCATGGCCCTGTGATCGCATTACGGGTCTGCCAATGCCAGCAGGGAACAGCACGATCCCCACTGCAACGCTTTGAATCACGCTGTCAGTGATTGACAGTGCAATCTAAAGGGTTAAAAGTGCGGATCTGATCACTGATCCAATTGGTGATGTTAGCTGCACATGTTAGCTGATCAGACCAGTGCTGACATGTGCAGGGAATGATGCGCATGAGCTCGCATCAGGGGTAGGGACACGGCCAATGGTGTTCACTGTGTGCAGTATTATTAGGCAAGTTGTATGTTAGAGGATTATTTTTATTATTGATCAACAACTATGTTCTTAATCAACCCTAAAGACTCTTAAATATCAAAGATTAATATTTTTGGAAGTTGGAGTGTGTTCTTTTTAGATTTGGCAATCTTAGGAGGCCGTCAGACGCTACGATATAGAAAACAATGTCGGATACGATGTCGGATTTGCACATCGTCCGCACGATGTGTGTGATCGTTCACCGTACCGCTACACGAACAGACATCGCTCATACGACTCCCCGATGCAGCGGTCGTCTGAGCGATCTACTTATCATCTGTGCACATCGTTAGCAAACAGTCACACAGAAACCTCGTAAACGATGTGGGGGAAATGTGGGCGTATTTGAAGGTAAATTTGAGCACATAGGCGTGCCTCATGTATTACAAGGCGCGCCCCTCGCTCTATCATTGGTGGTCAGTACTGACTGCTCATTGGTCAGATGTTTTTGGAAACATGGCGGCCTAATTATCCGACTATCCTGTGATGTGCATCACCATGTCCATGTGTAAACACGTACTGCTATCCCAAAAAGCCTATTATGTAAATAGTGAAATGTAGAAACCGCTATCCCCCTTGTGCGCCGTGCACAATCCGAACACTTATGCGTTGGTCAATGGTTGCCGTTTGGGCAACCCGTAAAGGACTCACCCTGTTGCGGCCATGACTGTGCTGCAATGTGCATGGGAGGAGCTAGCACCTTGCAGGTGGAATGAAACTGAAAGCAAATTCATGACGTCAGTACGGCCACTCGCGTGGGCCATACAAATTGCAACGCACCGGACGCGCTGTGACACGGCGAGGAACACTTCTACAACACCTACGGGACAAGAACCCTGGGGCGTGGCGTAACGCAAGGTTGTGTACAGCGTAACGCACACTCGTTGGGGGGGTATGACACCGTGCAGACTATATTGGGCCCAGGCCAAGACTGGAGTTTTTGAGCTGGCCGCCCTGGTGTCTGGCCGTAAATGTAAACCAACAAGGCAGGATCAGCCAAACGGCGCCTATGTGTAGTAGTGCTGAAGTGACAGCTCTTCAAAAATGGCGGCCTGGGAAGTAAGAACCAATCGTCACGCAGGAGCTTCAACCAATAATAGCTAATGTGGCGCCAGCCAATCGTAACGCATGAGGGTTCACGGATCACAACTGAGGAGGCGTGACACAGGTGAATTCCCGGCACACCTACGTGTTAGATTTCGCCATCGCTCATTTCACAGCTTTTGTACGATATCGTTCATTTACACGCATTGATTCTGCGTATCCACTGAGCCGACATCGTCAGATATGAGGTCCGGATCTCACATCTCGATCTTACGATCTGATCATTTCTCGTTGATCGTATCTTGCCGTCACACGCACAGACATCGTTCGGGCGATATTTAATCTGGCGCGTTTAAGCGATATCTTACCAGATATCGTAGCGTGTGACGGCCGCCTTAGGAGGATATCTGTTTGTGCAGGTAACTATTGCTGTGCAGAATTATTAGGACACTTAATAAAAACCAAATATATTCCCATCTCACTTGCTTATTTTCACCAGGTAAACTAATATAACTGCACAAAATGTAGAAAAAAAACATTTCTAACATGCAAAACTAAACCCCCCAAAATTAGTGACCAATATAGCCACCTTTCTTTATGATGACACTCAACAGAATTCCATCCATAGATTCTGTCAGTTGCTTGATCTGTTTATAATCAACATTGCCTGCAGAAGCCACCACAGCCTCCCACACACTGTTCTGAGAAGTGTACTGTTTTCCCGACCTGTAGATCTCACATTTTAGGAGTGACCAAATGTTCTCTATGGGGTTCAGATCATGTGAACAAGGGGGCCATGTCATTATTTTTTCTTCTGTTTGACTTTATTGGCCAGCCACGCTGTGGAGTATTTGGATGCATGTTATGGAGCATTGTCCTGCATGAAAATCATGTTTTTCTTGAACTATACCAACGTCTTCCTGTACCACTGCTTGAAGAAGTTGTCTTCCAGAAACTGGCAGTAGGTCCAGGAGTTGAGCTTCACACAAGTTCATCTTTGATGACATCAGCAAATACCAGTACCCCACCTCCACCTTGCTGGCTTCTGAGTCGGAGTGGAGCTCACTGCCCTTTACTGATCCAGCCTATGGCCCATCAAGAGTAACTCTCATTTCATCAGTCCATAAAACCTTTGAAAAATCAGTCATAAGATATTTCTTGGCCCAGTCTTGACATTTTATCTTATGTTTCTTGTTCAAAGGTGGTTGTTTTTCAGCTTTCCTTACCTTGGCCATGTCCCTGAGTATACACCTTGTGCTTTTTGATACTCCAGTAATGTTGCAGCTCTGAAATATGGCAAAACTGGTGGCAAATGGCATCTTGGCAGCATCACGCTTGATTTTCCTCAATTCATGGGCAGTTATTTTGCGCCTTTTTTGCCCAACACGCTTTTTGCGACCCTGTTGGCTATTTGCCACAAAACGCTTGATTGTTCGGTGATCATGTTTCAAATGTTTGGCAATTTCAAGACTGCTGCATCCCTCTGCAAGACATCTCACAATTTTGGACTTTTCAGAGCACGTTATATCTCTCTTCTGACCAATTTTGTCTAAGGAAAGGCATTTGCCTAATAATTAAGCACACCTTATATAGGGTGTTGATGTCATTACTCCACACCCCTCCTCATTACAGAGATGCAGATCACCTTAATTACCTAATTGATAGTTGGCTCTCAAGCCTACACAGCTTGGAGTAGGACAACATGTATAAAAAGTATCATGTGATCAAAATACTCATTTGCCTAATAATTCTGCACACAGTGTATATGTATGTCCTTGGTTGTTAAGGGGTTTAACCCCACTCAAGTATTTTTTTCTACTTCACTGCTGGAACGGTGTTTTAAACCTAAGTCCCCTGTATTATACTCACCCTCCTTCTGCTTCATCCTCAATCACTGCCACTCCTGTAGGTCTATGGGGATTTGTGACTTGTCGGCAGCTCCAGTGTTTTATGGAGGTGCCAGAGGTCACAAATACATACAGTACATCTCTATGAGAGCCTGGTTCTGACCTGATCCTATCTTCATTCTGGCCATCGGTCTGGCTTTTACAGAGATGCATTTAGTGCCTGCAACGTAACTTCTGACTTATGGCCAGTCAGAAGTTACAGTCACAAGACGGAGCACTGCAGGACCAGAGCAAAGCCGGTAAAGCTTGAAGCTAGTAGAAGGGGAGTATATGACTGGGGGCAGAGGGCTAACATTTAAAGCACCACTGCAGCGCATAAAAAAAAACTCTGATTATGTTGGTTTATAAATAGTGATAAGCTGACATCAGAGAAATGTTAGTATACCAGCACTGCGGGAGGTCTGCAGTGCTGGAGATCAGTGCTGCCCAGCAGGCGATTTCCTTGGTTTCTGCCGGGTACAGAGACTTCTTACTACTGCTGGCTTATCACTATTCTTAAGCCACTCCAGCAGAAACCAGTGACACCTCCTGTGGCATGGCAATGATCTCCTGCACTGCAGACCTCCTGCACTGCCGGTATACTATCACTCCTCTGATGTCATTTATCACTATTTATAAGCCAACATCAGTCAAGGACAGGAGCAGTGGAACGTGAATGTTCTCTTGGTACTCCCACAGTCTATCTTCAGGACCACATCCCCTCCAATCCTCAAGGAAAAGGCTTTTTCCTTTAACATATCTCATGGACAGAATGCTCTGTACCTCAAAGACATTCTCATAGCTAACAAGCGTAGGACCGAATCGTGGAAGGAGAACGCCAAACAGTTAATGCTTGGGAGTATTGTTCAGAGCACATGAGCACAAGCAGAAATGACTTCAAGGATATCCCTCTGTATGGAGGGCCACCAGTACTGCCACATAACGAGTTGAAAGTAAAAGTATAAATGTTTGGTATCTACAAAATTGTACCAACACAGGCATTAGTGATGAGCGAGTACTGACATATTTGTAATTGTTACATTTGTAATGAGTGATTTGTAATACTCGCATAATCGTTCCGAATAGCGAGTACAATGTAAGACAGTGGAAAAAGTGAGTAATTTTCTGCTGGACCTGATTATGAGGTCCTTCGGTGGGCTGTAAAAAGGCAGAGAAGGATGACAACATTCTCAAACTGCATAAGAACAGTATGTACACATAATGTAGACTATTGTCTGCATACTGTTCTGCATACAGCTGTATGCTATGAGTGACAGGACCTAGTGAAGATAGATAGATTGATAGACAGATAAATAGATAGATAGATAGATAGATAGATAGATAGATAGATGATTGAATAGGTGGATTGGGCTTAACAGACTCCAGCTGCTGCTTCTGGGTCCACTGACGGTCTCTTGTGCTCCTTCTCAATCACTTCTGGGCCACCTATTAAGCTTCCTGCATATTCACAGCACTGACTGGCAAACAGTCAATCACAAATACTCACACTCTGTGAGAGCCTCTTTGATTGACTGTTGCAGTCTGACTGCATTTCCTCAATCTGGATGGCGACTGTGCTTGATTGTCATACACATTAGTATATAGCAACCAACTTGCAGGCATAGGGTGCTAAACAAATAAATATTAAAAAAAAAAGTTTGGGGGTTCACAGTATTTTTAAGTCTAGTCCAGTGAAAGCCGACAGCTGCGAACTGTTACCATCAGCTGCATAACTTTGCCTTGGCTTGCAAAAAAAGTGCATGGGCTCTGCCCTATTTTTAATTAGCAGCCAAGATAAAACTAGGCAGCTGAGAGCTGGAATTCTCAGTGGGGTGAAAGCCAATTATTTTAGGCCCCCCTCACTAAATAATAGCAGCCCTCAGCTGCCCCTGAAAATGACGCATTCATCACAGCTCCATTTCCAAGTGCTTTACCAGGCTCTTCCAGTGGTTAAGGTAGCGATGCACAATGGATAATAAGGGGTTAACACCAGCTTTGTATTGCTATTGTATTAAGCCCTGAGATCCTTAATGTCTGGCCAAGTTAGGCCCGGCTATTGGGAATCTCAAATAAACAGTAAAAAAGACACAACACAGAGAAAAATTATTATATTAAAAAAAATCACAGAGACACTAAGTGACTCCATCTTTATTTCCCCATCCGCATACCCCTACATGATCTTCGTCTTCTCTCTTCCTGCACAGACTCTTCTACATCACAGACCACGGAGAAGAAAAAGACATCCGCTTCTCGTAGTCTCTGATCACTGAATGACAGTGCTGAGACCTGCGGTATAGTAAGCGGTGAGGTCACCGGTGACATAGTAACCACTAATAGCCGTTACTATGCTGGTGACCTCACCACTTAGAATATGGCAGCGCTGAAACTTTCGCTACAGTAAAGTGGTAAAGTGCATGTCTCAGTGCTGTCATATAGTAAGCGTTGAGGTCACAGTTGCCATAGTAACCGCTAATAGCTATGGCAACGGTGACCTCACTGCTTACTATAACACAGCGCTGAGAGCTACGCTTTACCTCTTTACTATACCGCAGGTCTCAGCGCTGTCATATAGTAAGCAGCAAGGTCACCGTTGCCATAGAAAAAGTGGTTATTATGGCAAAGGTGACCTCATTGCTTACTGTATGACAGACAAGTACTGTTGTTTTATGTCTGTCTCCGTTGTTATTTTTTGTGGTATACTTAGCTGTTTTTGTAAATGAGAGACTTGTTAAAAAAGTAGAAAAGAGAAGGGAAAAAAAAGTAATTTAATTCTACGACCGTCTCACAAAGTGTACTAGCCACTAGAGATGAGCGAACCATTTGAAGTTTTTGTTTGGCTCTGCTTGCTGAACAGGTATATGTTCGCTGAATTGTTCGGCAAACATTTCGTCGAGCTTCCGAAACTCATTCAAATCAATGGGAGGCAAAATCTAGGAAATAGAAAACACTTTCAATGTGGCCCAAAAGCTGCCATATACAGCTTGAACTATTTTTCAGTGGAGCCCTGCTGTTTTCACATAGACATTAGCATCCTAAAGTATTAAGTAGCAAGCTTCAGTGTTGCTGTCACCCTGCTTCTGGGCCTGCTCTTGAACATCACTGATTCCCCCCTCTTAATTGGTTAAAGTCAGATTTAACCTCGCCCACCCTCTCTAATGGCATCTGTGATTAGTTGGTAATATGGAAACCAAACTGACCTCAGTTTACTGAGAAAATAAATAAATAATTGAAAGAATGTGTGTGCGCTTTGCTGTAATTGTTTGGCAACCAAGGTAACCCAGGCAACGAGGGATGGAACTCTCCATGTGGTCAAGGCCCAAGCATTTTGGGCCCCCACACTAAAAATTGCAGCCTCCAGTCACCCCAGAATTGCCCCCTCCATGAGAGATGCCAAAACTGGCAGTTACCTACTTCTTCCAGTTGCCCTGGTGACAGTGGAAGACTGGGTAATAGGAAGTTAATGCCAGCTGAATTTTGCCAACTGGCACTAAACCTGACATTCATAATGTCAGGCCAATGTTAGACCCTCCTATTGTGAATCTCCAAGTTAATAATGAATAATACACCACACTGTGAAGAATAATTTACTTGGAAAAAGTACTAAATATTTCCTTCTTCTGCTATGTTTACTATCCCCACAAAAACTCTTGGTACTTGGTTGGCAACCAAAATACAGCAAAGCCCCATGTAATTTTTTTTTATTTTTCAAGAAATAATTTAAAAAGGGCTTTCCTGTATATTTTACTACCAGCCAGGTAAAACTAGGCAGCTGGGGGTTGGTGGAAGCCCATACCTGTCTGCTGTACAGCAGAGCTCCATCAGTGCAAACTAATGGACATACACTATTGTTATCCGAATTGCTAGCAGATACGTGTAGAAGCTGTGAGTCAAGGCAATAATAAAGGTTCTAAAAAATAATAATAAAATAAAAAAAATATTATTCAATAAAAATAAAAACATATAAATCTCTCTTTACAATGTTTAAGGGACATAGTAAGGTTCCTGGACCTCACAGCTGCTGACATATCTGGCTCTTTTTTCAAAAATTCCCACCTTGCAGTTGTCAAAACACCTTCAAACTCCAGAAGGTTTTAAAAAAAGTATTTTAAAGGTGCAAAAAATTCCACAATTTTGCTAAATTCTTAACACAAGGTGGTAGACCCTATGGCTGGGAACACTTCTAACCATAAGGTTAGATGTTGTTCCCAGGCAGCGAGTCTCCCAGGGAGCATTTTGGTCCCAAACAATCAGTGAAAGCTTTAGGGCCATTTTAAAGGGATCCTGTCACCTCTAAAACACCTCCTAAGCTACCAAAACATGTCCCTGCAGCATATTATTACTAATCTCACACTCCTTTTGTCTCCTAAAAGCATCCTGTGAAAGTGTATATAAAAACGTGTTAATTTTTTTGTAAAGGAGATAAAAGTGTTAATATATAAAATATATTTACCGTATATACTCGCGTATAAGCCGACTTTTTCAGCCCAAAAATTGGGCTGAAAAGTCCCCCCCTCGGCTTATATGCGAGTCACTGTATACTGTATACAATGTATACAGTATACAGTGCCCTCCCCATATCAGTATACAGGCCCCCCCTTGGGTAGTAATCCTGTAAAGGAAGAAATTAGTATACTTATCCCTCCGCTGTCCCGCTGCCGCTGTCCCGCCGCCGCCATCGCGCTCTTCCGTCTTCATCCAGCGTCTTCCGTCTTCTTCCTGCTTCCTCCGATGGTCGCAGGCAATGACGTCATTTCCTGCGCGACAGAGGAGGAAGCCGAAAGAAGACGGAAGACGCTGGATGAAGATGGAGGAGCGTGATGGCGGCGGCGGGACAGCGGCAGCGGGACAGCGGAGGGATAAGTATACTAATCTCTTCCTTTACAGGATTACTACCCAAGGGGGGGCCTGTATACTGATATGGAGGGGCTGCATATACCTCTGGGGCTGCATATACCTCCTGGGGCTGCATATACCTCCTGGGGCTACATATACCTCTGGGGCTGCATATACCTCTGGGGCTGTATATACCTCTGGGGCTGCATATATCTCTGGGGCTGCATATGGGGCTGCATATACCTCTGGGGCTGAATATACCTCTGGGGCTGCATATACCTCTGGGGCTGCATATGGGGCTGTATATACCTCTGGGGCTGCATATGGGGCTGCATATACCTCTGGGGCTGCATATACCTCTGGGCCTGCATATACCTCTGGGGCTGTATATACCTCTGGGGCTGCATATACCTCTGGGGCTGCATATGGGGCTGCATATACCTCTGGGGCTGCATATACCTGTGGGGCTGCATATACCTCTGGGGCTGTATATACCTCTGGGGCTGCATATACCTCTGGGGCTGCATATGGGGCTGCATATACCTCTGGGGCTGCATATACCTCTGGGGCTGCATATACCTCTGGGGCTGTATATACCTCTGGGGCTGCTGTATACTACCACTGGGGCTGCTGCTGTATATACCACTGAGGCTGCTGCTGTATACTACCACTGGGGAGGCTGCTGTATACCTCACTGCTGGGGGTTGTATACCTGTGCTTGAGTCCATCCTCGGCTTATACGCGAGTCAATAAGTTTTCCCAGTTTTTGGGGGCAAAAGTAGGGGGGTCGGCTTATACACGGGCCGGCTTATACACGAGTATATACGGTAAATGAAAAATAATAGCAGCAAGAATGACCGATGGTACAGTATGTTAAACATGCTTTAAGATACCACTAGTTACCGTCCGGTTATTCATAGCCATAAATGTTGAGGTTATTTTGACACTGTCTTTACACTAAAGAGCTTGAAAGAGTTTGCATTGGACACTACAGGTTGGCATGTACATCTTTTCTGGGTTGTTTGATCTATTGAAATACTTTTGATTTGCTGTGAATTCATTCACTGCAAATGGAGTTTTCTGACCAAACTCTGCTAAGCTAACAAATTAGAATTTCAGAATATTCAGTCATCACATGCGATTCACTATGTACAGTGCTTGGAATGAATGTGTACATCCCAATAGATTTGTCAGAAACTTTCAGTTTTTTCAGAAAAAGTGACTTTCAGAAAAAGTCATTTTCATAACAAATTCATTTAAAACTGTGTTGCAAAAATTATTACACTCCGATAAAATCTCGGGAGCAAGGCTAAAGTTTAGACTAAAAAATATTAATTATAAACCCTAACCCTGCTGTTCTGTTCGGGTCATAGTGACCCGTAGACAATTTTTTGTGGCCCTGTAGATATTTTTCTATAAGTTTCTAAAACTTGAGGTTACTTGACTTTTCCTCATTTGGGGGGACCTATCTATGAGTATTTTTTTTTTGCTTTTTTTTGTGTTTACTTTTAGCTACGCGCCGATTTGTACACTTGTCGTGTTCAGGTCATAGTTACCCAGCATCATTTTTTACAGCTGTGAAGCCATATTTTCAGTGAAATAAAGGAGTTATAACCTCAGTTGGGTCTATTTATTGCATCTACTATTGTATATCAATTTATTTATTTCCTAAATTATTTCAATGGGGTCGTATACACGATCTGCCGGGACTATGCATTGAGATCTGCGCACCATAAAAATGGCTTTATATTGATTATTTTTGGTGCGCAGACTAGACTAAAATGTAGAGCGCATCCAGAGAGATCACTAGGTGTGCACTACACATGTATATTCTGAACGGACTGCGCAGAACGCGCTGTGTAAGAGGGGCTTATTTTGTAAAGCTGAGCTCTAAAGGCCGCCAAATGTTTTTTTTTGCTAAATAAATCTGTCTTCCTGGATCATCTCCTTGTTTTCAGAAGGGTTCTTATCTTCTCTGCTCTTATCAGTACACATATGCTAGCACACTTGAGCCCCAGTCACACATAACGATATCGTTAGAGAGATCGTTGTAACTGTGACGTTACAATGATCTCTCCAGCGATGTCGTTCTGTGTGACACTTTGCAGTGATCAGGCCCCTGCTGTGAGGTCGCTGATTGTTGCAAAGTGCCGCGGGTCATTTTTTGATCGTTGGTTTCCCGCTGGTCAGCACGCGTCGCTGCGTGTGACCGCGAGAAACCAGTGATCAGTGACCTCACAGGGCTGGTTACTATGGTAAACACCGGGTATCCAGGCAGCGCGCACTGCTTAGATACCCGGTGTTTTCCATGGTTACCAGCATCCTCCCTGCTTAGCAATGCCTGTAAGCAGGGAGAACGCTGGTAACTATGATAAACAGCGGGTATCTAGGCAGCGCGCGCTGCCTGGATACCCAGTGTTTATCATAGTTTCCAGCATTCTCCCTGCTTACAGGTAGCTCTAAGCAGGGAGAACGCTGGTAACTATGATAACCACCAGGTATCCAGGCAGCGCACACTGCCTGGATACCCGCTGTTTATCATAGTTACCAGTGTTCTCCCTGCTTAGCGCTGCTTTACAGGCAGCGCTAAGCAGGGAGGACACTGACATCGCCTTCAGCGATGTGGGAGGTGGCTCCCATGACCTGATCGCTGGGGAGATCTGCCTGGTTGACAGCTCCCAGGCGATCAGGTAACGACGCTCCAGCGGTCCCAGCAGGTCGTCATCGCTGTCGGGATCGCTGGAGCGGTCATTCAGTGTGACAGGGCCTTTAGCCATTTGACCTTTCAGTTTCTCTGGACAGCAGCTCTGTACACATCTCTGTTCCAGGCTGCATCTTGGCTTTTTAGCTAGGTATCTAGCTTGTTATGGTTTTCTTATTCAATTCTGTTGGTAGGTTGTGTATTGTAGAGGAAAACTTTTATTTTATATTTTTACATGTACTTAGTTTTATTACTGTGTGATTCTGTAAGCTATAGGTCAGTGCATACTGTCTGCAAAGCTGACAAATTTATTTAAGCTAAGAGATGTTTTTTTTTCCTTTGCTCCACCTGTTTTTTTGAAGTAGGGGGTTATTTACATTTGAAAGATTCAATGTGTTTACAAGTGCTGTAGTATTCAAGAATAAAAAGAAAAAGGTGCAGCTATTGCCATTATTCTTGTGATAATAAAACATGTATTACATGTTCTGGATGCCAAAAATTCTTATGCAAAGCCCATGTTTATTGTTCTTCATGCAAGAATACATAAAGTAATATTATCCTTTGAATATGTTCAAATTGAAGTCTTTATTATCTTTAGTTTTTTTACCACATATATGTATAGTTTGCTATTTTTCGTTTTGCTTATTACTAAGTTTTTTCTGAATAAAAAAAAAAAAAAAAGATTTCAATTTTATCTTTCTTTTTTTTTTTTATTTCCAAACATGTTCCCATACAGTCTAGTAAGGAATATAAAAAATAATTGAGTTAGAGTATCTAAAATCAAGATTTAATAAACCGGGTAATAATGACCCAGGAGCAATACAAGTGTGTAGTACATGGGAACAGAACAGAAGGGTTAAGAATTCAACCTCAGGTAAGTCTACTCATAAAACAGTTTTTCAGCAGAAAGCTGAGTAAGGGTATGGACACACAGCCGAGTGAAAAAACTGTCCGATTCATGGATCCAAGAGTTGGACGAGTGTCATCTGACTTTTGGTCAGTGTGGCCTGCGAGTGCTGTCCGAGTGCAATCCGTATTTTCCTCAGCAGCTATTTACTATATAATCATTTACAGGAACATTTTGTACAGTTGTCTGAGCTACAGAATGGTATTGTATCAATTAAAACTCACATCAGACTCGGACTTGAATGGTGTGAGTGCGGTCCGAGAGCAATCCGTTTTTTTTTGTCTGACCCATAGACTTGCATTGGAGAGTCTCGTCTGTGACTCGCATAGAATCGCAACATGTTGCGATTGACTTGCAATCCGAGAACTGTATGCTGAAAAAGCGTATGAGACTCAGAAATGTGCTCTCGGACATTAGTTAACATTGGTCCGAGAGCAATGCGATTTATCCGCACAGTACACTCGGATGAGTTGCACGGATATGTTTGCGAGCCCTATAAAAGGGAATCAATTAAAGGGGTTGTCTAGTCTTAACATACAAGTCTGCAGTCACATGCCCGCTAGCTCCTGGTTCCAGCAATCAAGAAACATCACGGCATGTGGACTATGAGAGTTCAGAAGCTTGTAGTCACATCTAGTAACTGTAGATTTGTACCCAAGGCTGGACAACCCCTAAATAAAGATATAACGTGTGATGGAAGTTTTAACACTGCGAATGCCAATTCAAAGATATGATAAAGACCAGATATGTGATGATAGAGTGGGCTGTTGAGGTGAGTGGCGAGGTGAGTATAAGAATTTTAATTATTTTTTACATATTATGTTAATTAAGGCTGGGGTCATATTTGGACAGGTAATTGCGGTTACCGCATCCAGATCCGGATGCGGTAACCGCAATTGCCTTCAGACACATTTTTTTGACAAAATGTGTCCTTCAATCCGGAATGCGGTAACCGGATTGCTCAAGATGTGTAATCCGGAGCAATCTGGTTACCGTATGCTTGTTTATCCCTGCTGCTGCAGGGATGAACAAAGGGTTAATCTTAATAATATATCTGGGCAACATGTCTCTATGGGCAGCGCACCACCATAGACCTAATGTTAATGCTTTCAGGACCAAGGCTAGCGACTCATACAGTACGTACATTATATACTGTATGTCATACACAGTGAGGAGCCGCCGGGTTCATTCATAAAAATAAAAATGCCGACAATAGCCGGCAAAACTATAAATGGCCACATTAACCCCTCACATGCCCACCTGAGTGGACAGCATGTCTCTAGGGACAGTGGGCACCCCCTAGAGACATGTTGCCCACATCTATTATTAACATTTAACCCTTTGTTCATCCCTGCTGCAGCAGGGATGAACAAAGCCGCCGCCTGCCGCACGCAATCACACATGCCTTGCGGCAACCGCATGGGCTCCCATAGGAGCCCATTATAGCAAACCTGCTGCGGCAGAGATATCACCGTGAAAACTGCAGCCTGCATCATTTTTAACGCAGGCTGATCATGCGCAAGCGGTAACCGGATTGCATATAGTGCAATCCGGTTACTATAATGGGCTCCTACGGGCTGCAGTTCCTGATCTGGTTTTGAGCACTTTTACTGCTCAAAACCGGATCAGAATCTGC
The DNA here is from genome assembly GCA_033576535.1 of Allobates femoralis. Taxonomy (NCBI): domain Eukaryota; kingdom Metazoa; phylum Chordata; class Amphibia; order Anura; family Aromobatidae; genus Allobates; species Allobates femoralis. The sequence continues at coordinate 177,252,667 of JARQOC010000005.1, forward strand.
AGTACCCTGCTGCAAGTGTGACCCTAGCCTAAGTCTTGGAGTTTGGAAAGAGAAAAAAGCATGAAAAGGAATATTAAAGTCACAGAGATTAACTTCTCAGCTAAATTTTCTGGGAAAAACTGCACAAGGAGAAGGATTTAAATGATTACTGATTCATCTGTAATGCCTACAGTGAAATATAGCGGTGACAGAGTCCTTAATGTGAAGCTGCAAAGTAGCACAAAACCCACATATTCCTTGTACTAAATAAATAAGCAAACAAGACACTGTAAATAAGAATTAAAAAAATAAGCTATGGTGGTTTCACGTTTCTGACCAAGCCAAATTTTACAATTTAGACCAGTGTCACTTTATAAGATAATGCAAAGATAATAAGAGAAATGAGAGGGACCCGCTGCCGCTCTGGAGATAAGAAAGTTATGATAAGACTCTCACCTGAAGAGGTTTTGCTGAACCTGCACAACCTCGGTTCTGCGTGATGTGAGACAGTGCTGTGAGGAATGCTGGCTCCAGGGAATCCGCCCTCTGGTCACGTGGTCCTCCTCAGCTGACCTGGCTTTGACATCAGATCAGGTCCTTGTGTGCTGAAAGCACAGGTCCTGTAGTGTGCAGCTCCACACCATCTCCCAGAGGGAGATAGACAATATATGTGCAGAAAAAAATTAGTGTGTTAAGGAGCGCTCATACAGGAGGACCCAGGGGTTATTAATTACACTCAGCTTTTATTCCACAACGCGTTTCAATGGCGGCACACCATCTTCATCAGGTGGGGGTTACAAAAGACCAGGGGAATGACATTATATAGATGTTAGTAAATTCACAACCAATCATGGACAAGCAATTAGTTTCAAGTCATTTAACCCTTACTTCACTATAGCATATGGCATGCTTCCAAAGGTATAGAATATTGCACATAAACAATTATAAATAAATTTGATTAAAGTTTACAATGCTATGGAATCACCCTAAAATTGTGGAAAAAAAACACTACAATTCATACGTTGTTAATTAAAATCAAAAATATGATCAATAAAATCATTAAGAAAAACACTCAGAATTAAAATCATGCACAATTTTTCTACTATAATAATATCTCAAACACATTAATCTAAAAAGTCTAAAAAATTCTCAAAATATCTCATATATAATTTTTTATATATATATTTTCTCTTTTACCCTCTTTTCACCTAAAGCTTCTACTGACGTCTATAATCTAAAAAATACAAAAAATATAAAAATATTATAAAAACAATACAAAGAAAAAAAAAATAATACGATAAATTATTTACTTACTTTCAAGATAGTTCTAGCTGTGAAATGTAAAAAATAATGTTAATAATAATAATGAAAAAAAAAAACAATCACGGAGATGATATCACCGGCCGGTCACATGACACGCAGGGAGGAGGGAGGATGCACTGAGCCCGGGCCGGTGAGAGCTAATAACACTGTATTTATTGTACACTGAGCAGCTGCAGCATGGGGGGGAGGCGCCATACTGTGAGGGGGGGCTCCATACTGTGAGGGGGGCCTGTAATGCGATATGCACTGCTCCCCCCGCGGATGGGCGGGGGATGCAGTGCATATCATGAATAAGTTATGAGCGGCTCCACGTCACGAGCCGCTCATATTACAGCCATACCCCCACCTCCTCCAGCCTCCTCCTGCCTCCTCCTGCTCCCGGACACAGCCCCCATTTCACACAAAAGTATATGACTCGTGTATGAGCCGAGGGGGGGACTTTTCAGCCCAATTTTTGGGCTGAAAAAGTCGGCTTATACACGAGTATATACGGTAGATGTAATGAAAGAAAGTATAACAGTTAATCCTCAGGATAGTGAAACTCCCACCACCATCCCCTCCCCACTACCAACATGTATTGGTAAAAGGAGGGAACAAAAATATTTACCCTCTACACCACAAGGGTCCACACATTGAGACCTTCCAGCAGGTGGTGTTGAAGGAATTACGTTCTTTCTCACATTATAAAAAATCCGATAATTTAACTTTTGAAGAGAGAGAAGCGATAACTTCTCTAAAAACAAATACCAATATAGTGATAAAAAATGCTGATAAGGGGGGTAGTAATAATGGATAGGGAGTGGTATATAGGGGAGGGTTTGAGAATCCTGGGTGACCGTGACTACTACTCCAGTCTGAAATCTGACCCTTCGGTATCAATATTCCTAAAATATAATGGGCTTATCAAAAGGGCCTGAGAGTTGGGAATTCTTAAAAAGGAAGAAAAAAGATTCCTAGATATACCCAGATATAGGATCCCTTTCTTTTATTTTTTGACAAAATTACATAAGGATGCAGTTAACCCCCCTAGGCGTCCTATTATTTCGGGAATTCAATCAATAACGGTCAATTTAAGCCATTACATAAATTTGTTTTTGCAAAAATTTGTCATCAATTTAGATTCATATCTAAAAGATTCATCTGAGCTGATCAGACTTTTGAGAAATGCACCTCCATTTAACAACTGTCTCTTAATTACGATGGATATGACTTCGTTATACAGTAATATTCCACACAATTTAGGCATACAGGCCATCAAAAGGTTCTTAAAATCTGACGAATCCTTACCACAGGAACAATGTTCCTTTATTTTGGTGGCGATTGAATTCATTTCAGATAATAACATTGTCATGTTTGAAGGTGCCTTCTATAGACAGATTAGGGGCTGAGCGATGGGGACACGATTCGCACCCAGCTATGCTAACCTGTACATGGATTGCTTTGAGTCTGTCTTCATCACACAGTCCCATTCTGCTGGGGGCCACATAAAGTTTTATCGACGTTACATCGATGATTTATTCCTGATTTGGAATGGTTCCAGGGCTGAGGCCTTGATCTTAATAGTAGGACTTAATGTCAACCCTTGAGGGTTACAACTCACAGCAAATATTTCTACCACTACCATTCAGTTCCTTGACCTCCAGATTGCCATTGACCAGCTGGGGAGAGTGACCACATCCACGCATTTCAAGCCTGTTGATGTCAATGGTTATCTCAGGTTTGACAGTGGACACCTCCCCAGCTGGATCAAAAATATACCCTATGGGCAATTTTGGAGGACCAGGAAAAATTGTTCAAATAATGTAGATTTTATCAAGGAATCAAGGATTCTGAGACAGAGATGTAGAAAGAAAGGCTACCCCCAAACTATCTTGGCCGATGCCTATTCAAAAATGAAATCACTGTCTCAAGATAAGTGTTTAGACAAAATTGCAGCACAGCAAACCATTGGTAATACGAAATCAAGTGATGTAAGGTTAATCACAACTTATAACAAATCACGAATGGGAGTCAGAAAGTTAGTTGATAAATATTGGTTTATATTAAGAGCCAATCCCATCTTAAGCAAATGTATATCTGACAAACCCCACATTATTTATAGAAGAAGTAAAAGTCTAAAAAATATGGTTTCATGGAGTAACACAGAATTGAAAAAGATAGGAAAGAGGGAGGAAACAGTATTAGATGGAAAGAATCTAACTGCATTCACAGGCTCATAAACCCATCCAAGCAGTAGTTTACAGCATAAAGTGATAGCATAGAACCCGGTAAGATGAGAGCACTTTGGCGTAGTTACCGGGCTCTTCCACAGTGGCGCCAATGTTGAAGCTAAGTCTCTCTTTTCTTTTTTCTAGTGCAGTATTTACTGTGATCCTATTTCATATATCCCTTTTAGCTGTACATATTGCCCTGTGTTTCATTGTTATCCCTTAGTCATTAGCCATTAGCTCGTCCACATTCATATTATGTTTAGTGTTGCAGTAATTTCTCTTTTTGTAATATATTGTTTTTTTTTCTTGCACCTTAACATTGGTGATGCCAGTCCCTTCCTTATATAATATTAGACTTTTTTTGGACTGTGCACCCTTCCCCCGCCCTGTAGCTACACCTGCCCCTAAAAAGGGAGAAATTACAGACAAACTTTGAACCGTTCTAACTTCCTACCAAAACAAAAATTATTTACAAAATTGTGCTGATGTAAAGCAGACATATGGTAAATGTTAAAAAATAAATCCCAAAAATAAATAAATAAAAAATAAAAATAAATAAAATAAATAGCCCTGGTCCTGAGACACACCATCCCAGCTGATTTTAATTGCATTCACAGGCTCATAAACCCATCCAAGCAGTAGTTTACAGCATAGAGTGTTAGCATAGGACCCGGTAAGATGAGAGCACTTTGGTGTAGTTACCGGGCTCTTCCACAGTGGCGCCAATGTTGAAGCTAAGTCTCTCTTTTCTTTTTTCTAGTGCAGTATTTACTGTGATCCTATTTCATATATCCCTTTTAGCCCACCTAGCCCTGGTCCTGAGACACACCATCCCAGCTGATTTTATCTGCATTCACAAGCTCATAAACCCATCCAAGCAGTAGTTTACAGCATAGTGTTAGCATAGGACCCGGTAAGATGAGAGCACTTTGGCGTAGTTACCGGGCTCTTCCACAGTGGAGCCAATGTTGAAGCTAAGTCTCTCTTTTCTTTTTTCTAATGCAGTATTTACTGTGATCCTATTTCATATATCCCTTTTAGCTGTACATATTGCCCTGTGTTTCATTGTTATCCCTTAGTCATTAGCCATTAGCTCGTCCACATTCATATTATGTTTAGTGTTGCAGTAATTTCTCTTTTTGTAATATATTGTTTTTTTTGCTTGCACCTTAACATTGGTGATGCCAGTCCCTTCCTTATATAATATTAGACTTTTTTTGGACTGTGCACCCTTCCCTTGCCCTGTAGCTACACCTGCCCCTAAAAAGGGAGAAATTACGGACAAACTTTGAACCGTTCTAACTTCCTACCAAAACAAAAATTATTTACAAAATTGTGCTGATGTAAAGCAGACATATGGTAAATGTTAAAAAATAAATCCCAAAAATAAATAAATAAAAAATAAAAATAAAAATAAATAAAATAAATAGCCCTGGTCCTGAGACACACCATCCCAGCTGATTTTAATTGCATTCACAGGCTCATAAACCCATCCAAGCAGTAGTTTACAGCATAGAGTGTTAGCATAGGACCCGGTAAGATGAGAGCACTTTGGTGTAGTTACCGGGCTCTTCCACAGTGGCGCCAATGTTGAAGCTAAGTCTCTCTTTTCTTTTTTCTAGTGCAGTATTTACTGTGATCCTATTTCATATATCCCTTTTAGCCCACCTAGCCCTGGTCCTGAGACACACCATCCCAGCTGATTTTATCTGCATTCACAGGCTCATAAACCCATCCAAGCAGTAGTTTACAGCATAGTGTTAGCATAGGACCCGGTAAGATGAGAGCACTTTGGCGTAGTTACCGGGCTCTTCCACAGTGGCGCCAATGTTGAAGCTAAGTCTCTCTTTTCTTTTTTCTAATGCAGTATTTACTGTGATCCTATTTCATATATCCCTTTTAGCTGTACATATTGCCCTGTGTTTCATTGTTATCCCTTAGTCATTAGCCATCACCTCTTCCACATTCATATTATGTTTAGTGTTGCAGCAATTTCTCTTTTTGTAATTAGAGGGAAACCCTGGCTGCTACATATGTAAATCGGCAAAATGCCTTTGTTGCAAAATGATCAGTCAGGCACCACAGAGTTCCGCTCCCATACCACAGATGAGACCTTTAAAATAAGACACCATTTAGACTGTCAATCCTCATATGTGGTTTACATGCTTTCATGCCCTGTAATTTGCAGTACGTGGGTCATACAATTCAGTGTGTACATGCAAGGATGAATAAACATCGCCAAAACATTAAAATGGATTCATGCAACATAGCATCTCTAAACATTACTGCCTACGTCACCAAAAGGATCCCAAAAGTCTAAGGCTGTACATAATCTTGGATCCCTCATACCGTACAGATAGGTATAATGCCCTCATTAAAAAAAGCTATTGATATACAAGCTGGGTACATTATATCCAAGGGTCTAAACCTATCCATTGAAAACGTGGCAAATAACTTTCATGAAAAAGTTGGATATTACAAGTATTATCAGGTTACATGTTAAATATGCTGATTAATTTGTTCCTTTTTTATTATTATTATTTTTGTATTATTTATAGATTTTTTTCATTATTATTAACATTATTTATTACATATCAGAGCTAGAACTATCTTGCTATCTTATACTATCTTATCGTATAATTTTATTTTTTTTCTTTCTATTATTTTTATAATATTTTTGTATTTTTTGTATTTTTTAGATTATAGACGTCAGTAGCTTTAGGTGAAAAGAGGGTAAAAGAGAAAATATATACGGTATATAAAAAATTATATATGAGATATTTTGAGAATTTTTTAGATTAATGTGTTTGAGATTTTATTATAGTAGAAAAATTGTGCATGATTTTAATTCTGAGTGTTTCTCTTAATGATTTTATTGATCATATTTTTGATTTTAATTAACAACGTATGAATTGTAGTGTTTGTTTTCCACGATTTTAGGGTGATTCCATAGCATTGTAAACTTTAATCCAATTTATTTATTATTGTTTATGTGCAATATTCTATAGCTTTGGAAGCATGGCATTTTTGCTATAGTGAAGTAAGGGTTATATGACTTGAAACTAATGGCTTGTCCATGATTGGTTGTGAATTTCCTAACATCTATATAATGTCATTCCCCTGGTCTTTTGTAACCCCCACCTGATGAAGATGGCGTGCCACCATTGAAACGCATTGTGGAATAAAAGCTGAGTGTAATTAATAACCCCCTGGGTCCTCCTGTATGAACGCTCCTTAAAGCACAAATTGTTTTCTGCACATATACTTTATAAGATAATCACTCTGGAATGATTCAATAATTCTCAGTGATTGTGAGATTTATTTTTTAACATTTACCATATGTCTGCTTTACATCAGCACAGTTTTGTAAATAATTTTGTTTTGTTAGGAAGTTAGAACGGTTCAAAGTTTGTCCGTAATTTCTCAAATTTCCATCAAAATTTACGAATCCACTTTTTGAGTGACCACATCACATTTGAAGTGATTTTGAGGGGCCTATATGACAAAAAATACCCAAAATTAACACCATTATAAAAACTGTATCCCTCAGACTGCCCAAAACCACATTCAAGAAGTTTATTAACTCTTCAGGTGCTTCATGGTAAGTAAAACAATGTGGGAGGAAAAATTAGCATTTTACCTTTTTCTTTAAAAATGTTACTTCAACTCCAAATTTTGCTTTTCATAAGGGTAACAGGAGAAAAAGGACCTTAAAATTTGTTGTGCAGTTTTTCCTTGGTACGCCAATACCCCATATGTGGTGGAAAACTACTGTTTGGGCACACAGCAGGGCTTGGAAGGGACAGAGCGGCATTTACCTTTTCAAACAGAAAGTTGTCTGAATTGTTAGCTGGTGTCATGTCGTGTTTGGAGAGCCCCTGATGTGAATAAACAGTAGTAACACCCCCAAGTAACACCGTTTTGCAACTTGACCAATAATGGAACTTTTCAAGATGTATGTTTTTCCAGCTAACATTTTTTTATTTTCAAAAGGGTAACAGGAAAAAATACCACACGACGATTAGTACAATTTCTCCTGAGTACACTCATATCTCATATATAGTGGAAAATCACTGTTTGGGCACATGGCAGGGCTTGTAAAGGTGGAAGCACCACTTGACTTTTCAAGTGGAAATTTTGCTGGAATCGATAGCAGGTACCAAGTCGAATTTGGAGAGCCCTGATGTGCCTAAACAGTGCAAGCCCCCACAAGTGACCCTATTTTGGAAACTAGACCCCTAAAGGAACTTTTATAGATGTCTCATGTGCACCATGAACCCTCAGGTGCTTCACAGAATTCTAGAACATAGAGTCATAAAAATATATAACCCAGATTTTCTCCACAAAAATATTCTTTGCACTTAATTTCTTTTATTTTCACAAGGGTACAAGAAGAAAGAAAATGGATCCTAAACTTTGTTGTGCAATTTCTCCTGAGTATGTTGATATCCCATATGTGGTGGAAAACTACTATTTGAGCACACAGCAGGGCTCAGAAGGAAAGGAGCACCATTTGACGTTTTGTATGGACTCCATTTCCAGAGACATTAAGTGCCAGAATAGCAGAAACAACCTCAAGTGACCACATTTTGGAAATTACACCCCTCCGAGAGTTCATCTGTGGGTATATTGACAATTTTATCTCTGGAAATCATCCATAGAGTCAAATGCAAGGAATGTTGCATTATCAATAAATACAAATAAGCCGTTGTAGTACCCCGTACATTATAGTGTTCGTACATTGCGCCCAGCTCCTGGAGACACAATCCCCGTAACACACAGGCTGCCTTGGACTGGGAGGAGCATAACACATAACACTGAGAAAGCAGCAACCAGGAACACAGGACCCACAGATGAGTCCTGGCTGAAAGAAGTTATGTCGATTTGGGCAAGATGGAAAAGATGAAAATAGTGAACGATTCCATTACAAAGAACATCTGCTGTATAATAATCCTGCTTACTGTGATGTTATCTGCTGCACTCTGCTGAAATCTCACCTTAATTCAACCACTCTCATGGTACAATATCTGCATTTGCTGTTATCAGATGTCATCTGTTTGCACTATATTCATTACTCCCCAGTATGATTATTTATTTCTCCATTGTAAATGCTATCTGATGGTTGAAGGGGCGATTCTGCACAACTAGACTCTCGCATAATGTTGAATCTATTTGGTCATCATAGCCATGTTATGGGGGAGGTGATTGGTGGTATTTATAGACACAAGGTTACCATAGGGCGTCAGTCACACAACACATGTGGTGGATAGTGTCAGTACGCAGCCTATTGATCACGCCCACGCTATTAGATCAGACAGGAGGGTTACGAGCTTACATATTTTGACCAAAATATCCACTAACCATACTGTTTTTTGCACTTTTTTATCTCTTGCAGTGTGCGGTTGAGCCCTCTGAGGCGCGTCTGTCATTTGTGTGATGCATATACATGGTGCGGGGCAGCCTGCCTGATCTAATAGCATGGGCGTGATCAATAGGCTGCATACTGACACTATGCGTCACATGTGTTTGTGTGACTGATGCCCTATAGTTATCATATGAATATAAATATCACTAATCACCTCCCCCATAGAATGGCTGATCGCAGATGACACAATCGCACCCAATGCTTGGCTGGTTGCAGGAGATTGTGCACCGGTAATAGACACCTATGTTGCCTTTCAGTGGAGCTGGTAGCTTCCTGCTAAGTGCAATGGATTTTTGTCATGGCCATTTTTTTGGTGAGTTTTTCTGAATTTTTTGTCCTTTACTGTTTTTCAACCCTTATTCTGGGAGACTTCAATATCCCCATAAACAGCTCCATCTCCCTGTCTGTGTCACAGCTTCTATCTCTAACCACTTCTCTTGGCATCTCATGGCTTTCAACCTATGAGACACACAAAGATGGTAACATCCTTGTCCTGGTCTTTTTGTGACTCTGTTCAACTTCCTCCTTAAATAACTCCTCTCTTTTCCTCTCTGACCACAACATGAACTCCTTCCCACTCACAAATCCTCACCCCCTCAGCAAACCCTTACCAATCTACAGACCATTAACCTTCATACACTTACAGACTCTCTATACTCATCACAGTCAGTCCCCAATCTCCTCCTTCTCCTGTCCTTATCTGGCTTTGAATCACTACAATGATACTCTCAGAATCAACATGGACCAAATAGTACCCCTCACCCTCAGAAGCTTCAAACACAAAGTTAAACAGCCCTGCCTCACATAGTAAACTCAATTTCTCCAATGATGCACTAGGAGTAGTGAACACCTATAGAGGAAAACTCACACACCAGAAATTTTTTTCACTATAAATTTATGCTAAAAACCTATAACTCTGCCCTTCACATTGCCAAACAGACCTACTTCACCACCCTGATGTCCTCACTAGCCAGCAATCAAAAAAAAGTTTGACACCTTTCACTCTCTCCTCAGATGTGAAGTGCGGACCCATATCACTGACCCATGTGCTGATGATCTAGCTTCCTACTTCACAGAGAAAATAGAAAACATCCACCAGGAAATCAGCTCCCAGCCTCCAAGTGCCGTCATTCACATTCCTTGCCACATCTCCTCTGACTCATTCTTCACATTTGACCCAGTCACAGAAGAAGTCTCCGGGCTCCTCTCTTCCTCCTGTCCTACTACATGCACTACTGACCCCATTCCCTCACACCTACTCTACTCTCTCTCTCCAGTCGTCACTACGCACCTTAGCAAAATCTTCAATCTCTCCTTCTCTTTTGGCATCTTCCCCTCCTCCTTCAAACACTCTTCATTACTCCCTTATTAAAGAACATGTCATTCCCTTGGCCATGGGTCTGATTTCTAATGGAATAGGAAACCGGTGCCCATCATGCGGCGCTATGCATCTCACCCACTCTGTCCCTGCTGTGGGTCCGGTCTTTGCTAAGAAGACAGATCGGTGCCCACCATGCAGCTCTCCTGGTACTGCTCACCCTGTCTGTGGCTCCATGCAGCCGGTGGCATCCTTTTCTTCTAGGAACCTGCGCTCCTTTGGCAGATCTCCTGGTAATGCTCTTAGGATGCATGCCCCTTTTCATGTACACACTTAAAGGAGCAATTCACATTTTCTCTATTAGGGCTTCAGTGCTGTCCTTCTCTGTGCATAAAATACATCCTCTCCCTAAGGAAGGTGCCTGGGCAGCTTGTTTGCACACTAGGAATGCTGCCTCTGTCCAAGCCACACTCTTCTGAGCTCTGCACTAGGAAGACTGCTGTCTTGTACCATATTACTCCTCTGTCTCCACAGAATCCTTGGGCTAGCCAGGCCTCTCCTGATATGCACAGAACCGTGCGGATTCCAGTACTGGCTGGATCAGTCTCTCTGGGATTGAATGAAGCTCCCTGAAATCATCTCACTGACAGAGCCAGTGTTCCATAGTCTCTCCATATATACTGTCCGGTCTGTATGGGTAGCTCCTCTGGTCCAGGATTCGCGGCATTTAGGCACCCTGGAGTTGTAAAGGGTGAATCCCAGTACAGTGGTTACCCCTGCTAGTGCTCCACTACAAGTGTACAGTGTCGTGATTCAGAGGGTCCTCCCCTAAAGCACCTTTCCCCTTTTGTTAAACTTTCATCAGTAAATATCCTTGGTTTTATGAAAGTCACTCTCCTGTCTCTTGAGAATCGGGTATACAACTGCCACTGCAGCACCAGTGGTTTAGTGAATGCCCTCTACATCATCTTGCCATGTGGGCATAACAGAAATCTTCTCTTGACCCTCTACAAATAACTACAGACCAGTCTCCAATCTCCCCTTCATCTCTAAACTGTTGGAGTGCCTGGTCTACTCCCGCCTCACCAGTTATCTCTCCATTCAATCTCTTCTAGATCCATTACAGTCTGGTTTTCACCCCCTGCATTCCACAGAAGCTGCCCTCATCAAAGTGACCAATGACACTCTGATGCAAAAAATAGTAATGGTGGTCTGATTAGGAGCGCTCTAAGGATCAAGCAGACATGTAAGATGTTTTATAAAATGGCAAACCTTTTATTAATCTCTAAGCTCCCCTCACAGCTCCACTACGCGTATTAACTGTATAAAACAGACTTCATCAGGCTGGTGACCACTCATGCAGTTTTATCTATCTCCCATTTTCTCTAGATGGCTGGACCCCCATTGTAAATAAACTCCTGTACTTTGTGTCACTCCCACCTCATTAGGAAGACTTGATAGTAAAAGCTATAACACAAGGCACAGAATAATCATAGTCAGTACTGGGTCCATTAAAGTAACTAGCACAGCAGTAATACAACACACACATTCTAACATGATTATGTACTGTATACTACACTTCTCACCGGAATCATCTGACAGGAGGTGTAGTAGTAGAGAAAGGAGCAGGAGCCAGGACATGTGGCTGATCCCTCTGAAGTCTAGAAGATGTCTTCCAATCTCCTTCTTCTAGGGCAAGGAAGGAGGTGGTCCCATCTGAATGACTAATATGCAGGGACAGTGCATTTGAACAACATAAATGGGTAACTAGTGACCTCTATGGGTCGTAACTGGTATAACACTATGAATATTTATATTGCTGCTCACAAATAGGAAGAAAAAGGACAATACATCACAGAGCAGTTTCAGCTGTTGCAACTTGGAACAGGGTAGTGTGGTTGAGGCGTGGCCATCGGCTCTAATGCTTATCCTACATGCCAGCCCCCACTCAATGCCACACACACTCCATGCCTGCTGTGCCATATGAATGACTAAGGATTGCATCGCAATCCTTGGTACTCTCCTTATCTGACAGTGACAGCTGCACAGATATACAAGATGTCCCTCTCAGTTAAGGAGACTTTTGTTGATTATTACAGTGAGAAACCACTCATTAAGCGAATGAATAATTCGTCCCATTCCCCATAGTCCCACCCACTGCTCTGGGTCCTGCATGGGGGACCTGCAATGAATGCCTGTTGTATTACCGGTACTGCCAGCTCAAGGATCACATCACAAGATGATTCTCTTGACCTGAAATTGACAGCATGTATGTCTGTGTAGCTGTTTCTATAAATTCAGCAGAGTTATCTTGTGATGTGATCCTCACACTGGCAGTACCAGGAATACAGCGTGGGCACACCTTGCAGGACCCAGTGCAGTGGCCAGGATTATCAGGGGAGGAGATGAATACGCATGCACTTAATGAGTGGCTTCTCACTGCAATAATCAGTACAACTCTTTACAAAAGAAACGTCACAAGCTGGTGAGTGCTGCCGTTTTATCTTTTCTCGCTATATTGCTATATCAGCACAACTTTCCTGCGCTGAGAGTGTCTCTGCAGCTGTCAGTGTCAGCTAAGGAGGATACCGAATAGTGCAATACAATCCTCGGTCAGTGATATGGCACAGCAGGCATAGCGCATGGGTGTCATAGAGTATCATAGAGTGGGGGCTCGCATGTATGATGAGCATTGAAGCTGGTGGCCAAGTCCCTGCCACACCCTCCTGTTCTCGGCTGCAGCCCAAAGATGCCTGAAAATGAATCTGCACTGAGACATATTGTCGCTTAAGAGAGAGGATAGGGCTGAGGAGCAGACACTATTTTATTGATTTATAAGCTAAGGATCCTAGAACTGCACTGGCCAGTTCAACTTCATACTGTATGAAGGCAGGAACAGAACAAAGTTTTTTTTATCTCCCCATAGTTCACCTTTAAGGTGAAAAATCCTCATAATTGAAATTGCAACACCTTTGAGAAAAAGTAATAGAATTATAGATATATGTTATTTATATGCAAGTGATAAAAGAGCGAAAACAAAATCGAAACCATCTCTATTTAATTGTAGTTATTATTATTATTATTAGAGTGTTGCACAAAGAAAAACATGCTAATAATGTGGTTACTAATGGTGGTTTGGGTAGTGATCTGCCACACTGAATGCACTTGTGCAAGCAAATGATCAAGAGTCGCTGTTGGCAGCTCATTTTGCAATTGCAGAATAATGAAGTTCCAGATGTCCCCAATGGGAAACTATCAATATCTCTCTCCGCACAGCACACTCTACCTCTCTCTCTTCCTTATCACCTTCCTCATGTTTTTGTGGGTATCCGCTGGGCTCTTTGGTTTTCTCCCACACCCTAAAAGCATGTTTTTTTAGAAATTTAGATTATTATGTCAAATGTGGACAGTGATGACAATGCCTGTAAAGTACCGTGAAATTTGATGTCAATATAAATAAGTAACATAAATTACATATAAATGATAACATTTGTATATGTAGCAGATGGACAACAATTTAGTCATGCATATATCCTTTTAAAGCATGTGTTTATTACTTTTTATAAGCAAAAGATAGGAAGAAGCAATCATTACTTTCTTATAAACTATTTTTTTTAACAGCCCTTTAATTCCATGGGGTTGCCCTTATGAAAATCGTTTGTTCCGACAGCTGTGGGGATGTTTAACAAATGTATAAGTGTAAAGCGTCCCAAGACTATGTGAAGTTCTATGTGTATGGGGGGAATAGGTGAGGTACATGTACCAGTCTACCCACATATGCTGTCCATATAAACTTATTTTGTAAAGTGTGAAATGTTCTTGATCTTTGTTCTGCTGCTGTAATACTGTAATTTCCTCCGGGATCAATAAAGTTTATCTTATCTTATCTTATCTTAAAATGATAAAAGCAGTACGTAAAATAATATGAATTAAAAATTTGCTAAATAAAACTGTGTAACAGATTGGTACGTAGGCAGAGATTGACCTTTCCCTTAACACAATGCTGCATACTTTCTCTTAAATATAGAAAAGTAATATTTAAAATTGATACCATATATATATATAAAATATTGCTTGTTTATTGCTTCTCTGCATATTATTGCATCAGGATATAAGAAAATTCAGAATCCCTCCACAATGCTTCACCGTTGAATTCACTTGGTGCTAACAATAGCGATAGCGAGACAATAGGAAACTGGAGCAATCGGCACAGTGATTCGAGCCACGCTGTATACCTGACCTGACTATTGTTCCAAAGTGTTTAGACACAGGCCCCCTCTCTTGAAGAAGAGTTTCACACTGAGTCTAAATCATACACTGGGATTTTACACCAGATAACACAGCGGGTGGAGAAAATACTGAAGCAAAGAAGTGTATAACTAGGGCAGGCTTTACAGATTGAAAGGGCAAAACTATAAAGCAAGAAAACTCTAAAGTTGGGATTCGCTTCTATGACTTTGGCTTGTTTCCTCAGGAGCTCAATTGATCCTAGTTCCTAATGACAAGCTAAAAAAAATCCGAAAACTCTCTCCTGAAGCTCGTTTAAATGCAAATAGTCAATAGGATCTAATCTGGTGCCTAGCACGCCCCCATTTCATAGACAATCTCTGGTTTTATAGTGAGGACTCCATCTGCACCTCCTGTCAAGAGAGGATGTTCCTGCTTTGGAGGCTTTTTTAATAGCAACTGCTGTATCCAAGAGGAACAAAAAGAGAGAAGAAAGGGAGGAAAAAAAGAGAGAGGAGTCACGGTGCTGCCTTTTCATATCCTCAGATGAAGAAGTGAACTAGTCAGAGGCCACAGAGCATGTTCTCGCAGCAGTTCAGAGCCCTAGAGACCCTCATATCACTGCACAGACAGCCCAAAGCAGAGCTCCACTAAGTTCTCCTTATGACAGAGCAGGCACATGTCTCCTCCAGGAGCAGGTAGCAGCAGCTGAACACAAGGCACTGAGGATTTACACTATTCTTCATTTGGCTACACTAAAAGACCAAGAAGACGGAGAAGGTAAGATGTTTCTGCTATTTTGGACTCTCTATTTTTTGTGCATTGGATTATTTGGAAACCTTTCATTCCAGGGAATTGTATCCTGAGGTTTGTGCTCAGTGTTACAGAAAGCTGTATCATTTGCATGCAGCATCAATGACATTTAGAAGTTACTTCCATTCTAATTCAGAGGTTGCTTTGAAAAGAGATAAAAAAGACCTGCTGCCAGTAAGCATATAAAAAGGCAAGTCTGCAAAAAAAAAAAAAGGAAAGCATGCTTCAAATGAGAAGGCACAGAAGGGAAGGAGGGATAGACGGGAATAAGGAGATATCAGGAGGATGACTTTCAGGAACAGCAGCCAATTTATACAGGACTTACAGGGACCTGGAATTAGGAGTCAGGTAAATGTTAATTGTAAACTGTTGTGTATGTGCTGAGTGCTCCCTCAAGTGCAGACCTTCTACCTTTACCTGCTGTGTATGTGCTGAGTGTTCCCTCCAGTGCAGACTTTGTACTTTTACCTGCTGTGTATGTGCTGAGTGCTCTTCCCAGGGCAGACCTTGTACTGCTGTGTATGTGCTGAGTGCTCCCTTCTACCTGTACCTGCTGTGTATGTGCTGAGTGCTCCCTTCTACCTGTACCTGCTGTGTATTTGCGAGTGCTCCCTTCTAAATGTACCTGCTGTGTATTTGCTGATTGCTCCCTTCTACCTTTACCTGCTGCGTATGTGCTGATTGCTCCCTTCTACCTGTACCTGGTGTGTATGTGCTGAGTGCTCCCTTCTACCTTTACTTGCTGTGTATTTGCTGAGTGCTCCCTTCTACCTGTACTTGCTGTGTATTTGCTGAGTGCTCACTTCTACCTGTACCTGCTGTGTATGTGCTGAGTGCTCCCTTCTACCTGTACCTGCTGAGTATGTGCTGAGTGTTCCCTTCTACCTGTACCTGCTGTGTATTTGATGAGTGCTCTCTTCTACCTGTACCTGCTGTGTATTTGCTGAGTACTCCTTTCTACCTGTACCTGCAGTGTAGGTGCTGAGTGTTCCCTTCTACCTGTACCTGCTGTGTAGGTGTTGAGTGCTCTATTCTATCTGTACCTGCTGTGCACATGCTGAGTGTACCCTTCTACCTGTACCTGCTGTGTATTTGCTGAGTACTCCTTTCTACCTGTACCTGCTGTGTAGGTGCTGAGTGCTCCCTTCTACCTGTACCTGCTGCCTTGTGCTGCTCATATAACTGAGCTTTCCAGACTTGTCCTTACTGATGTATGGATATAAATGTTCTCCTTAAAGTGCTTTCCTTGTCTAACATAGGTGAGGTTAAATGCTTGATGACTCGTGTTCTTCTAAGTGTTCTGACTTGCAGTGTGTGTACTATGGCACTTTATCATTGTGTCCCTGGCAATTCAAGCTGAGGCTAAGGTCAGTGAGGGTGATGTTGAGCATGAATTCACCAGGCAATGTCAGGATACAGGCTATTCAGTGGAATTATTATGTTGATGTTGGCACTGTTCAATGTGCAGGTCTTTTTCTCTTTCTCTTTGTATCTATCTACCCTACAGTATAGTCAAGGAGCACATGTGCATCCTCACTATATAACATTCAGGTAATGAATGTAACAGGAGATTGCAAAAAATGCTTTGCTGGCAATCTTGTTAGGAATACAAATTACCTGTCCTGGCATATTATAAAGGTCAAGTCCATTTACTTTCTATTTTTTCAAGCAGAATGTGCTAGATTTGCATCAACAATACCCAAGGTGTTGTGTTTCATCAGATTGGCTATTTATTATCAATGTCATATTATATTTGGAGTCCCTGCAGAAGATCCTTGCTAGTAAAACACCTGGATCAGGTCAAATAATATGTTACACAGCATCAATAGGGAATTCATTAAGCTTTATCATACAATGGAATGAAGTTTACTTACTGTGCATACAAGTCATATAAAATAAACTGGTATTAATAGACTACAAACTTTATCTGGATCTCTGACATATTAATCACGATTTATCCATACATGGGGGCTTGTATTGGAGTTGTAGACCTTTGTGTGTCCGCAGCTCACTATAGTTAGTGTAAATCATGGGAAACATGGGCTTAACAGTGTGGAGCAGAGATAATTAGCCAGTTATTGTAGAAGCTAGTAAATTACAGTGTGCAGCATCTCATAATGGATGGCCAATTCCACAGGCTCCTGCTTCCTTTTTATATACTATATACTACTGAGCTTAATTGGCTACAGCCGTCCAACTGTTGCTCACTATATTGTCCACTTGCAGGACGGAGTTAAATCATTATCCCACTTAGTGCAGCTAGGGGTGCGAAGACATAGTGCACAGTCATACTCCAGAAGAGAGCCGCACACCTCACACAAAGGACATTTTTTTTTTATTGGTGGGATAAAGTAACCTTCATCGTCACCTTTAAGGAATTTTTCATCTCCTTGTTTCGGCTAATATAACACCATCATTTTTTTTCATAAAGGACAGGTCAAGATCACATCACATACCCTGTTATTGAACTAATTATTGCATAGCAATTATGGACGTTGAGCAATCGGCGATTAAATGTAATGACCTGACTAATTGGGGTTAATGCGTTTATAGGGGTGCCATATCCTACCTATAGGTTAAAAGGTTAAAAATATCTAGAAAGGACTGCATTATGACACTCGGATGCTCATTACTTCTTGCTAATGCGAATGTCAATTTGTAATAAAGTAATTGACAGAGACAGAACTGCTGAGTGTCATAACCTATTAATCCTTAGTGATTAATGTGCACGTATTAACCTGATGAGAAGAATATTATTACACCCTGAGTGCTGTGTAGGAGTCATGCTCCTTGAGCTCTGGCAGCAGATGTCACATATCATGTGCTTGTGGTGCATTGGTTCTTACCTTCTGTTTTCTCCTCCAGCATTGAACTACACAGGTAGACAGATATTTTAAGCATCTTGGAGCATTGCTATATTTATACTAGAAACAATAGGGAGCTGCTGGCCAGCTGGCATACCATGCATCATATGCACTCTCGCTCCTCCACAGCCACTATGTGTTATTTGTAGATTACAAGCTTACCTTGCTAATTGCCCAGGCCTGTGAATCACTCTGTTTTGTCTCTTTAATTACCTACACCATAAACAACACATAGAAAGAATTTATTTCGCAGAACATTTGCTCTTTTTGTCTTGGACGTGACTTACATTGCAATTTCATCTGGGGGGTCATTGGACCTCCTTTTGTATCGGGAAATGTGCTTAATTACCTATTTCCAGGATATAATAAAGTGTGAAATGCCAGGGTTTGGATAATGTGTGTTCCTATTTATGAGACTTAATGAATTGTTTAGAAAATTGCTCTATTGCTAATAAATGCCATGCTGCATGGTGATCTAATCTGCCAGCTTTGGGCCAAAAAATGTCATCTAACTATAAGGAACATCCCTCCACCCCCAGATGTAATAAAGTAGCCTCCTCCTCTGTGTCCTAGGTCTTTAATTAAAAGTGGAAAGTTAACCAACGTCACGTGCAAGTAAAATAAGTGCAGACGGCCCAGTTTGTTTCTTTTTAGTCAGGTGCTTTAGGCAGATGTGTCTGTAAACCATGAAGCAATTTGTGTATGACATATAAATTATAGATCGCTGTAGACTTATTCAATGTTCAGGCAAATCACACACTTACATAGACTAAATGTCTAAAATAAGTCTATTTTTAGTGGCCTTGGACGTTTTACTGTTTGTTCTACTGAAGAGGTAAAAGGGTTGTTAATGCTAAAAGGAATTCATTATAAAGAACTCTATAACGTTGATTGGTATGGCAGGTAAACTAATAGCAAAGACTGTCAATCAACATGTGCTCTGCAGTTAAAGGTTTTCTCCTGCTCTTTGTTAGCAGCTATTTAAACCTGATATAAATACTCTTGAAAAGTGTCCTATCATCATTGCCTAATCTCACATATGACCAATCACCTTCAGTAATATCAGTGCATATCTGCCCCATCATGGCTGCCTTACTGTATCTTACTCCAGTAAAATTTGTTCTAATCTGCCTCATTATAACTGCTTTATCTTGAGTTCCCTTCCAGTGAGGTTATATCTTATCTGCCCCGTCATGGCTACCTTATCTTACAACTTACAGTTTACCTCCAGTGATATACTTCTTATCTGCTCCATAATGACGGCCATATATTACATATTACAGTTCACCTGCAAAGATGTTAGATCTTATCTGTTCTATAATGGCTGCCTTATCTTACAATTCACAATTCAAATCCAATAATGTTAGCTCTTATCTGACCTATCATGGCTGCTTTATCTTACAATTCACAGTTCACCTCTAGTGATGTAGTTCTTATCTGCTCCATCATGGCTGCCATATGTTACATATTACAGTTCACCTCCAATGATGTTAGACCTTATCTGCCCCATCATGGATGCATGGTCTTACATGTCACAGTTCATCTCCAGTGATGTTAGATCTTATCTGCCCCATCATGGCTGCCTTATCTTACAATTCACAAGTCACCTCAATTGATGTAGTTCTTATAAGCCCCATTATGGCTGCTTTATTTTACAATGTACAGTTCACCTCTAGTGATGTAGTTCATGTCTGCTCCACCAAAGATGCCATATATTGCACATTACAGTTCACCCCCAATGATGTTAGATCTTATCTCCTCCATCATGGCTGCCTTACCTTAGGCTGTGGTCACACATAGAAATCCGTTTTTGGAAGTGATTTTCATCACCAATCCGTTTTTTTCTGGGTGCTTTTTGAGCCTCCTGCACTCCTGAACGTTTTTGGACTTTTCATTAAAAAAAAACGCATGCGCGAACGCATGCGCAAACGCAAGTGCGCATTTGCATGCGTTCGCGCATGCGTTTCCCATAGGGCCCCATGTTAAAAAAAACGCATGAAAACGCATGCGTTTTTTAAATGATGCCAAAAACGTTGCATGCAACGTTTTTGACTCAAAAACGGACAGGGCAATGTTTGGAGCTCCATAGAAAAACGGACAGGGTGTTTATTACATCCAATCCGTTTTTCTGTCAGTTTTTGGACTTAGAAAAAAAAAATGAGAAAACTGAAGCCAAAAACGGACTGAGGGCTTATGTGGAACCCCAGCCTTACAATTCACAGTTCACCTCCAATGATGTTAGATCTTATCTGCCCCATCATTGCTGCCTTATGATACACGTCACCTGCATGATATTAGTTCTAAAACTACTAAAGATGGGTAAATCTATTTGAGGGATCCTAACACAGAAGCTATCTCAGCAGTTTGTGGCTGCCAGACAGGAGCCCTCCTACCAACATGTTCTCTTTAGATTAGAAGGCCTGGCATAATATCATCCTTGAGGTATAGCACACACTGTATCTCACCAGGTTGACTAAAGTGGTGCTGATCATGATGGCAGATACGAGGGGATTTGCCATGTGCTCATTGAATACTGTTGTAGACCCCCACCAGCATCTGGCAGAATCTGTGATGATTCGCTCTCGATGCTTGGAGCGACTGTTTTCCTGAAACGCACTTGGCATGGTAAGCGTGGAAATGGTCCATGTCCTGGAAGGTTTGCGATGAGGAGACCACAGGGACTTTAAGGAAGTTATAGTCCTGCTGAGGATCTGGAACTGACAGGTGTTGGTGATCCCAGAGAGGCAGTTTCCTAAATGATTGACTGGCAGGAGTCAGTGAATGGGGCTGGGAATAGCTCCTGTAAGGAACCTTGTGTCTAAAAGGGACTATGTATATAAAGCCAGGTGGGCATATCCGCCATTGGGACAGACTAAGGGTCATATAAATGTTCAGTTGATGTTCATATTATGGACTTTTTATATTGTTTATGGTGTAATAAACCAATGGACTTTGTTTTACTAAAATCATGCCTGTTTGCCTCAATCCCGCTATCATTTGAGTGTTCCCCAACACGCTCAGTGAACAAATCACTACACTACAAACTTAAAGCACCAGCATTTTTTTTGTTATTGCATTGTTGCAGTGACTAAACCCCCTGAACCCAATGAAACCCGCCTTCCAGTGGCTTCCCCTTCTTCCAGCTTTATTCATGTCTGTCTCCTTCAAATCGTGACTTGTTGGCAGCTCTAGTGTTTCATGAAGTGTGCTTAGGTCACAACTCATTAGATCTCTGTAAGAGCCTTGTTCTGGACTTGTTCTGTATCGCATAGAGTTGCATTGATCTCTTGTGACATAACATCTGACTTCCGGCCAGTCCAGAGCGATGTCAGTAAGAGGCAAAGATGCCAGAAGGTGAGTATATAGCTTACAATTAAAGCACCATTTGGCTAGACTAGGGCTTTAATAAAATGATGACAATTCAACTATTATTTGACCTGTGTATCTTCTTCTTCAAACACCCATCCCTTTGTATTTTCCCTTTTGATTTTTTGAGGCAATTTAATTTAGACATTTGTGATACATTTACAGTCTATAGTTGTATCTAACTAGTAGTAGAGTTCAATAAATCTAAGATGGTGTTAGAATTGTTAATCGTGAGCAAAGTTCTCGATTGGGATTGCCTTTTGCACTGTGTAGGCGTTTATGCTCTTAGGCTAAAAATATATGAATGAATTATATACCAAACATAAATGTGATGTGCATACATATATATATATATATATATATATATATATATATATATATATATATATGTACTGTATATATATATGCATATTTTCATACATGCCTATATGTATATCCATTCATGTATCCTCTACTTACTTATTCGTTTAGATACATAGATGATAGATATCCATGAACAGCTGCATTACAGTGATTTATCATAGCGACTGACTGCAGAGAGACGTTACAAGATCAGGACAGTCAGCGTTAACCAGTGGGTGTCACTGTAGCACTGACAAAGGAGACACTAATTGAGCGGATAGAGGGAGTGAGGAAAAATGAAAGTTTCCCTTCTATGCAAGAAGCTATTGGCATTTTAAGTATTTTTTGTTTCTCAGCTTAACCCACCTATTCAACCAAGTGCAGTTCAGCACCTGAAAATATATTATTGGATAAAGGTTTTATTGGGAAACAAATATATTCTACCAAATGTACTTGTTTCAGGCAGAAAACTATTCAATACAAATAAGAGTTGAAAATGCATTGAATTGTGTGTATTTGGCAGAGCAAACAATAAAGTTGTGAAAATGGAATGGTTCCATATTACTTGTTTTTCCTTTTATACTGTATTACTTTGTTCCAACATGTGTGAAGAACAAGTTAAAGCAGTGATTCTCGCAAGAACTAGGACAAAGCTATTAGAGTAATGCAGTGGACATATGTCATTTGTGAGCAAATACTGTTCAAACCACACAGAGGATAATACATTTATTGTGTATAGGGCTAAATGAAATATTTTAGCTTGTAATTTGTTAATGGCAAACCATTTTTGTACTCCTTGTTTAACTGTATGTAACTATGGCTGAACAGTTCTTCCCATGTATATACAAGGTATGGCTCATTTTGTTACATATCTTAAAGTAAACATAGTTTATGCTTTTGTAGTTCATTTCGATATCATTGATGCAGATAGTGTAAAGGTCTACTTCTTAGCAGTTTTTACAGCGCCAATGCTTATTTATTAGGGATGGGCGAATCTACTCGCTAGGACTCGTTACTCGGCGAGTAGTAAGGGACTCGCAGGACTCGGTACTCTGCGAGTTTCCCAGTGATTACTCGCACGAGTCCAATGCAAATCAATATCAATCCTAGTTTTGTCAGAAACGCTGACAAAACTAGGATTGCCATTGTTTGCATTAGACTCGCGAGTAATCACTGGCTACTGTGCCAGTGATAGCAGGGAAACTCGCAGATAACTGCTGTTTCTTTGCGAGCCAGTCCAGCTGTCTTCTCTGTGCAGCTCCAGGGTCCTAGAGCCCGCCTGCTGCCTGATGTAGCAGTGCTGAGATTGTTCTCAGTCTGCTCATTCCCTGTGTACAGACATGAATGTCTGTGCACAGAGATGATGTAGCAGTGCTGAGATTGTTCTCAGTCTGCTCATTCCCTGTGTACAGACATGAATGTCTGTGCACAGAGATGATGTAGCAGAGCTGAGATTGTTCTCAGTCTGCTTATTCCCTGTGCATAGACATCTATATTTATGCACAGGGGATGTAGCAGAGAGGACATCGCGTTTTGGACTGCGTCGGACGGAAGAGGATTTTTTTAATTAAAGATGGAGTCCCTAATGGCTTTTTTTTTTATTTCTAATAAAAAATTTTCCTTGTGTTGTGTTTTTTTTAAAACAATTTAATAGAAATTCATGGTGGTCATGTCTAATATTGGCGTGACCGCCATAAATTTCGGGCTTAGGGCCAGCTGATAATACAAAGCTGGCCCTAACCTCTTTAGTACCCAGCGTGCCACCGCTACCAGGGCCGCTGGAAGAGCGGGGTTCAGCGCCAGAGGATGGCGCTTCAATGAACGCGCCATCTTCTGGGGCAGCTGCGGGCTGCAATTTGCAGCGGGGGGTGCCCAGAAAGCTTGGGCATCCCTGCGCTGCGGATTCCAGCCCCCAGCTGCTTAGCTGTACCTGGCTAGACATAGAAATTGCGCGGAGCCCCACGCATTTTTTTTAAATTATTTCATGAATTTCAGAGTCAGAGTCTCAGAGTCTCAGAGTCAGAATCTCAGAATTTTATGAAATAATTAAAAAAAAATGCGTGGGGCTCCGCGCAATTTCTATGTCTAGCCAGGTACAGCTAAGCAGCTGGGGGCTGGAATCCGCAGCGCAGGGATGCCCAAGCTTTCTGGGCACCCCCCGCTGCAAATTGCAGCCCGCAGCCGCCCCAGAAGATGGCGCGTTCATTGAAGCGCCATCCTCTGGCGCTGAACCCCGCTCTTCCAGCGGCCCTGGTAGCGATGGCACGCTGGGTAATAAAGAGGTAAGGGCCAGCTTTGTATTATCAGCTGGCCCTAAGCCCGAAATTTATGGCGGTCACGCCAATATTAGACATGACCGCCATGAATTTCTATTAAATTGTTTTAAAAAAAACACAACACAAGGAAAATTTTTTATTAGAAATAAAAAAAAAAGCCATTAGGGACTCCATCTTTAATTAAAAAAATCCTCTTCCGTCCGACGCAGTCCAAAACGCGATGTCCTCTCTGCTACATCCCCTGTGCATAAATATAGATGTCTATGCACAGGGAATAAGCAGACTGAGAACAATCTCAGCTCTGCTACATCATCTCTGTGCACAGACATTCATGTCTGTACACAGGGAATGAGCAGACTGAGAACAATCTCAGCTCTGCTACATCATCTCTGTGCACAGACATTCATGTCTGTACACAGGGAATGAGCAGACTGAGAACAATCTCAGCTCTGCTACATCATCTCTGTGCACAGACATTCATGTCTGTACACAGGGAATGAGCAGACTGAGAACAATCTCAGCTCTGCTACATCAGGCAGCAGGCAGGCTCTAGGACCCTGGAGCTGGGGCAGCCAGAACACAGAGAAGACAGGATCTTATCTGTGCGAGTCAGCGATTACTTACAAAGTAAACTAGCAATGCAAATAAATGACAAAACTAGGATTGCTTCAGGCTGAAGCTTCCGAGACACATCTGCGATTTGTAAATCTCACACTACTCGCTATTACTCGCTTCCCCATTCATTAACATTGGACTCGCTAGACTCGCAACGAGTAGCGAGTCCTGGGCTCGGACTCGCTAGAGTCAAGCGATTCCGAGTAATTTAGGATTCGCCCATCACTATTATTTATGCCACTCTATAACAGTCTTATCATGCATACATACTCCCTTCCGATTGTTACTTTCTGACGTACCAAGAAGATGTTATCAAGCAATAGTAAACAGGTTACAGTTTGTTTGCAATCTCAGATTTCAATAAAAGTAGTTTGCAAAGTTGATTTAGTTGGTTTTGAAGTTCTGGAGCAATAAACAAGTAAGATTAGAAATGTGCACATACCTTCTAATTGGAGGATAATGCAGTGAAAAAGGGAGAGCACTGGCTGCTCCATGGATTGATCAGGTTACTGGTGAGATGGCTGTTGTCCACCTGAAGACAATAACAAATTGAAGAAAAGGAATACCGGCCATCCAAGCTTTTCTCTCTTGTATAAAAATCTCCTTTATTTAAGGTTCACCATAAAAACATAAATAGGAACAGTTTACGCCTTACGCACTTCGAAAGTTCCTTATTCATAGGCATCATAGGATTCTAATTGGAGATGAGTGATTCTCCTGAGTTTCGATCAGGGTAGAATCACTCAATTCAGGGGGAAAATGTAAATTTACATCAAACAAATTAAAAAGTAAATTGAATCATCCGAGAAGGGGTTAAAAAATGTTTACAGTAACTGATCTTTCTTTGGCCCTCATATGCCCTATTGAAGATAGAATATTCAATTAGAGGACCTGCAGCGCAAGTTACTAAATCAATTCCTAAAGGGACCACCAGAAATACATGAGCACTGTGCTCACCTGGTCTGCAAAATTCCCAAGGCAGTGATTGAAGCGTAAGTGAACATGTATGCCCACTACTCCATTCACATACATAGAGATGACCAAATTTCCATGAACATGTTCATTAATTTCAAATACGGCATGGACACTGCAGATTTGTGTTCAGGATCGGGAATCAGAACAGTTTATTAAAATGTCGGCAAACTTGGCTTTGTTCGGTAACTGACTGAATGCAAAAAAGCAATATTGCATTTACAGTGATGCTTTTTTCTACCTTCTAACTGTGTAGGATAATGGGCGGGACATGTTTAATAAGGGGAATGGATCCATCTGGACATAGGCATTTTTTGCTGAGAAATGTGATTACCAAATCTGTGTGCTTTGTCAAAGCCGCATTTTTTGCATACAAGGAATTACAAACTTTTTGGGCTTCCCCTAAGAGGCTTTTTTGGGCCTCAAACAATTGATTCCAATCTGTTGTGTTTCCTCTAAAATTATTTTTTTTACCTCAAACAAGTGTATACCAAATCTTTTTGTTTTCCCTGAAAAGGCTTTTTTTGGCCTCAAACAAGTTATTGCCAAATATTTGTTGTTCCTGTAAAAGGCTGTTTTTGGCCTCAAACAAGTGATTGCCAAATCTTTCTGTTTCCACTGAAAGACTTTTTGTTGCGTCAAACAGTTCATTGCCAAATATTTGTGTTTCCCCTAATAGGCTGTTATGGCCTCAAACAAGTGATTGCCAAATCTTTCGGCTTCAACTAAAATACATTTTGCTGCATCAGATAAGTTATTACCAAATATTTGTGTTTCCCCTATATATGCTTTTTTGGCCTCAGACAAATATTTGTGGTTTGCCTAAAATACTTTTTAGGTCTTAAACAAAGGATTTCCAAATTTTAGTTTTTCCCCTAAAAATTTGTTAGTCATGGCAAATTTTTGTCATTCCCCTAAAAGGCTTTTATTGGGCCTCAAACAAGCGTTTTCCAAAGCTGTGTTCATTGAACATGAGGGGGAAATCTTGAGGTTGTGGTGGAAAGGGGAAAAGGACTTTGTGTAAGGTGAAATAGGCTTGGTGTTCGAGGTGTGTATGGGGTAGGTTTTACTGCTAATGTTACTGAAAGCTGTACTGACTAAACACTGGATGGTCAAATCCCAAGCCTAGTTACAACTTCTGTTACTGGACAGGCTACTCCAGTCTTTTTTGGCAGCAGTAGAGCGAGACGAGTTGTAGATGAGGCCCAGAAAGGGCTTTTGCTTGGCTAATACCCCAAATATTTGTTTGAATTGTATTTGGGGATGGACAAGGCATGTCTCAAGCAGAATCCAGACCCTGCTCACCAGATGTTAACCCCTAAGGGTGTTGGTGATGATGATGAAACTCAGATACCTGACAAGCACCTGCACTGTACTGTGCATATAGGGCAGGAAGAGGAGGAGGGTGACTTTCAAGGTGAGGAGTGAAACAAATAAGGGCATGATGATGAAATTCAATATCCCACTTAGAATAAACCTAGAGTCATACAGTTGAGTTTCTCAGCAGAGCAGGTGGAGGTTGAAAACAAGGAGGTTAGGTTGTGGCTTCTAAACAAAGACTGAGAGCTGGAACCATGAGAAGCACTGAATCCTCTGCCACAACTCTGGATTTGGACAGCAGTGGTCACAGGTTCGAAGTGGTCAAGGATAGGGATGAGCGAACAGTTATTTTTCCCCTAGTTCGGGTTCGGGGATGCTGCACCAAAGGATTCTCTTCCTGGTGTGACGCATCGCTGTGTCACTTCTGGCCTGCCCCTTTGATTATCGCAGAATGTGATTAACTATTGCATCTGGTCACATGAGGCTTGAACCCGGAAGCCTGGTGCAGTGCAGCAGCACACATGGGGAACATAATGTTGACCTGGCAGGTATACTAATTATACAAGACATTAACCATATTTGTCCTTTGGTGCAGCATCCCCGTACCCAAATATGGGGAAAAACAAGCTATTTGCCCATCCCTAGTCTGGGGCCACAGGGGTTGTCAAGCCTTTTTTGAGACTGCAAAAGTTGACCCAAATGTTATTTGTCAAATTTGTAAAAGAAAAATTAAGTAGATGCAAAAAAAACACAACAATTTGACTACTAAATGCAATACTTGGCACATGGCCCAACAACATCTGTTACTCTGGCAAAATTACTGCACTAAAACTGGGCCTAGCAGGCCTCACCGAACTTCAACAACCACATTGAAGGCATTTGCTTTTTCTTCCTCCTCCGTCACTGTGGCAAGGTTTGTCACACAGGTCTCCAGCTGCAAAACCTCTACTTGTTTACCGTTTACAGTTGGGGTAAATGAAAGCCTTTCTGCCTGGTGTATACACATGGTTTCTGGAAGCTGATGGCAGTTGCAGTCCCTCAATAACAGATGCCCAGTTGCTATTGCTTCTCAAAGAATGCTGTGCCTGTGCTACACTAGCATGTCGCAGACATCATCACCCTTTCCTTGAGAAACTCTGCATGTGACAGGTTGCATATCATCACTGACACCTGGATGAGCAAACATGGCCAGAGGTGTTACATCTCGCTAACTGGTCACTGGGTGGTTCTGGTGGCAGCAGGGCCAGATGGGCAAGGGGCTACTCTCCAAGTCTTGAAAGCCCCAAGACTTTTGGTTCAAACCTCCGTATTTACTGCTTCATCCACTGCTTTTGCCTGCTCCACATCTTCTACCAGCTGTGACCTTGACATCTCCCTTAATGTTTCAACAGTCCAGAAAGAATCCCCACACCTCTGAACTGTGCTGCCAGGGTTCACTGCTATGAGGCATTGTTAAAATTAAAATGCCTTGGATATGGCCTTGGATATGTGTCACACAGCTAGAGAGATATAAACAGCTATGCAGGCCTAGTTTGACCAGTGGCTGTTTCCACTAAACCTGGAGCAAGGGAAGGCTGTGTGGAATGACTGTGCAAAACTGGTGGCAGCCCAATGGACGCAAACTTACACATGTGCATGGCATAGCTCAAATCCTCAACCTGGTTGTACAGCAAACCCTATTCCACTATCCCAGCCGGGATTTGCTGCTGCAGGTGTTGCAGCTACTGTGGCAGCAGTGATGAACCCTAGCAAAGTAAGTCATGATAAGTAGAGTGAGTCAAAGCAAACTGAAGGTGGTGCAGATGACACTTGCAGTGTCCACAGATCAAGGACCTCTGCACCATTCTGCACAATTTTGAAATGGCTACTAAGATGGCTAGTGCTGATGACGCTATCATCAGCATCACTATTCTGGTCACCAACAAGCTAGAGTAAACTTTGAAATTCTGCTAGATCACTTGGTGGTCCCAGAGTAGGAGGAGGATGAAGAAGAGAATACTGAAGGGATAACAATATCTCTAAGGTCCAGACTCTTGTCACTCAGGTAGATATCATGGAAGGGTGGAGTAGAGTAACCGAAGGAGGCTCATGGGACCAGACAAACTGTTAGTAAAGGTACAGGAGCCAAGGGATAAATGGAAGAGAATGAGAATAGAGGTGATGAGCACAGAACAGTCAGGAGATGAAGAAGAATGTATTCCTCTTTC
Source organism: Allobates femoralis (assembly GCA_033576535.1). NCBI lineage: Eukaryota > Metazoa > Chordata > Amphibia > Anura > Aromobatidae > Allobates > Allobates femoralis. The sequence goes on from JARQOC010000005.1 coordinate 177,281,924, forward strand.
TGTTGTCTGAGGTTGCTGGGAGTGGATGGAGGAAGCAAGCTTGATTGTTACCCCACCACCAACACATCAAAGACTTGAACCTCATGGATGCATCAGACATATGAGCGACGTCTTGCTGCACTATCTGCAACACGATGCCCTTATTATTAGGATTCAAATTAGCAATGACTACTGGGTGGCCACACTGTTATATTTGCAGTGCAAGAGTAAATTTAGCCAGTGCTTCCCACCCTGGACAAAGACTTGCACTTGCTGGAATATCAAACAATTGTAGACAATCCTAGTACTGGTTTCCCACAAAACAGCAGTGAGAGACACAGTACGCATTGCAGAGTTACACTTCCTACCTAGGGAATATTGATTCGTCAGCACAGAAACATCAGCAGCAGTTTAACTGCCAGAAGCAAGTTGTTTGACCAATTTTTGTAAACTGGCCTGTCCACCAGCAGAACAGAGAAAAGGTCTGATACATAGCAAATGACTGGAGAGGATGATGCAGGAGTATCTAGAGCTCAATATCCATGCCATCACGCAGGGTTTGGACTCGTTTGTATTTTTGGCTTCAAAAGTGGAGGATTGGCCTGACCTTGCCAGTCACACTTTGGAACCTTTGTCGCGCCCAGCAGCCAGCATTTCTCAGAACCTGTCTGGCGGTCTTCTGATGGATAAGCAAATCCGGCGGTCCCCAGAAAGTCTAGACTGCATAACTTTCAAGATGAATAAGTCATGGATCTCCAAAGAATTTTCCACCCCAGTCACAGATTCTAGGCAATGTACTTTTCAGTGTGGTGAATTGATCTCACCATTATACATGTTTTTATTCTTGGTCAATTGATGCCACTTTCTTTATATCTAGCCCTAATTGTTTGAAATGTGGAGACTCTTATTGGGGTCTCCTTCTAGTCTGTTTACTGAATTTAGCAGGGCTATCTGAGCATCATGCCTACACCTGTCAGTCACCCAGCTGAATAATTCTCCCTGTAATATAAGGAATTTATATGGGAAGATAAGCCTGATGGCTCCCTACACCTATCCACCTTTCCCTCGCCCACCACCCACTTCAGCAAAAGAATAGTTGAGATAATAAAGTAATTGAACCTTCAACATACCCCCCAAATGAATCAGGTAACAAGCTCTGCCAACCAATACCTCAAGATTTGTTACTTTTCTTTAATAAATAGCAACAAAACTAAATAGATATTGAAATGACAAATTATTTGTGGACTGTATAAATGACATAATGTTTAATTAGCGATATTAATCACATACATTATGTATTTTAAATGTTAGACACAAGGATATTTATGGGAGCTATTATAGGTTATAACGGGGGCCATTTTTTGGAATTGATGATATTTAGGATTTGATGGCTACCCTAATGGAAATCAAACAGGCACTATGATAGTGATATGGATTTGCTTGAAAGTAGCTTCATCTGTCATGGTATAAATTCAGCTTGTGTAAAAGTTTAAATACTGAGGCACGTGTGAATTTTACCCTTACTAACCTTAGCCTACACCAGGGTTGTCCCCTCTCTATTTTTTGCCCTCATGGTCTTTATATTTCCACACTGTACCCCTCTATCCCCATTGTCCACCATCATGCTATCCCCTCTCCATTCTGTACTTCACATTCACTCTTCCCCCTATCCATAAGCATACAGAGCATATCATTTCTGCCGTAGTTATATGATTACATTCTGCAGAGACTGAAAGTGCTGTAAAACATATGCTTTAGTTGTTGATGAACCTTTTTGAAATAAAATACACTTACTCTCAGTAACGGTTGACTTACATTTGCAACATTTGAGTGTTATTCAACTTCGTACAATCCAATGTTTTATTGGATACCACTTGGACCTGGATTATGCTATAGGGCTGTGCAGATCTGTAATGTTTTTCTTATGTAGATTTAGTATGAGAAAACAATCTCAGCATGCTGCGAGTGGCTCAGATAATCAGATCATGTGCACCCATACAAGTCTATGGGCGAGTATGAAAACTCAGACTGCACTCAGATGTCATCCAAGTGTAGTCTGATTACTGACGGACACATGCAATGGAGAGGACAGAGAATTTAAATTTTTCATCTCCTCATCTATGTTCCGATTCTCACAAGTGAGAGAATCGGAGTACATTGAATGATACTCGAATAATATTTGGAGCTGAGTTTGAACCGTGTGGCATTAGCATAAAACATCCAATCTCTCGAATGAGAAAATCAGCACCATTGGGATTGAGCCCTAAAAATCAGTGTTTAGATCAGAAGGAACATGTTTCTACAAAAGTAATTTGAGATAGGCTGGGGTCACACACACAGATATCTGTGCAGATATTGTTCACAGATCTCTGGTTGAAGTGAAATCATGGACAAATTGGTCTATTTGTATATGGCCACAAAATGGATCAATTTGTCCATGATTTCACTTCAACCAGAGATCTGTGAACAATATCTGCCCAGATATCTGTGTGTGTGACCCCAGCCATAGTTTGTACTATAAAAAATATCAACAGCATTCAGTGTGACTTAGGCTGGGGTTCCACATAAGCCCTCAGTCCGTTTTTGGCTTCAGTTTTCTCTTTTTTTTTTTCTAAGTCCAAAAACTGACAGAAAACGGATTGGATGTAATAAACACCCTGTCCGTTTTTCTATGGAGCTACAAACATTGCCCTGTCCGTTTTTGAGTCAAAAACGTTGCATGCAACGTTTTTGGCATCATTTAAAAAATGCATGCGTTTTCATGCGTTTTTTTAACATGGGGCCCTATGGGAAACGCATGCGCGAACGCATGCAAATGCGCACTTGCGTTTGCGCATGCGTTCGCGCATGCGTTTTTTTAATGAAAATTCCAAAAACGTTCAGGAGTGCAGGAGGCTCAAAAAGCACCCAGAAAAAAACGGATTGGTGATGAAAATCACTTCCAAAAACGGATTTCTATGTGTGACCACAGCCTTACTGTGGTATAGTCCATCTTCAGCCATATCACATCTCATACACAAGTCCAATTCATTGCTGCATTTAGTAATCTGCTGCTTTAAGCTTTTGACTAACACATCCTCACTTTTATCTGATGAGTCAGTTTATGTATTAATCTTTCTTTCTGCTAGGCATTTAGAAACAACTGCATCTGCGTTGAGAATGATATACAGGTAAACAAATGTCCGGTTATGCTGATTGTGGCAATTAACCCACATATTGTCCTAAAGGGGTGGTGAACTCATCTAGTGATAAGCAATGAGGGAAATATTTAGGTTTGGATTATTCTAACCAAATACTTTTTACTATTCGGGTATTTGTCTCAAATACTGTACATAATGTACGTTTGCAGCCTAAGCTATCTGGTTGCTGCTCTCAAGTTGGTTGTACCCTTATTGTCCATGTCCCCTGTGTACCTGTCCCCGTGTATGATTACATCAGTGGTGCACTCTAGTGTACTCACCAGCCTTTGCACTAGACATGGTGAGTAGAGGGGACTGCCAGGGACTAGCCATGTGATGGCATTGTTGGAAAGAACACACAAACGGCAGTAATGCAGCTCAGGTACAGAAAAATCTAGTTTTAGGAGGTGCCCCATCCCTTGCTCCCTATCATTAGGGCCTTCTTCTCCCAAAACCATCTGAACCTCTGTGTTTTGCCACAGACTGGGAGTTGTATTTTCAGGCGTAACATTATAACCGGCCCACATAATATTTTTTCTGAGTCTTGAGGCTCAGGTTGCAGCTTTTGTACACCTGCAGACCTGAAACTTCATTCATGAGGGGCTGGGTGACAGGTGGAGCATTTTGTAGGGTTCTTGGCTCTCTCGCCAAGGTTAGGCCGAAATCCAAGATATCTCTTCTGGACAGTTTGTTTAGAGGGAGAAATAAATTTATGGTGTTCAGGGAAGCCTGTAAGTTATATTTCAGTCTCATCCATTGTTCCTCAAAAAGTTAGGAAAAGTAAGTGTGGATTGTAGTCTCCCTTCTTAAAGAGGATCCCCAATCCTGGGCCCTCTCTCTTCTGATCAATTCTCCATCTTTATGGACGAGTTCTTTTCAGCTTGGCCCTTATCTATAACAATCCTGATTGCATCTCCCTTGTACAGTCTAAACTTCGTAAGCTCAAGCAAGTGGCCCAGACAGCTGAGGAGTATCTTTTGGAATTCTAGAGATGGACCACTATCACCCAGTGGAATGACTCTGCCCTTGGAGTTATTTTTGTCAGTCTGTCAACCAGGCTTTAAGACTCTCTGGCTCAATATGCTACTCCGGAGTTGTTGGAGTCGTCCATAACATAGCTCTCAGTGTAAATTGACACCTCAAGGAAAGATCATGCCCCCTGTTGTTCTTGCCTGGTAGGAAGTCCCACAGGTTTGATGTACAGTTTGATGAACCCATGCAGTAAGAGAGTGCCTCCCTTCATGCTGTGTCATCTGTGGCTCACCAAGGGACGGAAGCATGTTTCTGCGGTGTTCTTAAGATTCATTGTATTGTATTGTAGTCTGTCCATCTATCCCCAAATGTGTAACATCATGTAAAAAGCCACATTCCCCTGGTCATGTGGAGGGAGACGACCAGGGTGTTTTCTTCCATTTGTACATCTCAGTTCAAAATTTCTGTGAAGGTGGTGATTGGTGAAAAAACTGAGACTAGAAAAAAATCAGGTGAAAGTATGCATCTGGAGGCCATTCTAAACCCTGTAACCTACAAAATATCCATAACATTTTCTACAGGTCATCACTCCAGAGATTTGTTGAGTCTCCAAGCCTACTTTATTACCACCACCTTTGTTTTTGTGATGACCTTGAGAGCCAGGTAACTACAGAAATGTATTGGTGCGTCTCTTCTGTAGGTCGTATCTGCATAATTCTTGTCTTGAGGGTCCTGAGGTCCCTTGTAGAAAGGGGATACTGTCTCGAGTCAGTAAGAGACTTGTGACAGCTCTGTGTCTTGATGATTTTAAACATGATTAATTTATTTTGTACCAGCAAGGGTAAATCAGTTTTTGTTGTAGCTTCTGCTTAGTCTGGATCAGGTGATGCTGGTTGGTGACCATACCCACCTTCTTTCAAATAGTCACATGACCCATAACCTGATTCCAGTTGTAGTATCAGTCTATGTGACCATTCGTGGAGTGGAGCTTGGAGGTCTTCTGTTGGCACTGGAGACTTCCTGTCTGGAGGGAAGCGATTTGCAGACTAAGATGTCTGGCTGCTACTCAAGCTGGGTGTATCCTTATTGTCCATGTCCCCTGTCTGTTTACCAGTCCCCGTGTCTGATTACATCAGAGATGCAGTTTAGGGTACTCACTGATATTAGCACTGGACAGGGTAGATAGAGGTGACAGCCAGGGAGTAGGCACATGGCGGTGGGGAGAAGGACACACATTATTATTATTATTATTTATTATTTATACAGCACCAATAATTCCATGGTGCTGTACATTAAAGGAGTTTAATACAAAAAACAAATGTTACAGTGAGCAAATTAACACTGAAAGACCGGTACAAAGGGGAGAGGACCCTGCCCTCATGGGCTTACATCCTATAGACTTAAGGCAGTAAGACATCTCAAGGAGAGACACAAGCTAGTGTCAGAAGGTCTCCCATCCCGTTCTCCCTTACATTGGACCTTTCCGCTACCAAAACATTCCCATTGCACCTCTGTGTTGTGACGGGAGTCGTATTTCCTAGTGTGACACAAATATATCTGATCAAAATGCAAAGAGTGGGGGGGATAGGTCAAATTTTGCACTGGGGTCCATTGGGCTATATTTATGCTACTGGTAAATGGTCTTATAATTTATTGAGAACTGCTACTGTAATTAAAACAGTTTGCATAGAGATTGCACACCGATGACAAGTGTTAAAAAAAAAATCATCTGCTTTTTGCCTGAGACTGTGATGAATAAACTATGTGATGTATAGTAAAGTGTAACCATGAAGCTTAAACATCTGTCAATGTCAGAATGAATGAAAAATATCAAGCATTATGCCTGCTGTCAATTTTGGTCATTCAACTTTCAAAATTATACTAAATTGAATCCTGTTTGTAACTGTAATGGCCTATCCTGCTTTTTGCTTGTAGCCTTTGCAGCACACTTGCATAAGTGAAGAAGCGGAGCACACGACACATTTATCATTGATGTTGAGAGGTTTTAAACAGTACTCAGCCAGTATGAACCTTATACTTTTACATATAACCAAAATAATATATATATTCTCTACAAGTTTTCAAAATTAAATCCAAAGTGGTATACAGTAGCAGCAAAGTGGATGAGATTAAAACAAACCTCATTTAAATTCTATTAAAAGTTACCAAACATAAACTGACCTGTGTTTGTATCTTTAAAAAACTACAGTTCTTGTCTATAAAAAGTCATAATTTTGTTATTTTTTCAATTATTATTATTATACTTTAAAACTGTAAAGCCTTGATTCTACATATCCAGTGATTTTCACATCGTTCTTGATGAGAGGACTTGAAGGAATCAGATGATCCTGATTCATTAAGAGTTAGGCTTGCTTCACATTATGACTTTTGGGATCCGGGACTGTCCGGTGTGAACCGGACAGCCCTGGATCTGATTTGGCCCCTATTTTATTCCTATGGCCCCGGATATCAGCTATTTGCCATCCGTTTTGCTATCTGTCCGGCTAGATATGTGGGATTTTGTTTTTTGCCCAAACACAAAATCAAAGCATGCAACCTTTTTTGTGTCCGGGGCAAAAATCGATCACAACCTGATCCTCCTGGATCCACCTGGATCCGGAGCGATCCGGCCCCCCATAAGATGAGAGTTTATGGGCACCGGATTGTGCCGGATTTGGCAGCAAAAGTATCCGGTTCCCGGACGCCGGGTGCTGAATGAGCGGTGGACTTGAAATTCAAGCTGCGCTCGTTCAGCACCTGGACAGCACAGCTAAAAGAGCCGCCGGCTGAAATTTCAGCACATGGAGAGCTCCACTGCTGAAATTTCAGCACTTGGACAGTGGCAGCCGCGCGCAGGGAGGATTCCGGCACAAAACAGGATTGGAGGGTATATTTGCCATACGGGTCTGATTTGTCTGGGGCTGTCAGGTTCTGTCCGGTGCATCCTGCAAAACACCGGACAGAACCTGACAGCAAATAAATGTGGTGTGAAGCCAGCCTTTCATGCCTCATAATGAATCAGGAGAGTCTGGTGAGTGGGTTGCACTTCTGAGTAAAGCAACGGCTGATCATTAATTAGTACAAATGTGGTTTCATGACATCTCCACAACCCTAAAATGCCCAAGCTCCACTCATTTTCGCAGAACTGAGAGAAACTGTGACTTTTAATAGCAATTTATGGCAGAAATTAGCAAAATTATTTTGATATATCGCTCCCTGTTTCTTTTCTAACACACTTTTTCTTTCAGATTTTCAGCAAATACAAAGGTCCAAAAAAAACTGTTATCTGCAAGTTGAAAATAAAATAGAAAACTAAAATTATCCGTGCTGGTCTTTACTGTGCAATGATATTCTGGTCCTCCGGGCATTCTCTGCTGTAAATTAATTCACAGGGAACAGGGAATGGGAGTAAGCTCACCCCTCCTTCTCAGAAGATCCAGTCAGGTGCTGCAGCTGACGGCCGGCCACCGCCCAAGTCAGAAAATATAATGAAGATAAGCTGGCACCTTCATCCGATGAAAAAGTTTTTACTTTATTATGTAATTCACAACATTAAAATAAAAGCATCTTGGTGGCTGAGCATGCCCCGTCAGACGCGTTTCGATAAAAATCCCCCCTTTTCCTCTGTATTTTTTGCCACTACTTATTCAATCCATTGCCCTTTCTTACATTATACATATGTATATGTTCTTGTATTTTTGCTGCTATCCTTTATGTTGTAATATAAAGTAGTTCCTTTGTATTTTAAAGAACTCCTTTCTTATATTCCATAATGAGACCATTCAAGTCATTGTTTTTCACTTAACCTATTCAGGTGACACTCGTTTGTAATTTCACAGGTGTAATGTTTTTTGTATATATATTGTATGTTGTTCTGTTGCCTCTTTGTCATTGATAAAGATTTTTATCGAAACGCGTCTGACGGGGCATGCTCAGCCACCAAGATGCTTTTATTTTAATGTTGTGAATTACATAATAAAGTAAAAACTTTTTCATCGGATGAAGGTGCCAGCTTATCTTCATTATATTCTCTGCTGTAGCCTCCCTGGCGGTCTGTTTAGTTCTTGAATTTTTTGCTAAAAGCGGGCTACCCGCGTTCGCGGCAGATGCGGTAAAAAAAACGCATCTGCCGCACTTGCCGCATAGCTGCCGCACTTGCGCCGCACTTGCGGCGCGGTTGCGGCGCGGTTGCGGTAATCTGCATAGTAAAGGGAACCAACCACCTCAGATGACCCTCATACACTGTTAATATGTGCCCCTGCAGCCTAGTAAACCATTAGCAGCACTGTTTTTGTGTGAAAAGTGGCTGCAGTAGAAGTGAGATAATGATTTTATAAACTTACATGCCTGCGTACTTGAGGCCGTCTCCCTGTGTGTGATGGGACGTGTGGGCGGTGCTCATCATGTCTGCTCTCCCCCTCCCTTATGCACGCCCCCTCTCAGCCTGCTATAGTGATGTGAGGCTGATTGCGTCATAAAGGGGCGGGGCTAAATCGCGGCATTCCGGTAGCCCCGCCCCTTTATGACGCAATCAGCCTCACATCACTATAGCAGGCTGAGAGGGGGCGTGCATAAGGGAGGGGAGAGCAGACATGATGAGCACAGCCCACAAGTGCCAGCACACACAGGGAGACGCCCTCAAGTACGCAGGCATGTAAGTTTATAAAATCATTATCTCACTTCTACTGCAGCCTCTTTTCACACAAAAACAGTGCTGCAAATGGTTTACTAGGCTGCAGGGGCACATATTAACAGTGTATGAGGGTCATCCGAGGTGGTTGGTTCCCTTTACTGTGCAGATTACCGCAACCGCGCCGCAACCGCGCCGCAAGTGCTGCGCAAGTGCGGCAAGTGCGGCAGATGCGGTTTTCTTACCGCATCTGCCGCGAACGCGGGTAAGCCCGAGCCTGACTCGGGGTTACCGCTTCTGGTAGTGAATGTTAACCCCGAGTCAGGCTCGGGAATAACGCTAGGAAGGTTAAGCAAGAAACAAAGGAGAAAATCTGCAACAAAATGTGCATAATTTTAGACAGATTTTCCTCTGCAAATTCCATTTGGCTTAGGCTGGTTTCACACAGTCATTTTTTTAATCCAAGAGAATGCAGGCAAAACCTGCATTCCCCTGAATTCACCCACAAGAGTTTACCATGAAGCAACTGGATATACCCACGCTGGTATTATTACTGATTCAGTTCATGGATCAGTGATAATACTGCTGCAGGAGTGGTCCATTGCATCCGGTGGCATACCTATTTTCACTGGATGTGGTTGTAAATGACATGACCCCTAGGGGGTGTGTAAATTAGAACTGCATTCTGAGCATGCACAGTTCACAAAACCTGAATCCAACATCCGGATCCAGTGGAATCTTGAGTGTGCTGGATCCAGGTTACATAGAGCCTCATTATAAATCAACATGCACTGACACGGATCCCAGTGTGCACGGTTTTTGTCCCGAAGACCAAACTTGCAACAAAATGCATTTTTGGTCTCAGTGCAAAAATGTGCACACCGGGATCCAGAGCAAAAGTAAAGAACTGGATGGACCCGCTAGTGTCTCCGGCCCCATTGAAAGACAAGGGAGCCAAAAATGGATCCACGGGTATCCAGTTTCATCCGGACTCTCACTCATGCCGATAACCAGCCAGACTTTGGTTTGCCGCAGAAATTTTGTATGAAATTACTTTTATTATCAAAATTATAAGTCGTCGGCATTGCTGTCAAATGGCAATTTCTATACTTGTAGAGGTGTACAATTTGATGGTAGTGATCATCTATACAACTATGTTTACGTGGTAGTATTTGGTGAGTACTTTAAATCTGTATTTGTAAGTCAAAATCTGGAGTGTAATCAGATTAAATATATAATAAAATCATGTGCAGCTCTTCTGCATGTTTTACCCACCGCTGCCTTTGGCTTACAAATACTGACATAAAATACTGAATCAAATACTATTGTGTGAATGTGGCTTTATAGTCAACATTGCAGATAACATCTATGACAAAGTAAAACATTATGGTGCTCACCACTGTGTAAAAAATCTTCAGGAGATTCTACAGACTGGATGATTTTACCACTTACCTTCTATTCTATATATAACATGACAATAAAGACTGCTGCATTATTTTACGTTATTTTTCTTTCAAGCTGCCATGCTTACCTTTTTATATCTCCCTCTTCCACTACTGTATTTGGCTAAAAAAAAGTTCCCATAAGCTTCCTTGTATTGTGCTGCCCTTACACTTCTCCATTTTTGGGATCTTTTCCTTTTAAACATAAAAAAATGTAGTTCAAGGGAATCTGTCAGCAGGATTTTATATAATCTAAATACAGCATGCTTAAGGGTTTTAAAACAGATTTTAGCAATGCATCTCTTATCGAGCTGCACATTGTTTACATGCAATGTTCATTTTAGACCCAGTACCTTATCATTGCTTGACTACATTGCCTTGTATCGGGAAGCCTGACATTCCCCAAGATGTGAATAGCAGCTCACTGTCTATAAACAATTTGCACACAGAACCTGGTGTGGACGGGGGCTGCTTTCTTACCTCTGCTGCATGCTAAATCTAAAATCTCTGATTGTGTCAGAACTGCTGCACCGAGTGTAACACTGGGTAATAATGGATTGACCAGCTTCACGCCAGAATGCAGTGTGTCAGTCACAATTGTCACTAGCTGTTAAACTGCTTTGCACCCTTGAGTGGCTGGAAATGCTTTTCACGCACCTCCCGGTCCTTGAATGGTGGACTTTAGCCGAGCCCTCCCAATGCGGCAAACAGCAAGGTGGCTGGTGACCAGATACACAGTGGAAGTTAGGTCTAACACATCAAAAGCAGACCACTATGCAAACAAAGAAAACTAAAGGAAAGCAATGCTGAGCCAAAAGCTGAGAACAAAGCAAACAAACCTCAGAAGCGGCCACCCACACAAGCTCTGCCTCCCAGAGGTGTCACCCCACCCTTCTTGGCCAGTGAAGGTCCACACTTGACCTGACAGGAAGCCAGAGCGTGCCCCGGAGTGCGATGGACCTGCTCAGATGCAGAACCATCAGACCTGACACCCTGTAAATACTACATCTTTGGATTCAGGGTCTCTTTTTACATATCTCACATGAGGTAGCAAAAGTCAAATTCCAAATTCCCATTCAAAGCCTAAATCAAATTAGTGTACACTATCTGAAATATCCTTGAAGGATCTTCACAGTAGTAGGCAAATGCTTAAAAAATTACATAACGGTTTTCCTATGAAATCCACATCAGAAATGTATTTGGTTACTCATAGTTTTATACTTCATTTTTCAATACAGAAGGGTTTTTCCACACCTTTCTTTGTGCTTTCTTGCACACACACAGCTCTTTATTTTCTTCAGTGTCATTTTTGTGAGGATTAAGCACTACTGGCATCTAAAACATTTTTTGAAAGCCTTTAAGCATATTAATTTTTTTAGTGTTAATATTTAATAAAGTGCTAGTATCATTTATGTGGCTAGAATGTCTCAGCATTATTTCCGCCTTCCCATTAACACATATTAAATAGTACACTGTGTGTAGAATTATTAGGCAAGTTGATTTGTTGAGGATTATTTTTATTATTGATCAACAACTATGTTCTCAATCAATCTAAAAGACTCAAAAATAGCAAAGCTTAATAGTTTTGGAAGTTGGAGTGTTTTTTTTTATAGATTTGGCTATCTTAGGAGGATATTTGTTTGTGCAGGTAACTATTACTGTGCAAAATTATTAGGCAACTTAATAAAAAACTAATATATTCCCATCTCACTTGTTTATTTTCATCAGGTAAACTAATATAACTGCACAAAATTTAGAAATAAACATTTCTGACATGCAAAAACAAAACCTCAAAAAATGAGTGACCAATATAGCCACCTTTCTTTATGATGACACTCAACAGCTTTCCATAGATTCTGTCAGTTGCTTGATCTGTTTACGATCAACATTGCATGCAGCAGCCACCACAGCCTCGCAGACAATGTTCCCAGAGGTGTACTGTTTCCCTCCCTGTAGATTTCACATTTTAGAAGGGTCCAGAGGTTCTCTATGGGGCTCAGATCAGGTGAACAAGGGGACTATGTAATTATTTTTTCTTCTTTTAGACATTTACTGGCAAGCCACGCTGTGGAGTAGTTGGATGCATGTGATGGAGCATTGTCCTGCATGAAAATCATGTTTTTCTCAAACGATACCGACGTCCTCCTGTACCACTGCTTGAAGAAGTTGTCTTCCAGAAACTGTCAGTAGGTCTGGGAGTTGAGCTTCACTCCATCCTCAACCCGAAAAGGTCCCACAAGTTCATCTTTGATGATACCAGCCCATACCAGTACCCCACCTCCACCTTGCTAGCGTCTGAGTCAGAGTGGAGCTCTCTGCCCTTTACTGATCTAGCCTCTAGCCCATCCATCTGGCCCATCAAGAGTCACTCTCATTTTATCAGTTCATTAAACCTTTGAAAAATCAGTCTTAAGATAATTCTTGAACCAGTCTTGACGTTTTATCTTATGTTTCTTGTTCAAAGGTGGTTGTTTTTCAGACTTTCTTACCTTGGCCATGTCCCTGAGTATCGCACACCTTGTTCTTTTTGATACTCCAGTAACGTTGCAACTCTAAAATAAAACAAAAAGGGAGTTTTGTGGGAGTAGCACTAGGAGGGTGGGAGATCTGCTCCCAATCTGCCATCTTAGTGCATTGCACGCTTTGGTAATAATAGACACTGCTTTTTCTTGACTTCTGTTTGTGATCCTTTGTCTTGTTGCTCTCCAGTGACTTCTGGTTGATATACTTGATGGCACATCAATTTCTATTTACATTTGTGCAATTGCTGTACTATGTTTGAACTATGACAACATTTCTTGATTTGCATTTGTGCATTTGCTGTATGACATCTGATCCTTTATTATACAGTGTCCAGTTATAATTTGGCAGTTTTTGGGTTGTAGGATTTCTTTTATGCAGGCTTCTGCTTTTTAAATGTTTTTAAAGTGATTGTTTTGCAACTTTGTATACACTATAATAATAAAAATTATTGATTCAGATGATATATGGCTTGATCCCAATCCATTATACACACTTTCTTTTTGTCAAAAAATTAAAGCAGCTCTGAAATATGGCAAAACTGGTGGCAAATGGCATCTTGGCAGCTTCACGCTTGATTTTCCTTAGTTCATGAGCAGTTATTTTGCACCTTTTTTGCCCAAAACACTTCTTGTGATCCTGTTGGCTATTTGCAATGAAACGCATGATTGCTCGGTAATCACGCTTCAAAAGTTTGACAATTTCAAAACTGCTGCATCTCTCTGCAAGACATCTCACAATTTTGGACTTTTCAGAGTCCGTGAAATCTCTCTTCTGACCTATTTTGCCAAAGGAAAGGAAGTTGCCTAATAATTAAGCACACTTTATATAAGGTGTTGATGTCACTAGACCACTCCCCTCCTCATTACAGAGATGCACATCACCTGATTTACTTAATTGGTAGTTGGCTCTCAAGCCTATACAGCTTGGAGTAGGACAACATGTATAAAAAGTATCATGTGATCAAAATACTCATTTGCCTAATAATTCTGCACACAGTGTATAGTGCACCTTTGAAAACGTCTAGAGGATAGATTTGTTATAACTTTTAAAAGCTTGGAATTTTTGAAAGCTGCTTAAAAGACTTTCAAAAGCCTGATAGTATGAACAACAAGTTGTTTTTCAATGGAGATAAATAGTAACATTGTTTTAAGCATTTTCTGAGCACTTTTTTCTGCATTAACAAGAGTACAACTGGCCAAAGAAGAACAGAAAAAGCCACATTGTAGTCATACCCTAAGGGTGCATACTCTGGAATAGTAGTGTGTTGGATGCAATGTGGCGTCCAAAACACTGCATTGTACAGTACCAGCATAGTGGATGGAATTGCTTGAGATCCAATGCTCACTATGCTTTTCCCGACGGTAGCATGTTTTCAGCTACAGTGCAGGTTGCCGGACCTCCGTATCTCCGCAGCATGTTAATTTAAATGTTATGCTGCAGAGTCAGTCGTGATCACCATCGGATGAATGCATTGGAAAGCCAATCTGCACCCGCCGCAAATCATCGGCACAGGGCAGCTGAGGTCTCCCTGCATTCGCTCGGGGGGTTCCGGTGATACTGCATCCAAAACGCAGTGCCTCTGGATCATGTGCACATACTCTAAAGCTTTGTTCAGAGTGCTTTCAGGTTTTGAATTATTACTTTTTTAAAGCAGAGCGCACTTGTTCCATATTTAAAGTTTCATGAAGCATTTTTGCTGAGTTTTCAGAGAATAAACTAAAGAGAACCTCAAGTTTCCACTCGGTTTGTGATCCAAAATCGTAGAAAAAAAAACCACCATCTGCATATTACCCTAGATTAATCTTGAAAAGGATTTGAAGAGTTATGAAAGCATTTTTTCCTTCAAAGGTTTGTGACTCGAACAACTGTCCATTTTAATTAATAGATCTTGGAATAATAATAATTTTTACAATAGGATGTGTTAAAAAAATGTTCCTGCCCAGACTTAGTCTTATAAATATGTCCTTGTGTAATGGTTGAGTCTGACCATACAGGTTAGATATACCACATTTATAAGGATATCTCAGCACAGGATCATTTTTAACTTATCCAATTGTGGGGTTATTTTTATTCTAAGATCTATTAATTAAAATGTCCAATTGTTTATGGCACAACCCCTCTAAGTGTTTTATTGCAGCCTAATAATTGGACATACTCTAGACATTTTTCAAACCTTCTTAAACATAAAATGCTCATGTAAAAAGCCAGCAAAATGGATTTTCTACTGGAATGAAAAGGAAGAGTTTTCATTGTGATTTTGAAGGAGGATTTTAGAGTGGATTTGCTAGAAAAAACCTGTAATAGCTCTATGTAAACATAGTATTACTATTCTATTATTAGAGATAAGTTCAGCGCTACTTTGTAGGTAATATCTACTCTAGCGGCTTTCATGACAAGCGTCCTGATCACTAAAAAGTGAATACTTTCAGGTACTGAGGAAACTTTCCTGTCTATCTCTCGGTGTCTTTATGCAATGATTGGTTTGATTACTTAGTGCCTATCGAAATTGCTTTTATTCTGTTTGTTACCTTTCTGAGAGTCACTAAAAGCTTGCCCCATAGTATAAGATAGGGAATCCTTTAATTTTGTCCTTTGAGGAGTTAAAGGGCCTTTTCAGATTGAAACAATGTCACGACATAAATAAATTTGGACACAGGTGAAAAGCAATCCGTATATCACAGAAAACATGGGACTTTATATTCTGAGTTTCCACAATATGCTACTTAAATAGTGAGTGCTACAATTACATTTTAATATACAGAATTTATTATAACTCACTTTTGACTTACTACTTTCTGTTATATTGACTTACCTGTAGATCCCTTTTACATTATATCAAATATTGGAAATGGCATGTTACTGTATTGTAGAAGAAAAGTGCAACTGGCTCTTTATATAAAAATACCCCTACAAGCCAGTGCTGCCTATGGTCAGCATACAGAAATAAAAAAGTACATATGCACAAATTAATTTTTAACTGTACTTTAAAAATGAAATATATTACAAAAAATGTATCAATTATTTAAGCCACCCTGCCACATCACAGCAATCTCAAATAGGGCCGTCATACTCTAATATATAGAATTTATTATAACTCACTTTTGACTTACTACTTTCTGTTATATTGACTTACCTGTAGATCCCTTTTACATTATATCAAATATTGTAAATGGCATGTTACCGTATTGTAGAAGAAAAGTGCAACTGGCTCTTTATATAAAAATACCCCTACATGCCAGTGCTGCCTATGGTCAGCATGCAGTACAAAAAAGTACATATGCACATATTAATTTTTAACTGTACTTTAAAAATGAAATATATTACAAAAAAATTGATCATTATTTGAGCCACCCTGCTACATCAGAGCAATCTCAAATAGGGCCGTGATACTCTAATATATAGAATTTATTATAACTCACTTTTGACTTACTACTTTCTGTTATATTGATTTACCTGTAAAGCCCTTTTATGCTACACAAAATATTGAAAATGGCATCTTACTATATTGTAGAGAAAAGTACTGTCCCTTTATCTTACAGAAATTTTAATGTCACTAAAATTATTATATCTTTCATGTTCCTATAATAACCATATCTTTCATTGTAAATAAGAAATACATCAGATTCAGTTTGAATAAAATTCCATATTAAAGGGAATAATTTAAAACCATCCTTTAACATTAAATCTAACACTATATACCTATGGAGCTGTAGGGTATGTTTATCCAGGTAAGGGTGCTTTCACACGCTGATCGCGGCAGTTGCGGTGAAAACACCGCAACTGCAGCGATTACCGCATAACGGCCACACTTGCGGTTCACCTGCGGCAAGCCCCATGCAATTTCTATGGGGCCTGCGGCAGGTGCGGCAAGTGTGGTGTAGTTGCGATTTCGGCACTTGCGGCAGATGCAGCCGCGAAAAAAAAAGGTCAGCCGCGGTTTTCTCTTGGCCGCATCTGCCGCAAGTGCCGAAACCGCACACTTACAGCAAGCCCCATATACATTGTATGAGGCTTGCCGCAAGTGAACCGCAAGTGCGGCCGTTATGCGGTAATAGCGGCAGTTGCGTTTTTTTCACCGCAACTGCCGCGATCAGCGTAAAACGCTGATGTGAAAGGGGCCTAAATCAAGTATTTTATATATTCTATGCATTATGTAAACTTTGATGTAATATATAGTGTATGTAATTTGTTTATTTTTTTCTACTATGAATGTTTTTTCTTGATCAACTCTGAATTTTGCTCAATATGTACTCAAGTACGAAGCATGATGTCTGGGTTAAAAACCAAAAGTCAACTGTGCCTCTTTCATTAGTCTGTGTGTAATTGTTTATGAAAGCTAAAGACTTTTTTCCCTGGTGATTCCCATTTCAGGACTACTTTGTTACAGCATAGCAGTCTGACTGACACCCCCCCTGCTGTTACTGACATCTCACAGTCAAAGAACCATCTATTCAAAGCCTGGTGTGGGTGGGGGGGTATCTCAGTTTTGCTACATGGCTAAATCTAATGCTTAGATTGCATCAGAATGGCTGCAGCCTGTAAACTAAATGAATCATTGTTGAATTCAGAATATTTTTTTCTCACAACCTGCTGACAGATTCCCTTTAATAATGTTGGTAATAAATGGCATTAAAATGTGCCAGATGTTTCTGGGAAAATAGCCTGTGAATGTCATTGTCCTTTCTAGATGAGTTTCTTTGATGGATTGTGTAAATTTGGTTTATATAATAAGTAAATCTACAGTAGTTCTCTGATCCACTACATCTACTGCCATTCTCAGAAAGTCATCTTTTTTTTACATTATTTTTTGCTGTGTCATAGCTTTTGTGGAAAGCATATCTTAACAAGCAATTTATTTTCAATGTCTAAGATTTTTAAGATAATTATAGCAAATAAAACATATTCATTGTATAATGAAAAACAATACAAGTCATTTACAAGCTATAAACTTTCCGTACAATCTTTTCAAAAGAGTTCTTAAATCCTACATGCCGTCAATTGATGAAAAGGTTCATTGTCTATTTCACAGGCCAAATCAACTTGTCTTGGTCAAGTGATGAGCACAAAAGATGACCTAAAGGAATTAAAGTGGTTGTCGTGGCATAGGCATTTGATCAACCCTTTGCAGCAGGGGAGGGGAACTCCTGGCCTCAAGGACTCAGGATCTCCTTGTATTACACTGGTGATAATATAATCATCTGCACTGGTGGTGGTTCCAACCCCTGTGCAATGCTAAGGAAATCCTGAAAACATGACCTGTTTGCAGCCCTTGAGGCGTAGAGTTCCCTACTCCTGCTCTCAAGGATAATAGCGAATGGGTGGGTGTCTAACACCCAGGGCCCCATGAGATAAGCCTTTTTTTTCTTTGTGACAGACAAATGTAAATAGTTTGAACTTGACTACATTCAACATGTAGAGGCCGCTTTCGACTGTTAACAGCAGTATATATTCTTTATCTGTGCTGCAAAAGCTAGCAATGGCAGTTAATGTTCTCTTCAATTTAATGGGGCTTCACCAGAGCAAAACACAGATGATAATGCCAGATATTGATAAGCTATATTGTATATCCATCATCATATACCTATTCCTCAACCACTTCTTTAATGCACAGATTTTATTGCCAGCTTTTACAATATATAAAGTTTTCAAAGCTTTTCAAAAAAACTATTTAAACACTTTATTTTTGCCCCTTTAAGGCATTTTTGAAAGGATTATATATATTTTAATAATTAAAGCCAAAGAGTTACATACAACATAGAAATTGAAATGATAGAAGAAAATAACAGTGACAAACTACACTATCTAACTTTTATTGCATGTCTCCCTACTTTCTGTGTTACAATGCTTTGTTTGAGAATCCCAGTGCATCATGGTATATTTACTCTGATGAGCAAAAGGGTAACGATGGTTCAAATGTTTGCCTTTAATTGTAATTTCTAGTATACAGGAAGAAAAAGGACAGTGATTTGAAGCTTTTGAGTTTTTTTTTATTGTTAGTCATATTTTTTAAAACTTTTTTCTTTTACTTTTTATTGTATTTATTAGTCCCCAGAATAAAGTTGAAGCTGTAATTATTCAAATGCTTCTGCTGTGCAGAGCAGTGCATCAGCACTACCCAGTACAGCAGAAATCACTGTCTCCAATGAGAAGTTTTTCATTACTTAGCAATAGATTGAGATGATGAGGGTGTTAATGTCATACATCCACATTTACCCAACTGTTAATGAAAACGTAGAGGGGTTCATAAAACTAAATAAACATGTGAGTTTCCATGAGGGCCGTATCCTTTCTCAAATATGGATAAAATTGTAGCACATTTAATTTGAGTATATTTTCTTTTGGATGTAGATTAATACATCTTTGTCAAATATGTATTGCATTTGTTATTAATTACTTTAAATAATTTATAACAAATTAAAATATAAAAATAAAATCATCCAAGCTCATATCTTGGAATTTTGGAAGGATTTAGTAGTTTATCCATAAGTTAACAAATGTGTATGCAGACGTTCTATGTTAATTTTTCTTCTTTACTTTAACATATTCATTTTTTTTTTAATTTCTTTTGAAAATGTAATTTAAATAATTACAAATATACTTGTGTGGAGTATATAGCAAGTAAAGAACATTTGATTCACCCGAGATACATTACTAGAATTGTGTTACTAATGCAGGACATGCTTCAGCTTCAAAGAACCTGCAAACAACTGCTGATTTATTAAAGCATGCACAACAAAGAAAGTAATCTCTAGGGGTCAGTTTTGTCTTCCCAACCAAAGCACATTTTGGTAATTTTATTTTTTCTCCCACTATCAGGTAGCAAAACAAATATAACACACTAAAATAGTAAATTAGTATTTATTTTAAGGGTTTATTTTGTTACTTCTGATAAAGTTGCATAAAAATACATATTTATAGATTACAAATGTATAGTAATGTTACTGTAAGTAGCACAGCTAGTAGCATCAAGGGGGGCTTTATAATAATCTTCAATATTTGCTCTACTCCACAGTAAAGTCCCCGTCACACCTAGCGAGATCACTAGCGAGATCGCTGTTTCGTCACAAGTTTTGTGACGTAACAGCGACCTTGCCAGCGATCTTGCTATGTTTGTCATGTAGCAGCGACCGGGCCCCCACTGTGATATCGCCGATCATGTCGGAATGGCCTGGACCAATTTTTGATTGTCGGGTTTCTGCTGGGCAGCATGCATCGGTGTGTTTGACACCTTAACAACGATCTCATTGGCCACTCAGAACTCAGCCACGTAGGTCTCAGTCGTCAGACTAACTGCTGTGTGACAGGGTCCCAACGACCGCCGGGGTTGTTATACGGGTCACCGTATCATTGCTGCATCGTTCAGTACATCTGACTGTTTGACATCTCACCAGCAACCACGTAGTGACGTTTCAGCGATCCTTACCAGGTTGTATCGTTGTCAGGATCGCTGGAACATCGCAGAGTGTAACGGGACCCTAAGCCCCCAAAACACTTTGCACACAGTTCAATGTGGCTTGGATTCCTAAAGAGAATTTTTTTTTGTCTAAGGCCAGCTTCACATTTCTGCAGTGTTTGGTCAGCGTCAGGTCTCCAGACCCAAATTTAATATCCTCACAAATGTATGAGGTTGTTAAGTTCATAAGACCCATGGTCAGTCAAAAAATGGTTGCCTGTCTTCCAAATGTGAATGTTGAGTGTTTGAAACAAGACCTAAGTTAAGAAATATTTTTTTAAGGTTCACTTGATTAATTCAATATTTTTCTTAGTTGATCTATTTCCCTAATTTAGAATGAACCTTTGTTAGTGACTTGACACAATAAGTGATCTGGCTCACTCCATACAAGACAGAAGAAATGTATGAAATAAATGTGACTTGAATCTGTGCTGCTGAGAATGTCCGGTGATGGGATGCTGGAGACATTAAATAATTCAAGCAATTTATTCTCTGAAAATCAACTGCATGAATTCGTTTTTGCCTCCAGCATCCCTTTCTCCGGACATTCTCAGCAGATCAGATTGAAGTCATGCTTACAGTATTTCCTGCATTTCTTCTGTCTTTTATCTCTTGTGACCTTCAGAAGCTGACATATTCTGAAGTGATGGGTTCACAACCACTCAGGTAGGCACCCACCCCTCATCTATAATCAATAGTGATATGGTATCACCCTAATTGTTTTTTCTAGTGCTTATGGTTTATCTGAATCCATAGAAGGAAAACATTCATGCGACCGAGATCTATTTAATAATGACTGCAATGTCTTAACCAGCCTCTGGTCACCTGACTTGAACTCATTAGTATAATATATGCTCATGAGGCTGAAGGGTTTTTTCAGGACACCCGCTGTCTGAACTCTGACCATCAATGCAGAATGTGTGAAAAAAACATCCAAGACTAAGAAACTTTTCATTTTAAGGTTTACCCCATTCTGTAATAATTTCCCTAGTTGAACCATCATACTATAGCATTGGGAATATTTTCTAGTAGCAAATTAATACAGTGTGCATACCAGTTCATTAACCCCGTCACCCCCGGGCAATTTTCTGTTTTTTGTTTTTTTCCTCCTATTCTTCCAGAAGTCATAACGTTTTTATTATTCCGTCAATATAGACATATGAGGGCTTGTTTTTATGCGGGACGAGTTACACTTTTGAATGACATAATTTATTTTTCCATATAGTGTACAGGAAAATGGGAAAAGAATTACAAGGGCTGTGACATGGCAAAAAAAAGGTGCAATCACATGTTTGTTTTTAACATGTCTATATGATGCCTTAGGTTGGTAAGAGTTTATCGATAATAAACATGTATACTTTTACTTTTATATAAGGGGTGAAAATAATTCACAAGATTTTAAAGAAAAAGAATTGCACTTTTGCGTCATTTTTTGTGACACATACCATTCTCATTTTTGGGGATCTGGGGCTGTATAATGGCTTACTTTTTTCTGGTTGAGCTGATGTTTTTATTGATACCATTTTTGGGTAGATGCACTCTTTTGATCATCTGTTATTGCACTTTATAATAATGTTGTGGTGATCCAAAAAAACGTAATTTTGGTGTTTGGACTTTTTTTTCTATCACGCAGTTTACAAACCTGATTAATTGATTTTATATTTTGATAGATCGGGCATTTCTGAATGCGGTGATAGCATATATGTCATTTTTTAATTTTTTTTTAATAGTTTTATTTTCAATGGGGCAAAAAGGGGTAATTAAACTTTTATTTTTTTCATACTTTTAAAGACTTTTTAAAATTTTTAATTTGCCCCTAGGCGGCATCAGTACTGCACATTCTGTTATGTAAAGACATTCTGCAGCATGTCACTACATAGTAGAAATGATCACTTCATGCCGATGCCGGCACTCAACAGGCTTCCACAGGAAGTGATTGTGGACAGCTTCGGGGGTCATCAGAGGACCCCGGGATGTCGAGGTAAAAGATGGAGGTCCTATGATCGCATTATGAGACCTCCAATCACGGCAGGCAATGATGCGATCCCTGACACAGTTCGGATTGTGCTGTCAGTGATTGACAGCACGATCCAAATGGATAAGAGCACAGATCCAATTGCCATGTTAGCTACACATTTCAGCTAATCAGATCAGCTGAGATGTGTAAGGGATGATGCGAGCTCAGTGCATGAGCTCGCATCAGGTGAAGGGACACAGCCAAGGGCGTATATATTCGTCCTTGGTCGTGAAGGAGTTATTAGTTTAATTCATAGATTTCTTATTTATTATATTACTTGTGTATTCAAACATTATGTTTATAATGTTATACAAACAACGAGAAAAAATTCACTGCAGCACTCAGCTACTACCAATGATGTACACATGCTAACAAGTGGTCTATATATGAGGAAAAAATTAAAATCTTCCGTCTTTTTTTAAAAAACTCAATATTAATATTTTTTTTATTTTCTGGGGTTCTTGGTACATATATTGGCCAATATCTGTTTGCTCATCAACCACGCCACGGTGACCTCAGGTCTGATGAGTCCTATGCTGATATCCCTGTCCTCCTTGTCCTCCTGTCCCATTTCTAAGTAGGTGGACACCATCTCAACCCCAGACCACCTGGGGCGATGAGGGTGCTAAGTGCAGCCATGGAGCAGCAACTCCACATATTAGACATAAAACAGAAAAAAACTGCACAGCACTCAAGACATAGTGTGAAACTGGTGCTAGCTGCGACGCTGGAACAAAACAACCAGAAAAAATTCACTGCAGCACTCAGCTACTACCAAAAATGCACACATGCTAACAAGCGGTATATATATGAGGAAAAAATTAAAAACTTATGTTTTTTCATAAAACTCAATATTCTTATTTTTTTTATTTTCTGGGGTTCTTGGTACATATATTGAATTTTTTCTGGTTGTTTGTTCCAGCGTCGCAGCTAGCACCAGTTCACAGTATATCTTGAGTGCTGTGCAGTTTTTATCTATCTATCTATCTATCTATCTATCTATCTATCTATCTATCTATCTATCTATCTATCTTATCACTAGACGAGTCATTATTAGGATGAGTTTATTCTTAATTTATTTTACTAAAATATGTGTGTATAAAGTTACTGTAACAAAGATGCAGATACTGCAATATGTAAATTGTTTTATGAAAATTATCACATTTATAATTCTTGCCTGTCAAACCTGGCAGCTCAAACTGATATCGGAAAGGAAGTACATAACATACACATGTACCCTGGAGGAAACAACACCAAAAAAGAATAGTTAATGAAAGGTAATTGAAATAAATCAGCATAATGAGATGCACCTGTATTGTATTGCCTTCCATAATATTGTTACTTACAAGGATGACAGATTGTACTGTATGAGAAATTTTGATTATTTGCATTGAAATACTGTATGTTTATATAGATCAAAACATATAATACAAAAATTGTTACAGGGCTTTTCCCATAAACAAAGTTAATGTTAAAGTCCATTTCAATAAATCCTGAAATAATATTAATTTCCACAATTGGATATGTTTAATAAAAATTCATGTGCAGAGATAATCTTATATATGTGTCCCTGCTATGTACTGTGTAATGGATGTGTCTGACCATATAGGGACATGCTCTGATCATACCACATCTCCGGTGCTGAGATAATCTTATATATGTGTCCTTGTAATGTACTGTGTAATGGATGTGCCTGACTGTACAGGGACATGGGCTGATCATACCACATCTCCTGTGCTGAGATAATCTTATATATGTGTCCCTGCTATGTGCTGTGTAATGGATGTGTCTGACTGTACAGGGACATGGGTTGATCATACCACATCTCCTCTACTGAGATAATCTTATATATGCGTCCCTCTATGTATAGTGTAATGGATGTGTCTGACTGTACAGGGACATGGGTTAATCATACCACATCTCCTGTGCAGAGATAATCTTATATATGTGTCCCCGCTATGTGCTGTGTAATGGATGTGTCTGACCATACAGCGACACGGTATGAACATACCACATCTCCTGTCCTGAGATAATCTTATATATGTGTCCCTGCTATCAACTGTGTAATAGATGTGTCTGACCATACAAGGACATGATCTGATCATACCACATCTCCTGTGCTGAGATAATCTTGTATGTATAACTATATAGAGAACATAATATAGGTAAACACCAGTGCTCAAGTATTTTGCTGAGTTTAAGACAATTATATAGATGGTGGCATCCGCTGTAATGGAGACACCTTTAATAGATGGAACCGCACACAGACAGGGTGCCTCTTCGTGACAAATCACCAGAAGATAAAGTGGTACAAATATTGATGGAGACTGGTGCGCTCACACCCTACTGACCAGAAAAACGTAACCAAACAACTTAGAATGCAACAAAGTATACAATGATACAAGGGAATGGTATGATTATATATAGAAATAATGAGGATGAAAAAATGTACAGTTAGTTTGAACTGTTCACTTCAAGGTAAATGTGCATTTTTTGATTCTCATTTCCATATATAATTATAGCATTCCTTTGTATCATTGTGGCTATTATTTTGTTGCATTCTAAGTTGTTTGGTTATGTTTTTCTGGTCAGTAGGGTGTGAGCGCACCAGTCTCCATCAATATTTGTACCTCATAATCTTATATGTGTCCCTGCAATGTAATGTGTAATAGATGTGTCTTACCATAGAGGGACATAGTTTGATCATCTCCCAGGGCAGGAGAGGAAACAAAAAAATGTATAGAGCTAGCACAGTTTAATCATGACTGATTCTTTTTGAGAGGAAAAATATTTCCCTACCTGTTTAAAAAAAAACAAAAATAAAATATTTTTCTAAAAAAAAGAAATACTTGCAATTCCATGCTGTACTGTAAAAATACTTTTTAAGGCTAAGGTCACACTTGGCATGAGTTTTTTTAGTGCCTTAAAAAAAAAGCATGCGTTTCTGCATGCTGTTTTCATTTCTGCATGCGTTTTTTAAGGTGTCTGATGGCACCCTGCGTTTTTGCATGCGTTTTTAAATCAGCACTAGGGATGGGCGAGTATACTCGCTACTATTCGGAACTCGCCGAATAGTAGCGGTAATCGTGTACTACTCGCCGAGTAAATTAGGATTACTCGGGAGTAGCAAGTACCGAATACTTTTGCAGTGTATCAATAGATACACTGCAAAAGTCCTGTAAAATAAAGGAAAAGTGGTTAAAAAATAAAAAAATCGGATACTCACCTTATCCGACGGCTGTACTGGGACCGGCCGATGCACATCTATTCATGTAAAAGGACCTTTCACTCTCTCAGCCAATCAGATGGCTGGGAGAGATCTGGCCCATCAGATGCCGCCACGTCACAATCACGTAATCACTAGCAGCCCCCTGATTGGCCAGATGGAAAGGTCCTCTCAGGTACACCGAGGACCTTTCCATCTGGCCAATCAGGTGGCCGCTAGCGATTATGTCATTGTGACATGGTGGCATCTGATTGGCCAGATCTCTCCCAGCCATCTGATTGGCTGAGAGATTGAAAGGTCCTTTTACATGAATGGATGTGCATCGGCCGGTCCCAGTACAGCCATCAGTTAAGGTGAGTATCCGATTTTTTTATTTTTTAACCACTTTTCCTTTATTTTACAGGACTTTTGCAGTGTATCTATTGATACACTGCAAAAGTATTCGGGATCGCTAGTACCGCGAGTACCGCTACCTACTCGTTGCGGGTATAGCGATTCCGAATATTATGGTACTCGCCCATCCCTAATCAGCACCCAAAAATAGTGCATGCACTATTTTTTGGTGCTGTTTTAAAAACGCATCCGTTTTTTTAACATGGGCCCCTATGGAAAACGCATGCATTTTTGGATGGTACTAAATGGTGCTAATGTACCATGCATTTTTGATGTCAGCTACTCACATAAGTGCAAAAACCCATGCCAAAAAATGCATGGCACTTTAGACATGCGTTTTTGCTATTAACACATGCATTTTTGCTATTAGGGCACGTGTTTTTTAACATGGGGCCTATGGGTGCGTTTTTACATGCTTTTTTTAAAAACGCAGGTCTCCATAAAAGCATGAAAAAAACGCAAGTGTGACGCTAGCCTTGGACAGAGAAAGTGTCCAAAATGCGTTGCCTGCAGCAGCACATGCATTTGCCATATACCATCTCCTTGTGGTTTTCCCTGTATCGTTATTGGAATACCGACTTTATTGAAATAAATTGCATTGATTTAACATCGGAAGCTGGACCATTCTTCTATTTTCTCACTGAATGCTGGGCATTGTCAGGACGCCTGGTCCGTGCATGCCGATTCTGTCTTAGGTAAGTTGGATTTACTCTTTCATTCACCAAATGTGGTATAAACTATATACTTCAGATATCGCCTCTTTTTCTCCTGAATCTATTATCACCAAAAATCTTGCAAGATTGATTAATAGTACATTATTGCATTATAAAAACATCTGCAGCAGAAGACACCAGAAAAACATTCAGCTTCAGATCCCCTCCAGCACCACCTCGTCAGCAACTGGAAGCCTTTTGATATTTAATAAAATGTCTGAAATCATTACAGTTTTTAAAACTTTTTAGTAATTGACTTGAGCTTCTGATCTTCCAATTGCTGTTTGTTATTATTAAAACAGTTCATACTCTTGTCATGAATCCTCCTGACCAAAGTCATGTACGTATTCAACCTACAGTAACACTAGAATTGTGTCTCTGATCATTGGCTTGCAATGTCTAAATCTATTGTCTTTGAAGGAACAATTTATAAAGTGATCCATTTTACATTCAAATTCAACCAGTAAAAACACAAATTATTATTTCTTAAAATGTTGCTCGCAATAGCCATCTGATGCTACTCACATTCAAGAATGGAGGGTTGCTGCAGACTTTGGTTATGTTGCAGTATTCCACATATATGGCTAGTTGTAGTTATCTCCCCTTGTGTTTTCAATTCCCAAAACCTGCTCTATGTCTGAATCTGACTTAAGGCACCTCATAGGGCAACCAGTCCTTCATATCGATGCTAAACATCCTTGGGGGCTAATAAAAATGCTGCAATATAAAGCCACTAGCTCGTGGGACAATGATCTCTTTCAAACTTAACAGCCTGTGTGGCTCATAAGGGTCCTCTCCAAGGACCACCTTCTTACATCATCACACAGTGGTGTCTTGGGTTCTTCTTCTTAAGCTTTTGTGACATTAAGCTTTTCTCTTAGCTCAACAGCTTACCATTCTTCTCAATAGCTAACCAGACCAGACCTATGCTCAATCTGTACAGTACACAGGTATTTTTTAGTGTCTTGTGTCTTGCTTCACACACTAGAGCTACATACTTAAATGGGATGTTCATCCAGGGAACTAGCCTGATTGTCACACGTGAAGACAGGAACAAATTTTCAACCTATGATGTAATTAGCATCTATCTTTTGGGGTGTTTGCCTCAACACATTAGAAATACAGTTTTAGCTAAATGGACTTGTTCTTGATTCAATTTTAAAATGAATGTTTGTTTTTAAGACAACCCCTTCTCATTTCCCATGTTTTCCTTTATTAAAACAAAAAAACATACCAATCTCCCATGCTGGCTCTGTTACAGTGATGCTGGTAGTTTATCTCCTTACGCCTCCTAGAGGTTATGTGAATCAAACCATATGTGGCGCCCCTGCGACCAGGGTGGCCACAGGTAGCAACTGCAGCCAGGCAGGTGGAGACAGTTTGTGCACCAAACACCTTTAACACACACACCCATAAGACACAACACCCAACCCGGAGCCCAGAACTCTAGGCGGGCAAGGGGTGGGAGGGTTTAGAGGGAAGTGGGTGGGAACATAGGTCAGGTGATGAGCTAGGTACAAAAAGGGGGAACTAGGAGGAGCTAGTCAGTAGGCCAGAGGGTACCGACCAGAAAAGACCAAAGACAGAGAGACTTTCCTGAGGGTCTGGGCTCCCTGGAGGCGCAGAATCCTGTGAGACACCATTCCCTGGAGAGAAAGCTCGCTCCATAACCGCAGCCCAAAGGAAGAGAAAGACTGAGACCGGACCAGTGCACCTGGGTCCGAGGAAGACAGCAGCGCTGACAGATTACTGGCGGGACAGACTCCCCTGACATTCCCAGGTAGTCACACGGGTAGGAGAGAGCCCGGTGATCCCTTGCAAGATAGGGACACCCAAGGCTAGGCTGGGACCAGAGTGTCGGCTCTGAGGGGGACTGCAGTTATACGCCGCCCAGATAAACCGAAGGGGGACTTTGATTCCAGGTCAGAGTTCATAACACACGGGCTGGAGGATCAGCAGCACACAGGACCCAGGCTTGCCACCCACACACACAGGGGGAAGTCAGACAAGGGATCGAGCTGCCCCCCTACAGACCACAGGGAAATGAAGCACAGAAGAGAGCCTGAAAGGAATAGAGAAAGTGAAGGGTCGCAGGGAGGAAACCTGGCCGCAGAGGGTACGGAGAGTGCACGGAGTTAATTGTGTAAAAGAACTGCACTGTAAACTGTTGGAACTGTGAAAGAACTTGTTAGTAAAAGCCGGTGAACCCTGCTCCAGTCTCCCATGTGTGATTCCTTGCAAACAGAGCTTTACTACATCTTTTCACCCTGTCAGGAGCAGCCCTGACCCACGGAGGGCTCATCCATCAAGCTGCAACGCCATCCATCCATCCTCTTGGCAGGAAGAGCAGCATCGGTGGTCCCATCACTAACCACAATCCGTGGGTGGCGTCATGACAAATCCTCTGTAAATATCCCCCATTACTTGTGGGCTTGGGACACGATCTGGACCAAATACTGCCATGATACCCCCCACGATACCCCAGTCCGGTACCGAGCACCCCGTCCCAGTGGGCTCCACACATACACATGGTCATCACCAACTTCTCTGTTGCTGCCTTTGGATCTATAAGTAATCAGGAGGAAGTGAGCAACCAGCCATAGCCCTACTTGTTTTTAATCACTTATATGTCCGAACGTGGGGATAGCAAATCTGGCACTATTTGAGTACAGGGCTCACATGATGTAAGAACCTCACAGGGGACCCAGGAGAGCAAGTGAACAGTGCCAGCATGGGAGATGGCTGTAAGCTTTTTTATTTTAATGGGGAATAAGAAGGGGTTGTCAAAATAGTGGACAATCCCCTTCAAAACTATGAAAAACATGCACACAATTGCCTTGGGTATAAAAACATATACTTAATCATTGTCTCATAGAAGCTGTAAGAAAATAATCATCATAGGTCACTGTACTGCAAAAAAGCAATAACCTATGGACCATGACACTCATTGTGCAGGATAACAACCAAAATGCTGTTTCTACTATTGGATTACAGAGAAAATGGTGACACCATTGAAGTGCATATTTTATGTCCACAAACAGCCTGTCATTCCGCAGCCTACAGCTCTTGACTTCTGTCCTCTTACATGATGCACATCATTTCTGCAGGTGTATTTTACAGGACATTATCTGAAGGTCATGGTAATCAGTACATTGATATCAGATCTCCACCATTGCACATCAAGCTCCCCCTCATGTTCCCCCATCAGGTTTCTTTGAGAGTATTTTTCATGCATTCAGCCTTGTTCTCTGTTTACTTCAGCACTGTAAGTGGACTTATGTTTCTAATCTTGTTACAGCCAAAGATTGAATCATTCCTTTTACATTATTTCATGGTTTACAGTACTACTGAGACATTATGTGATAACAGATATTATTGCAGGCATACATACAATACATACATTTATTTGCAAAGTCAATTGAGAAAACATTAACATTTGCATACGGAATGGACATTTGACAAAATGTAATTAACAAGCCAATAGGGATTTTTTTTGCGCATAAGTGGAAAATTTATGGAGCACACGCTGCTTGCATTACTACTGAACTTACAATAAATTGTTTAACGGTATCATATACACAGTAATAGGGACTGCATAACAATATCTTCCATATTTTGAAGAACTGCAGATTAGGCACTCTCCATTATATTACTGTTTGGCTTTATTTACTGTTTTGGCAACTGTATGGAAACATAATTTTGCCAATATTATGACATTGTTATTTGGGCAACATAGCATATGATGATTATGACTAAAACTATTTGATGCAACCATAGTATTCTAGTTCATCAAGAATATGTCCAATGGTGTTTAAATCAGTGATCCGGGCAAATCTGTCAAGTTGTTCTATATCAAACTTACATAACCATGCCAATGTAGACCTTACTTTGTCCCCTGGGGTACAGTCATGCTGGTATATAAAAAAAGGCTTTACCATAATATTCCAATGAAGTTGAAAGAATACAATTGTCCAAAACATCTTGTTTGCTTAATTTGTTTTCACTTGACTACTGAAACTAAAGATAAAGGACAAAAACTAAAGCTCCCGTCACACACCACGACGCAACAGCGATCCCGACAACGATAACGATCCTTAGGGATCGCTGGTGCGTCACTTTGGGATTGCTGGTGAGAAGTCAAACAGTCAGATCTCACCAGTGACTCAGCAACAATCCGGAATGATAGGAGGTTGTTGGGAATTGTCACTCTCAGGCATACAGTAGTATTGAGATCGTTGTCCCTTTCAAACACAGTGATGCAGCGTTCCCAGCGGGAGACCAACGACCTAAAAATGACCCAGTTTTCCCAAAAACACTGCACATTCCAAAAGATTTTTCAAAGTGAAATTGTGTGTTTATTTATGGTGCATATTGACATTTTGTGCGATAGAACTTGACGTTTTGACCACGTCCCGTGGTCTTTATCAAAATATCGCTGTCTAGTCTTATGAATATGGATATATTGCACTTAAGGAACTTATAGGTCCTGTATTAGCTAGTCGGTGCTTTTGTTGATCTCTGGTGGTAGTGGTTGTCTTTAGAGATATATATACATCAGATAGGTTCGATGGGAAATGTCTTATTCTGGTCTGTGCCCCAAGTAATGCACTTCCTCAGATCTAGCACTGTATACAGGATATGTCCCTCCTGTTCCGGGGTCTACCAGCGCGTCCAGCGCCTTGGCTTGGCTGGACGTGCTGGTAGACCCCGACACAGGAGGGACATATCCTGTATACAGTGCTAGATCTGAGGAAGTGCATTACTTGGGGCACAGACCAGAATAAGACATTCCCCATCGAACCATATCTGATGTATATATATCTCTAAAGACAACCACTACCACCAGAGATCAACAAAAAGCACCGACTAGCCAATACGGGACCTATAAGTTCCCTAAGTGCAATATATCCATATTCATAAGACTAGACAGCGATATTTTGATAAAGACCACGGGACGTGGTCGAAACGTCAAGTTCTATCGCACAAAATGTCAATATGCACCATAAATAAACACACAATTTCACTTTGAAAAATCTTTTGGAGTGTGCAGTGTTTTTGGGAAAACTATATTGACAACGGGACCCAAGGGCCCCCTACACTAGCACCTCTACTACGTCCAACAGGTGTGCACGCCAATCACTACTATTACTAAAAATGACCCAGAACACTTTGTAACGATCATTGATCATTGATCTCACAGCAGGGGCCTGATCTCTGCTAAGTGTCACACATAACGAGATTGTTAGCGAGATCGCTGTTACGTCACAAAATCTGGGACTTAACAATGATCTCGCTAACGATCTCTTTATGTGTGATGGGGGCTTTAACCACAGTCCTATGACATGTTGTAAATAGTATTCTAGCATTTACCAAACTCAGACTCATAAATCAGATTGCTAGCTAGAGAAGAATTTGTTGTCACTCTACAGAACACCCCCAATGGTGTTGTGCTATACATTACTTCAACTGACTCTTGGAATTATGTTTGGTAATGTAGACTGCTTGTCATGGAAATCCATACCATAAAGCACCTGGAACAAAGTTGTGGACACTGTCAATGCTAAAATTGGTTTGGAACTCTACAGTTAGAGTTTGAAAAACAAAGGAAAAAATCTCAGCATCATCTCTCCAGGAACCATAGAATATTTTCTTTGTTTCTCTACTTCAACCGAGTTACTTTGGTATCTGCATCACCCATGTGCATTCAAGGTGGTCGGGGATATCTTATAGACAGCATTGCCAGCTTCCAACATTCTCTACAGTTATTGAATTAGCAGAGAACTGTTGACTTTCATGGACTATGGTCCTCAACAACCAACTTCATGACCTCACTGTGACTAAGTTGCTGTTGCATCTAAATGTTTCCACTAATATAACTCACAGTTGATCATATACAAATTAAGAAGGGAAGAAGTAATTAGTTACAAAATTGGCATCCTATTGGAGTAGCACAAACAAATTAAGTGGAGAAACCAATTGTTTCAAATATAATAATAATAATAATACTTTATTTATATAGCGCCAACATATTCCGCAGCGCTTTACAATGTAGGGTTAGAGTACAGAAAATACAGTAAGTAATTACAATAGAGAACAAATAAAGTACAAATAATTGGATACAAAACAATAGGTATAAAATCAATGTGAAAAAAAAATACAATAAATAAAGCAATAAATTAAGGTGACCCTGCTCAAAAGAGCTTACAATCTACAACGGGAAAGGGGTTGCGCAAGGTGCCGGGGCTTATTGCACTGGTGGTCCAGGCATCTTGAGGAAATGGGGCATAGAACTAAGCTTACATGGATGGTCATCAGACAATCTGTGTAGACCTTTATGGTTTGGTGGAGTTTGTAGAAGAGTAATGTCCAGAGGGGTAGCCCATTCACTGTCTACAGTACAATGGACTTATTAGGGAGTATGATAGGCCGCCTTAAAAAGATGCGTTTTTAGGGATCGTCTGAAGCCATGCAAGTTGTGGATAGTCCTGATTTCTTTGGGTAAAGCATTCCAGAGGTTTGATGCAGCTCTGGAAAAGTCTTGGAGCCGGGAGTGGGAGGATCGGATTAGTGCAGATGTTAGTCGAAGGTCATTTGAGGAACGTAGAGAGCGGGTGGGGTGATAGACAGAGATGAGGGAGGAGAGGTAGGGGGGGCTGCACTGTGAAGAGCTTTGTGGGTGAGAACAAGCAATTTGAATTTGATCCTGTAATATACGGGCAGCCAGTGCAATGACTGGCACAGAGCGGAGGCATGTGAGTAACGATTGGCCAGATGGGTGATCCTGGCTGCTGCATTAAGGATGGACTGGAGAGGAGAAAGTCTGGTGAGGGGGAGGCCGCTTAATAGAGAGTTGCAATAGTCAAGGCGGGAATGGATTAGGGCCACGGTGAGGGTTTTTGTTGTTTCCAGGGTGAGAAAGGGGCGGACTCTAGAGATATTCTTCAGGTGTAAGCGACAGGAGCGGACGAGAGATTGCGTGTGGGAGGAGAAGGAGAGATCGGTGTCAAACATAACTCCCAGACAGCGAGCCTGCGGCCTAGGCGTTATCGTAGTGCCGCATACTGAGAGAGAGATGTCCGATTTAGAGAGGTTAGTGGATGGGGGAGCAGAAGAAGTTCAGTTTTGGAAAGGTTTAGTTTCAAATAGAGAGTGGACATGATATTGGATACTGCAGCTAGACAGTCATTGGTGTTCTTTACTACCGCAGGGGTAAGGTCAGGGGCTGAAGTGTATAGTTGTGTGTCATCAGCATAAAGATGGTACTGAAAGCCAAATCTGCTGATGGTCTGTCCAATCGGGGCCGTGTAGAGAGAGAAGAGGAGAGGTCCAAGGACTGAGCCCTGAGGGACTCCAATAGTGAGGGGAAGAGGGGAAGAAGTGGAGCCAGCAAAAGATACACTGAAAGAGCGGTCAGAAAGATAGGAGGAGAGCCAGGAGAGAGCAGTGTCCTTTATGCCAATGGAGTGCAGCATAAAGAGTAGGAGCTGATGGTCGACAGTGTCAAAAGCTGCAGAGAGATCAAGGAGAATAAGCAGAGAGTGGTCACCATTACGTTTTGCTGTCAGAAGGTCATTGGTCACTTTGATGAGGGCAGTCTCTGTGGAGTGAAGGGGCGGAAACCAGACTGTAATGGATCTAGAAGAGAGTGAGCGGAGAGGTAACGGGTGAGTCGGGAATAGACCAGGCGCTCCAGGAGTTTAGAGATGAAGGGGAGATTGGAGACTGGTCTGTAGTTATTTGTGCAGGTTGGGTCGAGAGTGGTTTTCTTTAATAATGGAGTAATGATCGAATGTTTGAAGGAGGAGGGGAAAATGCCAGAAGAGAGGGAGAGATTGAAGATTTTGGTTAGATGAGTGGTGACGACTGGAGAGAGGGACTGGAGCAGGTGTGAGGGAATGGGGTCAGTAGAGCATGTGGTGGGATGAGAGGAAGAAAGGAGCCTGGAGACTTCTTCTTCTGTGACTGGGTCAAATGTGGAGAGTGAACCGGAGGATATGTGGGGAAGAATGGGGGTGTCAGCGCTTGGAGGCTGAGAGCTGATTTCCTAGCGGATGTTGTCTATTTTCTCCATGAAGTAGGAAGCCAGGTCATCAGCACAGAGGTCAGTGATGGGGGCCTGCACTTTCGGACTGAGGAGAGAGTGAAAGGTGTCAAAGAGTTTTTTTGCATTGTTGGATAGTGAGGAGACCAGGGTGGTGAAGTAGGTCTGTTTGGCAAGGTGAAGGGCAGAGTTGTAGGTTTTCAGCATGAATTTATAGTGGATAAAGTCTCCTGGTGAGCGAGTTTTCCTCCATAGACGTTCAGCACTCCTGGAGCATCGCTGGAGGAATCGAGTTTGTGGTGTGAGCCAGGGCTGTTTTGTTCTCTGTTTGGAGGTTCTGCGGGTGAGGGGCGCTACTTGGTCCAGGGAGCTTCTGAGAGAGTCATTGTAGTGAGTTACTGCCTGATCTGGAGAGGAGATTGAAGAGATTGGGGACAGAGATGAGATGAGGGAGTCTGTGAGAGCTTCAGGGTTAATGGCCTGTAGATTTCTGGATGTGTGATAGGTAGGATTGGG
The DNA here is from genome assembly GCA_033576535.1 of Allobates femoralis. Taxonomy (NCBI): domain Eukaryota; kingdom Metazoa; phylum Chordata; class Amphibia; order Anura; family Aromobatidae; genus Allobates; species Allobates femoralis. The sequence continues at coordinate 177,317,008 of JARQOC010000005.1, forward strand.
CTGTGTTGGCCGAGGGTTAGTGAGTGAGAAGGAAAGAATGTTGTGGTCAGAGAGTAGAGTTGAGTTATCCAAGGGGGAGGATGAGCAGAGCCGGGTAAAGACAAGGTCAAGGGTGTTACCGTTTTCATGTGTCTTAGAGGTTGAGAGCTGTGATAGGCCAAGAGAGGTAGTTAGAGATAGGAGCTGGGATGCAGATGGGGAGATGGGGCTGTTTATGGGAATGTTAAAGTCTCCCAGAATAAGGGTTGGTAAATCTGAGGACATGAAATGAGGGAGCCAAGCGGAGAAATGGTCGAGGAACTGGGTGGGTGACCCTGGGGGCGGTATATCACTGCTATTTTGAGGGGGAGGGGATGGAATAGCCTAATGGTATGGACCTCAAAAGAAGGGAATGAGAGTGATGGGGCTGGAGGAATGACCTGGAAAGTACATTGTGGGGACATGAGGAGGCCAACTCCACCGCCACGTCTGTTCCCAGGTCTAGGGGAGTGAGAGAAGTGTAAGCCGCCGTAAGAAATAGCAGCAGGGGAAGCAGTGTCTGAATCCTGGATCCAGGTTTCTGTGAGGGCCAGCAGATTAAGAGAGTTGGTAAGGAAGTAATTGTGAATGAAGGGAAGTTTGTTGCATACAGACCATGGATTCCAGAGAGCGCAGTTAAAAGAGGGAGATGAAGGTGTGCAGGTGATATTAATAAGGTTAGTGAGGTTTCTGTGTGAGGTGGGAGAGGGGTTGAAGTTAGCAGAGGGTGGACCAGGGTTGGGAGAGATATCACCTGAGAGGAGCAGCAGTAAAAAGAGAAAGAGCAGATAGTTTTTGGAATTAGGACATGATTTATTATGACAAACTTTGGAATATGATGGGCTGAGAGTCTTCAGTAAACTGAAGATAACATGGGAGCTGTACATAGAGTAGGGCAGGAGAGAGGGGCTGATGTGAATGAGTGGTGATGGAGGGGGGATGGGGTGATAAAAATTGGTGGCGAGAGCACATAAAAAAACAAACAGTGAAATACAAGACATGGTAAAGATTAGTAGTGAATGGAGTTATGCACAGTGTTGGAGTGTCCCTCTAGGTCATTGTCTTCCAGCAAGAGCGCATAGAACAATACATATTGAAGTAAAGGACATGGTGATAGGGAAAGGAAAAGAAGTGAAAAAGGTGTTTGTTTTTTTTCCCTCCCCTCTCCCTGTTAACTAGAGAGGCTTACCTGACTCCTGCCCTGACTAACTGCCATGAAATAACTGCATCCACTTAGCATTCAATGCCACTTTGCATGAGATACCACACGTGTACGACCCCCCACACGTGTACCCCTTAAGACTGAACTAAATATATAGGACACACTACCAGATTCAGGTGAGGGGGAATGTGGGAGGGAGCATGGTATCAGGTAATTAACATCTATAAGAAACAGCAGGGTGAAAGGATGAAAGGCTTCCTCTACACTATAACACCTCCAACGAGATAAAATTTACAAATGTGGCAAATTGTCATATACTGGTGAGAGGAATGCATACAGGCATACAGAAGACACAGGAAACATTGCAATAAGTGCAGAGATGGAATATTACCATGAGACTATGATTCAAGCTGACATGGCTATGTAGATCAATGCAGCAGTCACAGGTATAATTAACATGCACTGTTACAATGGCTTGAGTACAAGTAGTTGACAGCAAGCAGTTTTGGAATATTACCATGAGACTATGATTCAAGCTGACATGGCTATGTAGATCAATGCAGCAGTCACAGGTATAATTAACATGCACTGTTACAATGGCTTGAGTACAAGTAGTTGACAGCAAGCAGTTTTGGAATATTACCATGAGACTATGATTCAAGCTGACATGGCTATGTAGATCAATGCAGCAGTCACAGGTATAATTAACATGCACTGTTACAATGGCTTGAGTACAAGTAGTTGACAGCAAGCAGTTTTGGAATATTACCATGAGACTATGATTCAAGCTGACATGGCTATGTAGATCAATGCAGCAGTCACAGGTATAATTAACATGCACTGTTACAATGGCTTGAGTACAAGTAGTTGACAGCAAGCAGTTTTGTGTTCATAAAGGCACACAACCAGCAATAAGACTGAATTAAAAATCTGAAGTCAACAATGAGAGGTTTCTATGAATAAATTTGGCTTTAAAGTGTTTTTAGCATTCTCTTTAAGCAAGAGTTTGTTGCAAATACACATGATGTGTTACACATGTTTAATTCATTTGTGTGTATTAGACCAACATAAAAAAATTACAAATTGGACATAATTTCACTCAAACCCCCAAAAATGGACAAGGCAAAAATTTTGTTGTTCCAAAATTGTGGGCAAAACATTTTTTTTCCAGCATGTAATGCTCGTTCAAACTCATCTGTGGCAAATAAAAGGTGTGGGCAATATGAAAATCATAGCAGAAATGCGTTAAAAGGGGGAGACGTTGACTCAATCTTTGCATTGTGTGTGTGTGTGTGCCACTCTAAGCATGGAGAACAGAAAGAGAAGAAGAGAACTGTCTGATGACATGAAATCAAAAATTATAAAAACATATCAACAATCTCAAAGTAACAAGTCCATCTTCAGAGATCGTTATGATTCATTGTCCATGGTGCACAACATAATGAAAATGTTTACAACCCATGGCACTGTAGCTAATCTTCCTGGTAGTAGACGACAGAGAACTATAGATGAACAATAGCAATGCAGGATAATCGTACATGAGTAAGCCAAAATCCTTTCCAAATAGCACCTTGTGGACAGATGAGATAGAGGTTTTTTTTAATAAAGTACATCATTCTACTGTTTACCAAAAATGGAATGAAGCCTACAACAAAATAACATATGGTAAAATCTCAAAGATGTTTGGGTTTGTTTTTCTGCCTCTGGCACTGGATGCCTTGATGCAAGGCATCATTAAATGCCTTGACTGTGCAAGGTATCATTAAATCTGAAAACTACCAATGGGTCACAATGTAGTGCACAGTGTCAGAAAGCTTTGTTTACATTTCAGGCAATGGGTCTTTCAGCATGACATTGACCTAAACCATACTTCAAAAGCCACCCAGAAATGGATGGGAACAAAGGTCTGGAAAGTTCAGAAGTGGTCAAAAATGAGTTTGGATCTAAATCTCATTGAACACCAGTGGGGAGATCTTAAAAATTGATGGAAGGCACCATTCAAGTATGAGAGACTTTGGAGCATTTTGCAATAATATTTGTCCAAAACTCCAATTGAGATGTGTAAAAGGCTTGTTGATCGCTGTAGGAAGTAATTGGTTGGAGTTATTTTTTTCAAAAGGTGTACAACTATATGAGTTAAGTGTGCCAACAATTTTGCCCAGTCCCTTTTTCTATTTTTTTTTGCAACATTGTGTCCAATTTACCTTTTTTTTTCTCTTGTTTGTGTTGTTCCATTACACAAAAAGGAAATAAACGTGTATTACAATTTATGTGTAATTGCAATAATATTCTGGGAGAAAGAATTTATTTTCTGAAACATTTTTAGGGGTCAACACTTTCGACAATAACAGTATATGTATATATATCCAAGTAATAGTGAAGGACCTGGGACAGCACCGAAACGCGTTGGGAATAAACACCATTGCATCAAGACCTCGTGTGGTCCTTTTTTCCTGAAACAGCAGCACAGATCATAAGAACACTATTACTTGGATATCTGTACACACACTACTTTGCACGTAGGAGTGCGGATCCAGCAGCAGCTGTACGAACGCATACACTAGTTGTGGGTTTACATAACTGGCCCAGGTGAGCACATGCAATCTTAAGGGTATTAAGTTTCCCTGGCTCAGTGTATCCTCACTCCCTGCGTGTCATGTGACCGGCCGGTGACGTCATCGCGATGAGCCCCGGTCACAGGACAAGCAGGAAGGAGGGAAGATGCACAGCCAGGAGCAATCTGCCGGCGGGTGAGAGCTAATAACACTGTATTTATTGTACAGTGAGCAGCGGCAGCATGGGGGATCACCATACTGTGAGGGGGGGTGCCATACTGTGAGGGGCGCCATACTGTGAGGGGGGCACCATACTGTGAGGGGGGCGCCATACTGTGAGGGCGTGCACCATACTGTGAGGAAGGGCACCATACTGCGAGGGGGAGCCGGTATACAGTGTGCTGGGAGCTATATACAATGTGCTGGGAGCTGTATACACTGTGCTGAGGGCTGTATTGTATACATTGTGCTCGGGGCTGTATACACTATGCTGAGGGCTGTATTCCTGTGCTGAGGGCTGTATACACTGTGCTGAGGGCTGTATACCTGTGCTGAGGGCTGTAAACCTGTGCTGAGGGCTGTATACCACACTGCTAGGGGCTGTATACCTGTGCTGGGGGCTGTATACCTGTGCAGAGGGCTGTATACCACACTGCTGGGGGCTGTATACCTGTGCCGAGGGCTGTATACCACACTGCTGGGGGCTGTATACCTGTGCTGAAGGCTGTATACCACACTGCTGGGGGCTGTATACCTGTGCTGAAGGCTGTATACCACACTGCTGGGGGCTGTATACCTGTGCTGAAGGCTGTATACCACACTGCTGAGGACTGTATACCTGTGCTGGAGTCCACCCTCGCTTATACGCGAGTCAATAAGTTTTCCAGTTTTTGGGGGCAAAAGTAGGGGGGTTGTCTTATACACGGGTCGGCTTATACACGAGTATATACGGTATATAATTTATTTTATCAATTTGTTGCAAATCAAAAAATCTAGTCAAATTCTTTGAACTTAACAGGTTCGGGTAAAATAATTTAAAACAATTCCAAATCAATTTGCAACAACAGTCAAACAGTCAAAAAAATGCCTTCTGCCTTTTAAAGCATTGCAGAAGATTACATCAGAGACAGAAGTCTGTCAACAGTAGGTTTGCTCTGCATGCCCTTTGGAGGTGCTTAGAAGTAAAAAAAAAAATCAATAATCAATAGAACTCTGGCAGACTTGTGGCGAACTCTGACAATTGTGTCAGTGTTCTATTGATTAGAGACAGAAGACTGACATGACTTCATGCGTGACTTTACAGACTTCCTTATGATGGCTTATAGCTAGCTGGAAGAAAAGTAAAGGCAGAAAATCATTTTAGGGTGTATTTAGAATAGGAATTATAGGTGAGAACTCACAACTCAGCAATAGTGATAGGAAGATAAATCAGCCATTCGACAAATACTCCAGATAGTGATGTGCTGTATAATTGCAGCATTGAAACAGATTAGAGGGGTAGTCCCAAATTGATAAGGAGAGAGGTGAGGTGCCAGGAGCACTGACACACTCAGTATGATTGATCTTGTTAGGACTTTGTATCTCTATTGACATTCTGTGCATTTTGCCACTTTACAAAATAGCATCCGCAGCTTCACTCCTGGTCATGTGATCCTCTGCCTTTATAAACCTCTGCCTACTGTCCACCTGCGCTCAAGTATTTAGTTTGAATTCCAGGCTTTCAGTGCTTCCCAAATGTACTCCACCTCCTGCTGATCCGCTCAATTTTCCAGCAATCTCACCAGTCTTAGCTACTCTCCTTCTTGCAGCTGTCTGTGTTTAGTTTGTGATTTTGCTTCAGCTTCACAAGCCCTGTGTCATGTAAGCTTTCTGAGCACTTCTAGCACTAAATGAACTATTATTTGTAGTGCAGTTACAGCTCTATGTACATCGGGACTCTTTAAAAGCTTTACTGCACCAATAAGTATTGGACTTGTTTTTCTGGGGATTCCCTTTTCAGGATTCTGGAGGTTTATCATTATTGGACTGTGTTTTTCTCCATCGGTTTCTCCCAGTGAGGAATTATCTCCAGAGACTTTCGTGTTATGTTATATTGCTAAGAACTATTTCCAGAGATTGGGTAATTGGGTAATTATTAGTTAAACACTGGAGCTAGTCAGTTAGGGGAACTTTGTCTAATCGAAGAATTAGTCAACGTTGCTTTTACTAATGATTGTAGCTGCTAGAAAGCCTTGGGGGGATTACCGTGTAAGATCCCACCAAATAAATTGACATACTATATGTTGGGTTAGGCCCAGCGCTAATGATAACCTCTCATCAATGGCTATTAACATAATTCAGTAGTGTTGTTTAACCATTCTTCTGGATGTTTATTAAAAGTTTTATATATATATATATATATATATATATATGTATACAAAATAAAGGACTGCAGCACTCTTCTTTGTGAAACAACCGCCTTTATTCGGCCATCAGGTGGGTGGTGACAACGTTTCGGGATCCTGTCCCTTTCTCTAGCCTTATTTGGCCATCAGGTGGGTGGTGATAACGTTTCGGGATCCTGTCTAAAGAAAGGGACAGGATCCCGAAACGTTGTCACCACCCACCTGATGGCCGAATAAAGGCGGTTGTTTCACAAAGAAGAGTGCTGCAGTCCTTTATTTTGTATACTTATACAGCAAGGAGGAGAGGAGCTGTGACTGCTGAGCACCTAAGGGAGCTGTGCTGCACCAATATACTTATCAATCTATATATATATGTAAATATAATAACACTAGATGGGTGCCCGATGCACAATGCATCGGGATTCTAGCAGAGCGAGTCTGTGACTCGCAATGGCCGCTTCGCGGCCAATGCTTCGCGCTGCTAAGGCGACTCGCCATGCCCGCTGCGCGGGCATAGCGAGTCGCCTTAGAGCTGCTCGCAATGGCCGCTGCGCGGCCAATGCTTCGTTCGTATCCACATGACGACATTGACTCGCAGCGAGTGCGGTCTCAAAAGGGGCAAAAATCCCATTCGTGATTATATAATAGATGTAATTCTTTCTAAAAACATTTCAGGTTCAAGTTATTTAAATATTGCACATTTTTGTATGGGTGTGTGACTGGTTCTTTATTCGGGGTCCCAATATTTGGTGGGCTTGTGTCCCCTCCAGGTGTCTGTGGATTCCTAAAAAGATACAGTATGTTAGTATCTTTGCTTGTTTCTCAGGGTAACCCAGAAGCTATCTATCCATAGAGAGATCTAAGAGGTAAGATGATTTTAATATAGAAAACACAAGAGGCCACCCTGAGAAACAAGCAAAGATACTAACATACTGTATCTTTTTAGGAATCCAAGAGGAGACGCAAGTCCTCCAAATATTGGGACCCCGAATAAAGAACCAGTCACACAGCCATACAAAAATGTGCAATATGTAAATAACTTGAACCAGAACAAACATGTTTTTAGAAAGAATGAGTAACATGTTTTTATATTTTTATATACATAACTTTTAATAAACATCCGGAAGAACGGTTAAAAGACACTACTGAATTATGTTCATTTATAGCCATTGATAAGGGGTTATCGTTAGCGCTGGGCCTTACCCAACATATAGTATTTCTGGAGATTTTCTGTGTTACCTGTTTGATGAACTTTCTCATTTGCTGCACATCACATTATATCTGCCACGTGTGACACATGTAGACTTGTTCACCTTAAAACCTTGGTTTCTGTGTGTAGTCTGTGCTCTCATTGCTAATAGATCCCTGAGTAAACCTACAGTTTATTACAGATCTGTCATATGATATAGCTGCTGGTGTCTGTCCTACTTCATTTGAATGACAGTTACACTTTTATTTTTTATTTAATGCACTAGAAATCAGAAGCAAGAAAGCACAATACTATTTACAGAAAAAAATCTGAAATGAGTGTCAAATGTTGTGCTTGCTATTCAAGAGTACTATAACTGTTTTCTATTTCTTGAACAATCATTTTTGTAAAGGGGAATCATACTTTTTTTTTAAATACTTATTTTTAAATGCAAAAGAAAATACACCAAAATGTAGGCATACACCTGCAACTGTCTCACAGAACATTTTTATCATAAACAATTTTTTGTATATTGGCTAAGCCTGACTAATTTCATTTAGGAGGTATTTGTCTACTTTCATTTTTCCCATCAATCTTCCCAATTGTCTTGTTTCTTGTGATTAGCAAACATAAAACAAGTGTTCACACAAATTAATTAATTGAACCTAGGTTAATTGAGTTGATATCCAACAACTGACTTCCAATAAAACAGGTCAATCTGATATTTGGGTATTATGTTTCACCTGTTCGAAATCAATTGCACATCTTGGTATCTGGCCTGTAAAATGTTTATCAGATAATTAATGAGGAAATTAGTTTTCCTTTAGTCTACCACTGAGATACTAGATCTGCTTGATGATTCTTTCTTCCTTTGAAGATTGGAATGACCTCATGCTTAAAATAGATTTTAACAGATTTCCATAGTAAATAAGAAGTTAAAACAACAGCCACATATTATGTATTTGTGTTACTTACTGATATTTGTTCTCTTGCAATGGCCGATTTTATAAAGATGACAACAGAACGTGAAGCCGTTATGGTAACATTTGCATTTGTTTCTGGTGGAAACTAATTTTAATAAAGCTAAGGGCGGCTTCACACTGCGGTCAGGTCCGGTCCGGCGCTGTCCGGTTTACACCGGACAGCCCCTGGCTGGATTTTGACCCTATAGTATCCTATGGGTCCGGATGGAGCCGGATGTCACTATCCGCCATCCGGTTTCCATTGGTCCGGTAGAATTCGGGGCAATCCGGCGCTCTCTAACATGGCTCCCTCCAGTTCTGCGTTCAGATCCGGTCCGGGGCTGTCACATTCATCCCTGACAGCCCCGGACCGGACTTGAGCACAGTGTGAAGCCAGCCTAATAATATTAACAATAATGTTCTATTAATAAGAAAATGACGGTTTCCTATCAGTTACTAAGACTCTTTTTCATTGGTAACAATATGACACTATTTTTGCACCAATACAAAATAAGTAAATGAATAAATATTACCCAACTTACGGTAACTTTAGTTTATTCTTCATCTTTAGTTTTAACTTTTTGGTTTCAACATTAACTTTTGATTTAATAATTTATTCTTTGTATTTGGTGTAAATTGTCCTTAACATTTACATGTCGGCTTCCTATTTACAGACCTCTGCGCAAACTATATAGCAATAAGGGTATTTCTAAATGACATTTCAATGGCCTTTTTTTAATTGCATTATAATGCAGACACAATTCCTAATTTATATGAAAGGGCTATCTACTGTTCATATTATGATCACTATATTTTTAGAGGTTGAAGTCTGACCCCTTTGCCCATAATGAGAACAATCCTGATGTCTAGTTCTTTTCAACCTAATTATGGACTTAGCTCGGACTAGGCAAGCTGATCATTAACAAATCAATGGAAGCCAGGCAATACTAATAACTGGCAATAATTCTTTCTTCTACAAAGACAGTTTTTTAATGAGCTACAATAATTAAAAACTGGGGACACATTTTAACTCCTTAAGGACCTCGGAAGTTTTCATTTAAACTGGAGACACATTTTAACTCCATAAGGACCTCGGAAGTTTTCATTTGCACTTTAATTTTTTCCTTTCATTATCCCAAGAGTCATACGTTTTATTTAATTATTTTTCCATTCAGATATAAAAGTCTGTTTTTTCTTTAAGACGAGATGTAATTTTGAATGACGCTATTCATTTTACTATACGATGTACTTGAAATGGTTACAAATAAATAAATAAAATTGTAGTAAAATTGTAAAAAAAAAAATATATATATATATATATATATGCATGTCCTGTAATGTTTTCTGCAGTTTTATTCCTATGCCAATCATTGCACAGAAAAAAATAACCTATTACCGTAACATAATTTTCCTAGGCAAAACGTTTACAGCAATACCAAATTTTTGTGAAGTGATTTTTATTGTAATTTTCTTAGTGCTGGACAATTAGAAATATTTATTGCAGATATGTAGATTTTTATTAGATTAGGGTCAAGTTGCTTTGTTCAGTTGAGGTAGTAGGCAATTCTTAGTGTCAATGGTTAATAATAATGTTTATTCATTTAATAAAGCACTATTAATTCCATAGCACTTTACATACATTTGCAGTGCTGTGCCCATTGGGGCTCACAATCTAAACATCCTATCAGTATGTCTTTGAAATGTGGGAGGAATCCAGAGTGCCACATAAACATGGGGAGAATATACAAACTGCTTGCAGGTGTTGTCCTGGGTGGGATTTGAACCTGGGACACCAGCGCTGCAAGGCTGCAGTGCTAACCACTGAGCCACCATGGTTCAGATGAGAATGTGGAATCAGGCCCTCTTGGTAGGATTGGAAGGCTACTACAGGAGGATGCAAGTAGAGATGAGCTACCATTTTCGGGGTCTGTTCAGGGCTGTCATTTGGGTAATTCTTATCTTCATGTTCCGGAGCCTGGATCGGTGTGCCCTGTTATACAGGGTGGTCAGGCCAGTACAAGCTGCTTGCTGTGTGTGATTTGCGCACAAAGGCCCAAAAAAACTGAGCAATCATCCATAATGTCTAAACAAAATAAAACAAAGTCCCCACACATTGGAAGTGTTACACTTATGTCTGGATGTATGTGGGCGGAGAGTCAACCAGCCAATCATTGTCTAGTGATTACGTACGGGGTCATGTTTGGGACCTTAACCTCCAGGGGTTCGCTCATATCCAGATACAAGTAACAAGAATGGAGTCGATTCCACCTAAATGTATTAAATGTAACCTGTCCTTTGAGTTAGTAAATATAAATTTTGGATTTTCTGGTTCTAAGCTCATTGTGTTTGTTAGATGGAGTGAACCTGTATACATAATTTCTGGACATATGTTCACTATAATAAAATATAACAAAATATAAGGCAAATGCTAATATAGCATTTAGGTGGAATACTAGTGACAATTGTATGCAAATGTTCTAAAAACTGTAAGAACAAAAGGATACAAAGCTCACAAATATATAAAGCTCAAAAGGGTTAAATGTTTCTTTTGATATGATGACCTTCATTTAATTAATTAACCAACTAGCAGGTTCATTTTGTAATTAGTCATATGTGTAATGTACGCAATAATTGTACCCTAGAAAGAAACTAAGGCTGGCTTCACACTACGGCTGGGATCCGATCCGTGGCTGTCCGCTTGAGGCAGACAGCCGCGGACTGGATCAGCTCACAGGACCGGAGGGCAAATTAGCCACACAGCTGCTGCGGCTGATAGGTCAAGACCGCGGCACATGGGGAGCAAGACCGCGCCCGACCTATCAGCGGCGGCAGCTGCATGCGGCTGCACACCGGACAGGAGGGCAAATTAGACCTCCAGTTCTGTGTGCTGATCCAGTACATGGCTGTCTGCCTCAAGTGAACAGCCACGGATCAGATCCCAGCCATAGTGTGAAGCCAGCCTAAGCTTTTGGTACTCATCTCAGTATGATTCCTAAATAATAACATTATGTAGCATCGTAAAAACAATTTGATCAATCAAGAATATAAACATATCTTTTTTCTTTTGACCAAACTAACTTTTTTCTCTTATTCTGATAGGTAATTAAGCACTATTCTGTGGATATATACTACAAGGAACCATCCACCTTTGACATCTAAAGGCTGTCTGGATTAAGACGGGATTTTCTAAGTACACCTTTGGGAACCATTTCTTTTATTGTGATATTTTTAATAAAAAAAGAGAAAATGAAGATGGGCAAACATGAAATGTGTCATTATCTTCAACTTATAGCTATTTTCTTCTGTTTATCTGGAATAAGCCAAGCTGAACTCTCAATGTCTACTTCCAAGCCTTACATTCAGTCTGGAAAATCAAGAACAAAGCGCAGTTGGGTTTGGAATCAGTTCTTTGTCCTTGAGGAATATACTGGAACGGAACCTCTGTATGTTGGCAAAGTAAGTGCCGGTAGTTAATATATGTGCTCCTGTATGTAACATAACTAACAATACAGACCATAGTAAATATTCAGTGAAGCTAAATAAAACTTATTGCTTAACTTTGCCTAAAATTTCATAATATTAATCAGTAGATTTGTGTGCAGTACGTCAAACTTATTCTATTTCTAAAGTAACCACATGATTTTTATGTTTCAATCTTTTCTATAAAAATATAAAGTAAAAAATAAAAAAACATATTTAGTATTTTTTAAAGAGAAGCTGTCACCAGGTGAAGAGTGAACAGTTTATGCTCTTATTTTATTCTCAAATGTTATTTTTTTGTGCTTTTTATTTTCTATTAAATCTTCCATATTATTTCACAGATACAGGACTGTTTAGTTTGGCTCACTTTTATCTTCATTACCAGGGGGGCATTGGGGTGTTTATTGGGGTATTAATGAAGAATGGTCAAAGGACTTGCAACCACCAGAACCTATAATCAATACCCACTTTTTAAAGATTATAAAAATTAGCCCTATGCTTAAAGGCTCATATCTCTGAAACTATGCAGGAGATTAAAAATAAATAATTAAAGTGAACCTGTCACCTAGATAAAGCACCCCAGGCTATCACTACCTGTACCTGCACCTCCCTATTACTATTCTAACTATCCCTATCTGTCCTAAATGTGTGGTATGACTGTTTTATAAAATGTCTTCATAACTTACTGGCTCGTATGTTAATGAAATGGGGGCTACCGTTACTAGTCCCAATGGGCATCCTCTTTCTCTCCCTCTCGCCACCTCCTGCAGTCTTTATCATGCCCCGATGGGCGTGATATTGATATTCCAATGCGCACCCCAGCCTGCCTCGAAGCGCTCTGTAGCATTCCATGTATGATGCAGAACGCGGCTTTTCCGGAACTGCGGCGTCGATACACGTTTTAGGTGTATCGCCCGACTTCAAACTGCGCATTGCGCATGCTCTGTGGAGCACATTATGTCAGCTCATTTGTAAGCCAGTAAGTTACAAAATCATATTATAAAACAGTCACACCACACATTTAGGACAGAGAGGGATAGTTAGAATAGCAATAGTAAGGTGCAGGGACAGGTAGTGATAGCCTGGGGTGCTCTATATAGGTGACAGGTTCACTTTAAAATAAAAAATTGAATACTCAAGGCAGCAGTGGGAATAAAATCAATTTTGAAATATCTGCTGTAGATCCCAGCATTCTTTTTATTCTAGTTTTGAACCACGCTAAAAATCCCTTTTGTAAATGGATTCTTTTGAAAATAGATTCTTTTTGGGAATGCTATATCTAGGATTCTTATAGATTTAATGCAAGGTAAAGGTGAAATTAGTCTTCTTGAGCCTATTTCTTAAATCCTATACTGTTAAATATGATTTGCTTAAGCTGTTTATATGTAGTTCTATATTTCTTATTATGAGATCCATATGCAATATATGTAAGGTGTGATGATGTGCATCGCCAATAAAAAAGTCTTTGTGTTAAAATCTCTATATTTGTCACCAATTTTCAGGTTGTCTAAGCCTTAGAGATTGTATCTTCTGTAGTTGTCAACTATAATTCTCATCTTATAGATATTAAATTGCGGCCATATTGTACACAGTGTTTATACATTTGACTGTAGTTTCTCCTAAGTATTTGCATGACCCTTAAGTCTAGATGAAAACCCTTTCTTAAAAGTATGGACTTTACAGGGTTTTTCTTTTGAGCTATATATTTTATTGGTTTGTTAGTCGTGTCTTCTTGTTTTTTTTTTAATGATTTTTACATGAAAAAAGATAATACTTGGATTTACAGTTTAGATTTCAGTTTCTAGCAGAGCAGTGATTCTTCTACATATCATCTATGTACCTTGGATTTTTATTAGAACAAGCTACTAAGTAAGACAAGAACTTTGAGTTAATTACTTAAACTATTTCTATGAAAGAGTAAATAACTTAAAACATTCACAAGTCATGGCACCAACGTGCTTATAAATTTGAAGACATTTTAAATATCGCATTTTTAGGTTTATAAGATGTATCTGATTATAAGATGCACCCTCAAATAATTTGGTGAAGGAAAGAGAAAAAAAAATGTTTAATGTTAAATGGAGTCCATCTTATAATGCCAGTGTCTGCCTTACAATCAGTATATATGTCCCTAATCCTTCTATATATATACCCCATCCTGGAATATATATCCTCTCATCCTAGTACGTGGGCCCCCCATGCTGGATATGGACCCCTGTGATGGAACTTAGCCCCCAGTGATGGTACATAGCCCCCTGTGATGGTACATAGCCCCCAGTGGTGGTACATAGCCCCCAGTGATGGTACATAGCCCCATCCTGGCTATGGCCCCCAGCGATGGTACATAGCCGTCATCCTCCATATGGCCCCCAGTGATGGATCATAGCCCCTCATTCTGTCTATGGCCCCCAGTGACTGTATATATCTCCCCCATCCTGGCTATGACCCCCAGTGATGGTACATAGCCCCCCATCTTGGCTATGGTTCCCAGTGATGGTACATAGCCCCCATCCTGCATATGTCCCCCAGTGATGGTATATAGACCCCCATCCTGCATATGCTCTCCAGTGACATCATTGCAGTGGGCCAGTCATATGATCAGAAGATGCTGAGCAGCACAGAGACGATGGCGATGGCACAGTTGGCGAAGACGCTGCGAGCACAGATTGCCGGAGGGTAATTAATGAGCTTTTTTTTATTTTACTTGCTGCACATCAGCATGAGGACATATAAGAGTGAAGGGGTGAGTGCAGGACAGGGGGCATATATACAATGGAGGGGTGACAGCAGGATGGAAGGGGGCATATGTACAATGTAGGGGGTGAAAGCAAGCTCACATATTATGCACCTCTACCCCATCATCTCCCAGCGCAACTTCAGCACTGAGAGGTGGACAGTGGAGGGTGCAGTGCATATTAAAATGAGCGGGAGCATGTTACCTCCTGCTGTCTCTGCAGCCCGCAGCCAGCCTCCTCCAGCCACCTACAACCCCCAGACACTGTTCCAGAACCCCCAACACCATAGTAGATTCAGATTCTAAGAAGCACCCCAGCTTTCCCCCAGAATTCGGGGGAACAAAAGTGCGTTTTATCTGAAAAATACGGTACATTTTGAATTAAAATATTGCAAAATCAGAAATATAAGTTTGGAGGGTTATGAAAAACAGAACATGTCTACTAATAACATAGTAGACCAAATATTGAATGGCAACCAATCCTATTAAAATTCTTATCTGCAGCCACTATATTTATTGTGTCCAATTTCTATTATTTTCTTGGTATTTATTTAAAGATCCACTTATTTGCTATTTCATTATTTCCAACTTCTGAAATGTATTATCTGACTGAGCAAAGTTTTTTTTTTTTTTGTTTGGAATGTATATATTGGAAGCTGAACATTTTAGATATATAGTTTTTGAATCCATGAAGCAAAAATTGTGTTGATAAAAAGTAGTACTTTATTTTTAGCAATTGTTATGAAACTAGTTTAGAATGATATACTATTTTAAAATGAATAATAAAATGAAAGGAAAATGAATAATAACTAACAATAATTTTATTTATACCGCACCAGCATATTCTGCAGGACTTTAAATGCTTGAATGTGTTAAAGGGAGGGATATAAAGGTATAAAATGAAAATGATTAAAGGTACCGTTACACGTCGCAACATTGCATGCAATTTCACTTGCAATTTGCTGGTTGCAGTGAAATCATGGACACATTATTCTATATTGTTGCCGTGTACAAATGGAACAATGTGTCCATGATTTCACTGCAACCAGCAAATTGCAAGTGAAATTGCATGCAATGTTGCGACGTGTAATGATACCCTTACAGATTATTTCAAACAACCTGAAATAATACAAATGAAAACACAGTATTTGTAGAAATTATGAAAAATGTGTATTTTATATAGATATTATTACAGGCGGTAGAAAGGGTGGATAAGCACAGCACTGCCATATCCAAAATATACTAAAACTGTATTTATTTAAATTATTTTTGGTCTACGGATTTCAGAGGGGCCTCCTCCTTCTGTTATGCTAGGGAGCAGGACCTATAATAATATCATGCCCATGTGACCCATGTGGGAGGTGAAACTGCATAAGGGAGACCCTGTGAAATGCGTAGACCAAAAAAATAATTTTTTTATACAATTCTGGTTGATTTTGGATATGGCAGCATGCCATTTATCCATCCTTTCTACCACTTGTATTACTTACGTCGTGGAGCTTAAAGAGGACCTGTCACCAACCAGGCATGGTAATCTAATTACAGCACTGGATGCAGCATGTCTGCAGCATGCAGACAAGGGGTCACCCAGCACTTGAGCCCCTCTGTACCCCGAGATAATACAGTTAGAAAACTTACATGCTCCAGCCAAATAGGAGGTGGCTAGGGGCTGCAGCCAAGGGCAGATTCACACCCCCTACATGTTTAATCTGCCCACCGCTGCCAATCATTCTCTCCCTGTCTGCAGCATTTAAACAGAGGTTTTTTTTCTCTCTCCCAGAAAGTCTGTTTAGCCCCGCCCCCTGAGGGGCAGAGCCAAACAGCAAGTTCTGAAAAAAAAACCTCTGTTTAAATGCTGCTGAAGAGGGAGAGAATGATTGGTAGCGGTGGGCAGATTAAACATGCAGGGGGTGTGAATCTGCCCTTGGCTGCAGCCCCTAGACACCTCCTTAGTGGCTGGAGCATGTAAGTTTTCTAAGTGTATTATCTTGGAGTACAGGGCTGCTCAAGTGCTTATGGACTCCTTGCCTGCATGCTGCAGACATGCTGCATCCAGTGCTGTAATTAGATCACCATGCCTGGTTTGGTGCCAGGTCCTCTGTAAGCAGCCGTGTGGCTCATATGCTAATACAGGGCGTGAGACTGCCAGAACTCCTTTAGGTGAGCCTTTTGTAGTAATTGTCCACTTCAATTGTTACATAGTTAAAACGCTATTTCTGCACTGTTCTCATTGTAGCTTACTACACTTGGAATCTGATATTATACATTATTTAATGGCAACTTGCATAAATTTACTCAGTTCAAACTTTAAAACTCTGTTGTTTAAAAAGATATTATATATAAAGTGCAATCACTGAAAAATAGCAATGTACACAAAAAAATGCTATTATTTTAAGGATCCTTTACAAGGAAGCTCAGATTGATGCTCCTCTTTGCAGCTCCCTCAGAAAAAAGTTCAGATTGGTGCTTTTTTCAGGATCCACATGAAGGAAGTTCAGATTGATGCTCCTATTTTCAAGGTCAATAGGAGGCTCAGGTGTATACTACTATTTGCAGAATCTTTACACTGAGTAGCTCACTTAACTATATTTGGGTCTTTAAAATAAAGATATAATTGTGGTCCTCAGCAAATGTTTTACCATCGAAAACAAAGTAGTCAAATTTCCTATATCTTGCTTTGCTATTAATTTTCTTCAGCACAAGTTCATCAGTGATCACAGCATTGATGTTGTTACAAAGGCTATCACTAGGAAGCTAAAGTAGCCATTTAGTATAAATCTAAAGTTATTGGATCTTATTTGTAAGGCTTTAGTATAAATAGACATAGTGTTTAATTATATTTACATTTTCATCTTCAGATTTTGATTACAATGTGCAGATATAAATATGCTGGCCTGACTTTATGTACACTCATTACATATTGTACACTTGTGCTATGTGAGCTATTGTACAGTTCCTATCTTTGCATAACATTCCATTTAATATTTTAATAGGCAAATTACTTCTTTTACATATAGATCAGTGAGAAATCATATTAAACCAGTATTGTTTAATTTAACAGTCATCTGCTAACTTTAATGCAGCATACAAATAACTTTTCCAGTCGATCTTGTCATCCCCATTTGCCGCTATATAAACCGATTATTATTTGGTCTAATAGTTTTATTATAGGACTAGCATTCTTACAAATGGACTCATTACATTCCTAATTAAACAAAGTGAACATTTCTAAGAATACTTTGTCTAATTTGAACTCCATTTAAAAAACTTCAGCTTGAAGAAAAATTCATTTTACAGTTAGTTGCAAAAGGCTATTAAAAGGATATTTTCTCACTAACACAACTAAATCTACAATTTTTGCTTCAATTATTTTAATTGTACTTATGGTAGAAAGTTTTAACTTACCAGGTCACAATTATGAAGAAAATCATTAATATTTCTCCATAATAAAAAAGCAAGAAAAATGAGCTGCAACTCACCGGTCAGTATAGTCCAATTTATTGTGCAATTATCGGGTACATCGGTGCAGGGAGGGGGTGATGGATCCTTGGACTACGGTGCCATTTCATGACCTGCAGGAACTGTAGAAGCACTGAGACATGAAACGGCACAGTAGTCCATGTATCCATCACCCCCTCCCTACACCGATGTACCCGATAATTGCACAATAAATTGGACTATCTTGACCGGTGAGTTGCAGCTCATTTTTCTTGCTTTTCATTATGGATTATTGAATTGAGCTTACAGCTTTGAGCGAGCACCCCAGTATGGCTTCAGCGCCCCATTGTCAGTAGTGTTTAAGTGCAGAGTGACGACCGTGAAAGTTGTAACAAAGTGCTCAGTCTATTTCTCCTGTATATATCTGTGATTAATATTTCTCCTGTAATATCATTCTACTAGAAATCTATGTGACTGAACATAAACATTTCACACTGCTGCTCATAAAGACTTTCATTTAAAGCACCCCTACAGCATTTATACTTGTTTCGCTGCTGTATTGTTGCGTGAAATGTAAGTCTCCTGCCCCTAGTGTTATACTCCCCTTCTGCGGGCTTCATTGTTTTCTATTGGTGCTCAAGTTGGTCAGTGGTGAAAAGTGACCCGGTGACAGCTTCAATGTAATATGCAGTGCACCCGAGGTCACTTTTCAATACATGTCTATTGGAGCCTCATTCTGGTTCTCACAAAGATGCTGTGACATGAATCACTATAGTAATAACTAATCTCAGAGGTGCAGAAAACAGACTGTAATAACAAAAAGTAAACATAATAATATTACTACTTACTGGTAGTAAAGAGAGGTCAAAACAATCCGGGATCAGGTCCAGGAAATGTGCAATAACAGATAGGGATATTCAAAAGCAAAGTTCAATTCAAGCCAAAGTCAGGAAACCAGAAATACAAAACAGAATACAGAGGAGTAGGCACAAAGAGGAATCAGGACACAAGCAGTTAGTCAAGTCCAGGTCAGGTAACTAATCAGGTTGGGTTTGCCTCAGAGCACAGAGAAATCAATCCTACACATCCAAAAGCAAATGTACAATTGACACACAATAGGGCAGCAAACTTGCTTAAATAGAGTTCTTATCAGTGAGCTGAAATGCAGGTGAGTTGCAGCACAGAGGCAGCCCAGACTGACAATCTCCACAACTATCTACTGAAGGAAAAAGGCAGTGTGGAGATCGTGGCAGATGTTCTTGTGATATAACTTCTGACTTCCAAGACTCAAGATGGGATCAGATTGGCGTTAAAAAATGCTAAAAAATCTGGGGGGGAGAGTATAAGACCTCAGTTAGGGAGCTTACATTTACATTGTACCACTGCAGTAGTAAAAAAAAAAACAATTTAGTGGTGCTTTAAAGTAAAGGTAAATTTTTGAACAATAACACTAACATGAATAGACTTGATTAATGATACTAGTATGAATATGATGTTTCAATGACACTTGAAGGGGTTGTCCACTACTTGGACAAACCCTTCTTATACATCATGTTTGTAACATTAAAATAAAAAAGCTTATACTCACCTCCAGTGACTGCTCTGTTCTAGTGATGTCAGCATTCGCCCTCTTGGGGCTCTCATGGTATTATGCACCCATTCAGTTCTGGATTCACTATCCAAGCCTTTGAACATATTAAACATCAACAGGAAGTGAGAGAGCAACTGTAGCTCTGATTTCCTCTTGATTTTCAATTCATCCAATAGCGGTGATTGGGAAGCCAGCACTGAATAGGCGCAAAGCTAATGTGACATAATAACATATGAGCATCAAATGGGTAAATGCTGACATTACTAGAATGGCATTTCAGGTGAGTGTAAGTGTTTTTATTTTAATGGGGTAAAAAAAGTGAAAAGAATGGGTGGTTCATTACTTGGACTCATACTGATGATTTAAATGTGAGTCCCTTGACTCCCGTTCAATAGTCACCGTTTGCTGCCTTAATCCTTTTCCAGAAGTGTTCCGGTCAGTGTTTGTCAAAAAGTGACTAGCCAGCGGATCCAGTGTTTCATAGAGCGCGCTGGCGGTCACTTTTCAAAACATCTGGGTGCCTCTTTCTGGTTTTATTCTTGCTCTAATAGAGATGTATTAAGCATCTGTGACATAACGTTGTACTGGCTGAAAGTCACATGTTATGGGCACAATATGGTGCCACAGGACTGAAGTGGGGTTGGTAATACGGGAAGCCACCAGAAGATGAGTATATGAAAAGAGGCAGGGGATTACATTTGAAGCATTACTCAAACTCTGAAAAAAAATAAACACTGCAGTGGTGCTATAAACAGGTACAGTTGTGCTCAAAAGGTTGCATACCTTGGCAGATTTTATTATTTCTTTTTGGCCTTTTTTTTCAGAGAATCTGAATAATAACACAAAATCTGTTTTTCCACTCAAGGTTAGTGATTGGGTGAAGACATTAATTGTCAAACTACTATTTCTCTTTTTAAATCATAATAACAACCAAAAACATCCAAGTGACTCTGGTCAAAATTCACATACCCTAGTTCCTAATACCATGTATTGCCCCCTCTAACATTAATGACAGCTTGAAGTCTCTTGTGGCAGTTGTGGATGGTAAAGCAGCACTTTTGTCTTGGCACAAAGCCCCCAGATCTTGCAAATTCCTGGACTTTCTTGCATGAACTGCATGATGGAGTTCTCTCCAGAGTGGCTCAATGATATTGAGGCCAGGAGACTGATATGGCCACTCCACAAACTTCACTTTGTTCTGCTGTAGTCAATGACAAGTCAACTTGGCCTTGTGTTTTGAATCGTTGTCATGTTGGAACATCCAAGTACATCCCATACGCAGCTCCTGAGCTAATGAGTGAAAATTTGTCTCCAGTATTTGCTGATAACGTGCTGAATTCATCTTTTCTTCAACTTTGACCAAGTTTCATGTGCCTTTGAAGCTCACACATCATCAACGATCCTCCTTTGTGCTATGCAGTAGGAATAGTTTTCCATTCATCATAGGCCTTGTTGACACCTCTCCAAATGTAAAGTTTATGTTTGAGGTCAAAAGTTTGATTTTGGTCTCATCACTCCAAATTACCTTGTTCCAGAAGTTTGGAGGCTTGTCTCTGTGCTGTTTGGCGTATTGTAAGTGAAATACTTTGTGGCATTTGCGCAGTAATGACTTTCTTCTGGCGACTCGACCATGCAGCCCATTTATCTTTAAGTGCCTCCTTATTGTGCATCTTAAAATACCCACATTGTTAGTTTTGTCCTGTATTTCAGCTGGTATTATTTGTGGGTTTTTATTTGCATCCCGAAACAATTTTCCTGGCAGTTGTGGTCAAAGTTTTTGTTGGTCTACCTGATCGGTTTCATTTTTACAGACACACACTGGGGTCACATTTGGAAAGTAATTGCGATTACCGCATCCTGATCCAGATGCGGTAACTGCAATTGCCTTCAGACACATTTTTTGACAAAATGTGTCCTGCAAATCGGAATGCGGTAACCGGATTGCTCTGGATGTGTAATCCGGAGCAATCCAGTTACCGTATGCTTTGTTTATCCATGCTGCCGCAGGGATAAGCAAAGGGTTAATCTTAATAGATGTGGGCAACATGTCTCTAGGGGGTGCCCACCCTCCCTAGAAACATGCTGTCCACTCAGGTGGCCATGTGAGGGGTTAATGTGGCCATTTATAGTATTGCTGGCTATTGTCGGCATTTTTATTTTTATGAATGAACCCGGCGGCTTCTCACTGTGTATGACATACAGTACGTAATGTACGTAGTATATGAGCCGCTAGCCTTGGTTCTGAAAGCATTGATAGTAGGTCTATGGGCAGCGCACCGCCATAGACCTAATGATAATGCTTTCAGGACCAAGGCTAGCGACTCATACAGTACGTACATTATGCACCATATGTCATACACAGTGAGGAGCCGCCGGGTTCATTTATAAAAATGAAAATGCTGACAATAGCCGGCAATACTGTAAATGGCCAAATTAACCCCTCACATGGCCACCTGAGTGAACAGCATGTCTCTAGGGAGGGTGGGTACCCCCTAGAGATTTGATGCCCACATCTATTATTAACATTTAACCCTTTGATCATCCCTGCTGCCGCTGGGATGAACAAAGCCGCCGGCTGCCGACAGGCATTCACATATTGCTTGTGGCAGCCGCATAGGCTCCCATAGGAGCCCATTATAGCAAACCTGCTGCGGCAGAGATACCGCTGCGAAAACTGCAGCCTGCATGATTTTTAACGCAGGCTGCAAATCCGCAAGCATGGGCTCCTATAATGGGCTCCTATGGTCTGCGGTTCCTGATATGGTTTTGAGCACTTTTACTGCTCAAAACCAGATCAGGATCTGCAGTGCCCTGCCGCAAGTGTGACCCTAGCCTTATTACAAGGAAACAGGTCACAGGTGAGAATGTTATATTTATTAGCCATTAAAACACATTTGTGTTAACCTCTGTACATGTTATCAGACCAAAATCACCAGGCAATGTGAACTTTTGATCAGGGTCATTTGGATGTTTTTGGTTGTCATTATGATATAAAAACAGAAAACACAGAGGTTTGACAATAAATGGTTTCACCCAACCACTAACCATGAGTGGGAAAAAAAGTTAATTCAAATTCTCTGAAAAAAACAAGAAAGCAAAAAAATCTGCCGGAGTGTGGAGACTTTTGAGCACAACTGGGTCTAACCTATGGTTCGCTTAATAGGAAAGTCAATCATTAAATGTAATTTTTCGCACCAACATTTTATGTTTACTAATATATAATTTATTTTTATTGAGAGAAATGTTATAAGTCACTAAGTGCAAAGTGATCCTGAATTTTTGTGGCAATACAGATACAGCCAAGTGTAAGTGGACAAATAACACAACATCTTAATAACTTGCCACAAAAAGATTTCTCAACTAAGAGCATTAACATATTTAGAGCTACATACACAATTCCTTAATGTCCAGTTATCCTAATGATGTTTAATCTGTGTTAAGGTAAATTTGGACACATCAGTTGGGGTTTGATGAATATGATTATTGGATTCCACATACAAGTCTATGGTTAGTGTAAAAATGTATTCAATGGTAAGACTGGATATCCTTGATAATACTTTACTCATAAAGACGTTTTCTTCTAAATATTCCAGTTTACTTATTTCAATGACATAGGTAAAGTATTATAAGCTCACACATTTTTAGTTTTTTTCTAATTTAAGAAGAAATTACCGCTTGACAACTGTTGTAATTTGAACATGACAGATTGCTCGCGGTCTCTTATACTTTTATGCTTTAGTACTGAGCTGAGTATTCGACCTTTGTTTATAAATACTTACATCTTGCGGTCCATTAACACAAAATGGAGCTTTTATGTGGGAGATCTGAATTTAACACAAGCAAGTTAGACTAATAATGTAACTGTTAAAAAGTAGAAACCTCACTGGTAATTCAATTGTCTTTGATACCAAGAGTGCTTGGGAGGAATCATAAGAAAGTTCACTTCTCAGTTTTCATTTTCCTGCTGTGTCGTTATAGCACAGCTGCAACAAACAGTTCAGCTCTTGCACAGAGAAAAGAAAATAAGAATTCATATGGGCTGTTTGTATTATGTGATACAAGATGTAATATAAACCATCTAACTGCACAATGTAAAGATTTTCAAAGAACCGAATGTAGACATAATTGCCAAAGTCATTCAAGGTTGGTAAAA
Organism: Allobates femoralis; assembly: GCA_033576535.1. Classification (NCBI taxonomy): domain Eukaryota; kingdom Metazoa; phylum Chordata; class Amphibia; order Anura; family Aromobatidae; genus Allobates; species Allobates femoralis. The sequence goes on from JARQOC010000005.1 coordinate 177,340,674, forward strand.
TTTGGCGATAAGCACCACTCCTGATCCAAACATTTAAGTATAATCATAGGTCAGTGAACCACTGCAATACTCAGCTGCTGCAATAGTATTTCAAAGAATGTGAGTTTCTTACAAATATATTTAATCTTTTTTTTTCATTTCATTAAATGTTATTTGCCGTATCTTTTGGCGATCCTATACTAAAATAAAATTGCTGTGAATTGAAGATAGTCCTAATATAAACTGGCTATAGTAGAGTCTAGTAACCAATACGCTACTACAAGTGGTTTGAATACACAGAAGAAGAGAACCCGATAAAGAAGGTCAATAATTACTCCCTTAATTTTGTCCGGTTTTGCCACCATGGACTTATGGTTTTGACATTTTTTTTGTGTTTACTCCACTATGAATATGAATATAATTATGAAGTTTTTTGTGGAATGGAGTTTTGCACAATTTCTACTACTCAGTAGAACAAGGGAAAAGATTAACTAATTACTAGTGATGAGCGAGCAGGCCCGGCACTACTCCTTACTCGCATGAGTATCCCAGTACTCAGGATGCTCGGCGAGCACTGAGTACCACCGAGATGCTCGGACTCTTCACTAATAATTATCGCTCTGACACAAATAGACAGCTCCCTTCAGTGCACACAGTGAGCTGGCACCTCACAGAGAGCAGATTGATTGTTAGGGTCCCTCTGGGGGGCACAGCAAGGTGTTGTATGCTGCGGCAATTTGAAAAAGCCCCCCTCCCGCCCTTTCCCAGAAACACTCGTTTTATAGCCAGAAGTCTGTGGGCGGAACCAGTCACTAATTGACTTACATTGGGCTGGGTGCTCTGTCGAGCACCCAAGCATCTCGTGATGCTCGCCCCGAGCATTGAGCACCCGAGCATTTTAGTGCTCGCTCATCACTACTAATTACCCCTTTAGGAAGCCATATGGGCTGCATCTTTGATGTGGACACCTTCTGATATGACTATAAAATATCCGATAAAAGAAATAGAGAAAGATATACTTATATAAAACCTTTGCATTTGCTCAGAGCACCTTAACACACCAAACGTAGAAGTTCTTCATATTCTATTTTAGAAAATTCAGGCAGTGTTCTCTATTTTAATAATGAGTTATTCTTACCCCTGCAAAATTATTATTGAAGTGCTAGCCACAGGAAGTGGGACTCTATAAAGAGCCTATAGGTTAATACCACACTACTCACAAAAAATAAATGGGATGTTCTGAAACCTCATATAACAGCATTCTACGTGCATATCTAACTTTGATTCCCTTCTAAGAGAAAAAACCTATATAGGAAAAGAGTCTTTCAGCCAATAATTAGAATATAAAATTTTTTACTTTATTGGAATACTCAGATAAAATACATTTTTATACATATAACAAAGTATATTCACAATGATTGTGCTCAATAGTTACAAGAGACCTGTGATCCCACCGTTTATTTACAAGAAAGAGGAATATTGTATTTTCATACAACAGTATAATTTTATTTCCATTGTTCATACATTAAATATCTAAATATCATATAGGTGTATTTTAAAACCAGGGGACAGAGGAATATATTCCTGAACTGTACATTTTGTTCCCCAGGAGACCATCCAATATTTTGCTTATCGTGACATGTGCACTGTTAGCATCAATTTCAGTAAAATTTCTGTATGTGTGTGTGTCTTATTTATAATGTAATCAATATGATCACTATAAAGTGCATAAATATATAAAGTGCCAAGGTGCAAAATTTTTCCCTAAGAGAGTTGTGGAAAAAGTGTACGTCAGCCATAATGGGCTATTTATGTAGCAGCTTTGGTCGAGGCTTGGATATTCATTTTTATCATATTAGCCTTCAATGGTAAAATGGAATAACACTTTATTTGCATTAAAAAAGCTGTATTAACTATTCCTATGTCTACCAATTACTAGAATATCTTCATTTGTTTTTGCCATTTTAATTTGTTTTGCTTATACTTTAATGGCTGTTCCTATATAAACTAGAAAAAGAGGGTTGTTTAAGCCAAATATTACAGTGAAGTCAATAGTGAACTTACTGAGAGTGCGAAAAAAAATTCTGAAATTATATGAGCAATACTGCCATTTTAAAATATTGTCTCATACAATATAGATTTAGGCCTTGTTGTGGTAGCAGCTTTTGTGTAGTGGTTCCTTCTCTTCATATGAAATGGACAACTAACTTTCAAGGAGTGATTGCGGTCATTTACTTCATTTTTACTGTTTAGGAGCAGTTACTTTAAAAAGGTTTCACTTATTAATTAGGTTGGATTCTGGCTATGGGTATCATCACCCAAGCTTTATAGCCTCATATATGTCAACAAGGCTTTTTATTTTGATAAGGTTACCTGTGACTGGTCTGTGAAGCTCGGCTGTGACACAACGATGTGTGAATGCAGCCTTAAAACCAATTGAGATAGCAATTAATTTTTTCATACTCTCAAAATGGTCCAAGATTTTTTTGTCTCTATTTTTGACTTGGATTTTAATATTGCAAAAATGATTTGAATTTCATTCTTAATTTGCAGTTGAAGATTTTTTTAATGCTAAATTCTCATCAGAGTTTGGATATAGTTTCAACAGTTTTCCTCTTGATGTATAATATAAAATATTATTGTAGTACTATGTTAGCCAAAAAAAAATTGATGTAAATACTTTGCAAAAAGTATTGAGTGGGTGAAACCTTTATACAACAAGGGTATAATCCACTTGTAATTGATGAACAGATCCACAGAGCTTCAAGGATTCCTAGAAGCAGCCTTCTGAACTACAGACAGAAGGAGGACAACAACAGGGTGCCTGTTGTGGTCACATACAACCCTCACATGAACATCTTAAGCAAAATTGACACTGACATTCAACCAATATTCCACAGTGACCACAGATTGAAGCAATATTCCCAGAACTGCCACTGCTCTCCAACAAACAGACCGCCTCCCTAAGAAATATCCTTGTCAGAAGTGTCCTCACTTCACCATCAGAGACAGGCACATTCCCCTGTAACAGTAAGAAATGCAAGACCTATACCCACAAATCAGCAACAGATAAAGTCCTCATACCCAATACAAATCAGGACTATAATATTGTGGACTTTTTTCATTTTACATCCTCCAATATGGTGTACATGATACAATGTACAAGGTGCAATGCAGGGACATACATCGGGGAAACAAAACAAAAACTGCAAACAAGGAAGAATCTGCATAGACATACAATAAAAAATTAGCTGGACCTGCCTGTAGGAATAAACTTCTCTAGATCTAGAAACAGTATTACAGATGTAAAAGTCCTAATATTGAAAGTTAATTTTAAAAATGATAAAGAATACAAAATTTGGGAGTATAAATTGATAAAGATGTTTCAATCTCTAGCAATAGGAATCAATTTGATACCTGGATTCATGACTCATTACATGGACACAGTTCACACCTCCACAAGAAGGTCTTCAGATCTCTAATAGAACACTTCCACCTTATCTGCTTGTATAACTAAAACCTTAATTGATTTCTTTGGCATATCTCTAGCATCACCTCATGTCCTTTTGTAATTTCTATTTAAATGTTGCCATCTTGTCTCAGTAAATCACTTGTAATATTGCCCAATGAAGAAGCCCTTTGAACTCTGAAAGCTTGCAAATATAATTTCTCTGGTTAGCCAATATAGGTGTCCCTCATTGAATACTTTTCTCAACATTTTTTGCCTCGGGTCACACTGCCTTAATAGCAGATTTTACCGGGCTGCGCTAAATACTTAGACATTTTCTCCAGAAGCACATAATGTTAGCGCTATGCGCTTGTGGAGAACGCTGTCCCATAGCAACCCCTTATGTACCTTGACAGCTGCCATTCACAGAGCTGCTGGGCGGCCACTTTTTCTCAGCGCACAGGAAAACACTGCATGCAGTGTTTCCTGTGTGCTCCTGAAAAGCAGCCGCCCAGCAGCTCTGTTTGCGGATGCTGTCAAGGTACATAAGGGGTTGTATGGGACAGCGTTCTCCCCAAGCGCATAGAGCTAACACTATGTGCTTCTGGAGAAAATGTCTAAGTATTTAGCGCAGCCCGGTAAAATCAGCTATTAAGGCAGTGTGACCTTAGCCTTTTGGGGGCATAAGTATTTACAACAGTTTTCCTCAAATGCAGAAAAAAAACTGATTTAGTTATCTCAAGCTTCTCCTACCAAACAGAAGTTGAATATTGGACAGAATACAAATAGCATTTGAATGCCGTCTGATTTTCTTTAAGGATCCATAGAATTGCAACAGCCAGTTTGATCGTGCACCCAGATCAAAATCGGAGAAGTCTCTTAAGGTACCGTCACAAGCTAGGATATAGGTGAATGATATTGTTAGCTGTGTCACGTGAAGGCGATCCTTTCGACATCGTTAGTGCGTTGTCACACACAAGGATATCGTTAACGATCTTACATTTGGCAATGCCCCAGCCTCTTGGAGAAGAATTAGTGAACTATGTTCAAAAGCGGCAGAGATAGGAGAATTATGAACGACATCGTTCAAAAAGGTGTCACACTGAACAATGTTGCTGCTTCCCAGAACGTTAATTAGACGACGAACGATAGATTTGTTGTCAGGATTTAAAATTTTTCATGAACGATCCAACGATTTATCCTTCCAACATCGTTTGTTTACACGCAACGACGCACAAACGATACTGTTTGAACGATCACAAATCCGTGACGTTTCAACGATATCGTTAATGAGATCCTAGTGTGTGAAGTGGCCTTTAGCTTTTGTGCAGACGACTAGGACTAAGGAAAAAATCGGACATGTGAACTACCTCATTGATATGAGTGGTATCTGTAAAAACAGCACTTGTCAAGGAAAACTAACATCTGAAAAAGTCCTTAAATCTAAAGAAATCGAAGGTAAATGAATGTTAAATTCTTTTGGGAAAAAACATCTTATCCTGTTTGCTTTTTACAAGTTTATACAAGTGAATACATAAATCTATGTGATGATTTTTTTGTACAGCTTCATACAAAATTACCAAGATAAAATCCACTGTGATCAGAAGAAGTAAAAACAAAGCATTGATAAGAGTCTATCAGTGTAAGAGCAGACAAGCAGGGGCGGCAATGTTGATTTTGAAGTAGCTTTTACTCATTTCAAAAAATAAATGTTTGTTTGTTGGTAAAACCTTTAGATTTCACTTTAAGGACTGTCTAGTCGCAAGTATTTTATTAATTTAGTAACTTAAGAACTGTATTATTTACATTTTTTTCATCTACTAACATTATTTTCATGTCTACACAGTCACATGAACAATTGATTTTAAGTAGGATAAGTTATAGTTTTCAATAATGCAATTCATTTTACAGTATAATGTACTGAAAACAGATAAAAAAAATCCAAAGGGAATGAAATGGTATGAAAAAAGCCTTGTTTTTAGGGTTTGGTTTTAATTCATTGATAACAGAGTAAAAATGGCTCATGAACATGGATTCTCCAAGTCAAAGGGGTGAAAAAAAAATTACTTTTTTGTATTGTGTTGCCATTTTCCCAGATGCTTAATGTTTTTATTTTTCGATCAAGATAACTATATTACCGTATATACTCGCGTATAAGCCGAGTTTTTCAGCCCAAAAATTGGGCTGAAAAGTCTCCCCTCGGCTTATACGCGAGTATATACGGGACCCCCTCACTGTTTGGCGCCCCCACCTCAGGATGGCCCCCCCCGCATGCAGCGCTGCGCTCATACATTACCAGCCTATCAGCTGTCATCCTCCGGTGGCGGATCGCGGCTCCCGGCTCTGGCTTCCATCTTCATCTGTGTCTTCCTGCTTGTCACATGACCGGCAGGCGTCGCGATGACGTCATCGCGATGAGCCCCGGCCACAAAGCAGGAAGACACAGATAAAAATGGAAGCCGGAGCCGGGAGCCGCGATCCGCCACCGGAGGATGACAGCTGATAGGCTGGTAATGTATGAGCGCAGAGCTGCATGCGGGGGGGGGGGGCATCCTGAGGTGGGGGCGCCAAACAGTGAGGGGGGCCTGGGGCTGCTGTGTACTACCCCTGGGGCTGCTGTGTACTACCCCTGGGGCTGCTGTGTACACCCCTGGGGCTGCTGTATATACCCCTGGGGCTGCTGTGTACACCCCTGGGGCTGCTGTGTACACCCCTGGGGCTGCTGTGTACACCCCTGGGGCTGCTGTGTACACCCCTGGGGCTGCTGTGTATACCCCTGGGGCTGCTGTGTATACCCCTGGGGCTGCTGTGTATACCCCTGGGGCTGCTGTGTACACCCCTGGGGCTGCTGTGTACACCCCTGGGGCTGCTGTGTATACCCCTGGGGCTGCTGTATATACCTCTGGGGCTTCTGTGTACTACCTAAGGGCTGCTGTATACCACTGGGGCTGCTGTATATACTGCTGGGGCCTGCATACCACTGGGGAGGCTGCTGTATACTACCACTGGGGGGGCCTATATACCACACTGCTGGGGGCTGTATACCTGTGCTGGGGTCCACCCTCGGCTTATACACGAGTCAATAGGTTTTCCCAGGTTTTGGGGGCAAAAGTAGGGGGGTCGGCTTATACACGGGTCGGCTTATACACGAGTATATACGGTAAGTCTTGTTTTTGCAATGCAAGGGGACATTTTTATTACATTTTAAGGGGCACATAAGATGTTTGAATTACTTTATATTTTACTTTTATAGGGAAGAGTAGTGACTGAATTACTTCACATGTGGTATTTTGATTTTGTTTTTAAATTATGATGCTTACCATACATGTTTTATAGTTTGATACAGTTCTTTTTATGGATGCAGCAATGCCAAATGTCTATTTTTTAATTTATTTATCTTTAACAGAGGAAAGGTGGGTTGATTTGAATGTTTATATTTTTATACATTTTTTAAAAGCTTTGTTTTACTTTTTTTATACTTCTAAGGAGATTGGAACTTGAGATTGTCTTATCACTTAAAGGGGACCTGTCAACAAACCAGGCATGGTGATCTAATTACATCACTGGATGCAGCATGTCTGCAGCATCCAGGCAAGGGGTCCCCCAGCCATTGAGCCCCCCTGTACCCCGAGTAAATACACTTAGAAAACTTACATCCTGCAGCCAGAAAGGAGGTGGCTAGAGGCTGGGGCCAAAGGGCAGATTCACACCCCCTGCATGTTTAATCTGCCCACCGCTGCCAATCATTGTCTCCCTCTTCTGCAGCATAACACAAAGTTTTTTTTAACACAGAGTTTTTTTTAACATAGAGAGTCGGGGCCTTGGTGCAGCTGAACTAGCTGCACCATGGTAGGTCCGCCTCTGACGCTCGGGGTAAATGGCAGTGGAGTCTCCTTACATTCTCCTGGTGATCCAGCGATGCCCCCGCTGTGTTCGCCAGTGAGAGCCCCTTCGGATGCCTCCATATGACTTCCTGGTTACGTCTCTGTGAGCCGCAGCGACTCATTGGAGGCAGAACTGGGCAGGAAATGCAAATGTATAAAATTTCTGCCCATAAAAGAAATTTTTTACCAAACAAATGGTACCACTTTTATTACAAAATTCCTGACATAATCATATCGCCAGGGAGGTTAATGTGCATTTCCCTGTATGTGAGCATGCATGTATATTTCCCAGTGTGTGAGAGAATGTACGTGTATAGCCCTGTTTATGTGAGCATGTGTATTTCCCTGTTTGTGTCAGCATTAGGGATGAGTGAGTAGTAAAATATTCAGACTCACTATACTCGTAATGAGTAGGTCCTAACACTCGGGTACTCGTTACGAGTCCAATGTAAGTCAATGGGAAATGCGAGTACTTTCGCAGTGTATCTATATACACTGCAAAAGTGAAATAAAAGTTAATAAAAGGTGTTAAAAATAAAAAAATAACATACCTATCCGATGTCTGTCCCGGGACCCGAAAAGAACACCTCTGATGGGCTGCTAGGACCTTAAGTCTGATGGCCAATCAGATAGCTGGTAGCGATCAGGTGGCGTGTGATATCATGGCAGGCCATCGATGTTCTAGCACTTTTCGGGTCCCGAGCAACCGTCGGATAGGTGAGTATGGCTAGGGTCACATCTGCGTTTTGTTTAATAAATCCTGATCCGGTTTTGAGCTTTAAAAAAGCTCAAAACCGGACCAGGAAAGGCTCCTGATGGAAGCCTATGCAAAACACCGGATGGCTTCACAAGCCATCCGGTGGCCGGATCCGGCACTGCTGCCTGCGTTTAAAATCATGCAGGCAGCAGTTTTCGCAGCGTTTACCGGGCCGCACTGCGGTCACCGGATGGCTCAGGATGTGTAATCCTGAGCCATCCGGTAACTGCATAGTTTGCGGATCCCGGCTATTGCCGGGATCAGCAAACTGTCCTCTGCTTATTCAAGAGTTAAATTTAGTAAGTAAAGTACTGTTTGAGGTCTGTAGGGGGGGCTAAGACCCCCCTACAGACCAGCCGCCCACTCCGGTGGGCTTCGACTACAATTTCCTATGGCTCGGGGCTCGGATGAGCCCCGTGCATGTCTCCAAACCTCCCGCCCCCCCGTATCACTATACAGGGGTGCCTGCACCCCTCTTGTATAGCGATTCCTGCATGTGGCCCTAAAGTTAGAATACAGAACACATGTAAGCTCATACTTACATGTCATCGTCGGCAGTGTAGTGTGTAATCCCTGGGCGGGGCTGTTTGCTGCAGCCTCCGCCCCCTCATTCCTTATGGCCGCCCCCTCTGTGCCTCATCCAGTGATGTGAGGGCGGCCACGTCATGAAAGGGGCGGGGCTAAATATGTGCCGCGGTTAGCCCCGCCCCTTTCATGACGTGGCCGCCCTCACATCACTGGATGAGGCACAGAGGGGGCGGCCATAAGGAATGAGGGGGCGGAGGCTGCAGCAAACAGCCCCGCCCAGGGATTACACACTACACTGCCGACGATGACATGTAAGTATGAGCTTACATGTGTTCTGTATTCTAACTTTAGGGCCACATGCAGGAATCGCTATACAAGAGGGGTGCAGGCACCCCTGTATAGTGATACGGGGGGGCGGGAGGTTTGGAGACATGCACGGGGCTCATCCGAGCCCCGAGCCATAGGAAATTGTAGTCGAAGCCCACCGGAGTGGGCGGCTGGTCTGTAGGGGGTCTTAGCCCCCCCTACAGACCTCAAACAGTACTTTACTTACTAAATTTAACTCTTGAATAAGCAGAGGACAGTTTGCTGATCCCGGCAATAGCCGGGATCCGCAAACTATGCAGTTACCGGATGGCTCAGGATTACACATCCTGAGCCATCCGGTGACCGCAGTGCGGTATTATGCACACATTTTTGACAAAAAATGTGTGTGACCGGAATTGCATTCACCGCATCCGGATCCGGATGCGGTGAATGCAATTCATGTTTGCAATGTGACCCTACCCTATGTTATTTTTTTTAACACCTTTGATTAACTTTTATTTCACTTTTGCAGTGCATATAGATACACTGCGAAAGTGAATGTACTACTCGCTACTCCTTTGCGTTTTTTAACTGCGTTTTTGCATGTGTTTTTAAATCAGCACCCAAAAAAAGTGCATGAACTATTATTTGGTGCTGTTTTAAAAACGCATGCGTTTTTTTAGAATACGCATGCGTTTTTTAACATGGGCCCCTATGGAAAACGCATGCGTTTTTGGATGGTACTAAATGGTACTAATGTACCAGGCGTTTTTGCATGCGTTTTTGAAGGCAGCTACTCACATAAGTGCAAAAACTCATGCCAAAATGCATGGCACTTTAGACATACGTTTTCGCTATTAAGACATGCGTTTTTTCTATTAGGGCATGCGCTTTTTAACATGGGGGCCTATGGGTGCGTTTTTACATGCTTTTTAAAAACGCAGGTCTCCAAAAAAGCATGAAAAAAACGCACGTGTGACCCTAGCCTTTCCCAGGGTGAGTGAGCATGCATATTTATCTCCTTGTGAGTGTGAGCATGCATGTGCATTTTCCAGCATGCGTGAGCATGCATATTTTCCAGCTTTTGTGAGTGTGCATGTATATTTTCCAGCATGTGTGAGTGTGCATTTCTGTATTCCTGTGCATGCGAGCATGCATGTGTATGAGCATGCATATATATATGTATATATATATATATATATATATATATATATGTGTGTGTGTGTGTGCATGTGCATGTTTGTTTACTTTCAAGTATGTGTGAGGGTTCATGTGTATTTTCCAGTGTGTATGTGAGCATGCATGTATATTTCCCTGTGTGTGTGAGCATGCATGTGTATTCTACAGCATGTCTGAACATTCATGTGTATTTTCCATCATGTCTGAACATTCATGTGTATTTTTCAGTGTGAGTGTGCATGTGTATCTTCCAGCGTGTGAGTGTGCATGTGCATTTTCCAGCATGTGTGATTGATTGTGTATTTCCCTGTGTGTGTTAGCATGCATGTGTATATTTCAGCGTGTGTGAGCATGCATATTTTCCAGCATTTGTGAGTGTGCATGTGTATTTTCAGGCATGTGTGAGCATGCATACTTTCTAGTCTTTATGGGTGTGCATGTATATTTTCCAGCACGTGTGAGCATGCATGTGTGTATCCCTGTGTATGTGAGCATGTATGTGTATTTCCCTGTGTATGAGCATGCATATATATATATATATATATATATACATATATATATATATATGTATATGTTTGTGTGAGCATGCATGTTTATTTTCCAGCATGTGGGAGCATTCATGTGAATTTTCCAGTGTGTGAGCATGCATGTGTATTTTCCAGTGTGTGTGAGCATGCATGTATATTTCCATGTGTGTGAGCGTGCATGTGTATTTTCCAGAACGTGTGAGAGTTCATGTGTATTTTCCTGTGTGTGAGTGTGCATGTGTATTTTCCAGCATGTGTGTGCATGTGTATTTCCCTGTGTGAGTGAGCATTCATATATATTTTCCTGTATGTGTGAGTGTACATGTGTATTTTCCAGCGTGTGTGATTGTTTGTGTATTTCCCATTGTGTGTGAGCATGCATGTGTATTTTTCCCGGCAAGTCTGAGCGTGCGTGTATATGTTCCAGCAATTTGGAAAAATGTGATTGTGCTGCTTTCTCACATAAGGACACAGGATCACTGCTGTTATTTCCAATGCTGGAATGATGATAATGATCAGTGCTAGGGCAGTTTACTGACAGCCAATGAGTGTGCAGTGGGCAGTTCTTGGCACAGATGCTGGGTGGGGTCAGCTCTGGCTGTGAATTAGGCCGCCAAGCTCAGTGAGCTGTCAGTTTAATTGAGCCACAAGTAAAGAAAGTGTGTGCTAGGAATAAAGTGATAATTCAGGAGGAAGCTAAGTTAGACACAATATTTTTTTTATAGGGGTGTTGTATATTACCATACAGCATAGATTAGCCTAACACATTTTGAGGGATTTTGTGGCACTACAACTTCTTTAAGAGTATAGTGATTACGAATATTTTACTAATCACTCATCACTAGCTAACACCTCTGGTTGATGGGATGTAAACATTGAATGAAGGTGTACCCATTTGTCTAGTGACTATTGCTGACTACTAAATCTCTGCTCCTATTTAGAGCTGCACCCCTAAGAATAGTTCATCTATATTAAATGACCAGAAAACCTTTTCAAGCACCAACAGCTTTGGAAAAGCAGAAGCAGAATTATGCTCAAAATCCTTTTATGTGAATTTTTGTACATTTCACCATTCAATTTTTACACTGAAATATCAAGAGCCTGGAAGAGCATGAACTAGGACCTAGAGCAGTGTTTCCCAACTCCAGTCCTCAAGGCACACCAACAGGTCATGTTTTCAGGATTTCCTTATCATTAGACAGATGATGGAATTATCCCCTGTGCAAGTGATTAAACTAACACCTGTGCAATCCTAAGGAAATCCTGAAAACATGACCTGTTGGTGTGCCTTGAGGACTGGAGTTGGGAAACACTGACCTTGAGGAAACCATATGGAGATGGGAAAAGAATTGGCTAAAAGACAGAAAACAAAGAGTGGAGTACCACAGGGATCTGTACTAGGATCAATTCTTTTTAATCTCTTTACTAATGACCTTGTGGATGAGATTGAGAATAAGATGTCAGTTTTTGCTGATGACAAGTAACTATGAACTATGTAGGATGTTAAAAACTGACATCGACAGTAGAACATTACAAAATGATCTGGATAAGTTGTCTGAATAGGCACATGCTTGGCAAATGAGATTTAACCATCTGTCAGATGCAGCTGATCTGACAGGCACAGCTTAATTAGTTTTGTTTCTCTCTCCTCTCCAAATTAGCAGAAATTCACTCCCCTCTTAGGGTACCTTCACACGCAGCAATATTGCTAGGCAATTTCACTGGCAATTTGCTGGTTGCAGTGAAATCTTGGACACATTGTTCTATTTTGTTGTCGTGTACAAATGGAACAATGTGTCCATGATTTCACTGCAACCAGCAAATTGTCAGTGAAATTGCCTAGCAATATTGCTGTGTGTGAAGGTACCTTAGTTATTTCCAGTTCTTACGTGCGCTTTGAAACCTGATCTCACAGTGTTACAGCAGATTGTCTTGAGAGCAGATCTGACCTTCTTGGCTTTTCAGGCTCACTGCACCTAAACTTGTCTCACATTTGAAAGTTAGTATTTTCTTTTTTTAGTTCTCGCAAATGTTCATTTAACTGAACATGTAACCTCTGAATTTGAGTGAATAGTAGAGATGAGCAAAAACATCAGGGTTCGAACTCGACTGCATTCGCCGAATGCAGGATGTTTTCCAAATTTTCGACGAACTATTCGCCAAACACCCGAACACCATTGAAAACATTGACAAGCAACTTTAAACACATAGAAAACCCCTTCAAAGGAATCCAAAAACTGCCAAAAGCAGACAGGCACACACAGATTATCTTATCTGTCTTCCGCTGCTTGCTTGCTTCAAGGTCCGCTCTCCTGCGCTTCCTCGCACTGTCTTCCTACCCACCCATTAATCTTTCTGTATATTCACTTCACTGACTCCACAACAGTAATTCACAGACGTTGTTGCAATTAGTCTGCATTTCACAATCTGGATGGTGTCTGTGCTTGGTTGTCATACACATTAGTGTATGGCAACCAACTTGATGTCACAGGATGTAAAATGAGTAAATAATGGGAAAAAATGTGTAGGGCTCTGCTGTATTTTTCATTCTCAGCACAGATAAATTGGACAGCTACGAGCTGCTACTGTTAGCTGCCTAGTTTTACCTTGACTGGCCAAAAAAAAGTGTGTCAGGGCTACGCCCTATTTTTTAATTGCCAGCCAGTTTAAAATTAGGCAGCTGAGAGCTGGTATTCTGAGTGGGGTGATGGCCCTTCCTTTTAGGGCCCCCCCACATTAAAGAGTAGCAGCCCGCAGCTGACCCTGAAAAGGCACATTTATTGTTGTGCCATATTCAGGTGCTTTACCCAGCAAATCCAGTGGAACTCTGGAGAGCTTTGTGAGAGAGAGATAAGTTTGTATTTTATCCTGTAGCAGATGGGCAACCAGTGTAATGACTGGCATAAAGGCATCGATAAAGCAGCTGGAATGAAAAATGACCCTCCTGCATTAAGGATAACCTAGAGAGGAGAAAGTTTTGTTAAGGGAGAGTGATCAGTAAACAGTTGCAGTAATCCAGATGAGAATGCATAAGGGTGACAATAAGTGTTTGTAGTTTCAAGAGTAAGAAATGGCCAAATTCTAGAGATGTTTTTTATGTGCAAGTAACATAAGTGAAGATATAGGGAATAAAGAATAGATCAGTGTCAAATATGATGACAAGGCAATGAGAATGGTGTTTGGAAGTTAAGGATGACCCCACAAAGGTAACTGAGATGTCGAATGTCGGATGGCCAGTAGAGGGCGGAAAAATGAGAAATTCAGTTTTGGGGAGATTCAGTTTCAGGAAGAGGAAAGACAGTGATAGAGACAGCAGACAGATGGTCCTTGGTATTTTGTATTAATGTGGGTGTGATGTATAATTTTGTGTCATTGGTGTAGATATGATATTGAAATCCAAATCTTCTGATAATATGACTGATATGGAGAGTATATAGAGAGAAGAGAAGGGGGCCTAAGACTGAACTTTGAGGACAGTGAGAGGAAGAGGAGTCGGCAAAAGATGCAGTGACGGAGGTAGAGGGATAGCCATGAGAGAGCAGTGTCCTTGAGGCCGAAAGAGAGAAGCATGGTGAGGAGGAGCAGGATAATTTTGTCAGTACATCTAAAATTATCAGTTATAATTTAGTGGCAAAATATGTATAAATGGTGGTGAAAAGATGATCTTGATGGACCTAGGTCATTTTTTCAGTCTTTATAATATGTTACTATGAAAGATTTTTCATAGCTGATCACTCACTGGCCAATGAGAATGTACAAA